>PVIA01000384.1:97848-239232 GCA_004024845.1 Tonatia bakeri
CGGGCGTGGCCTGTGCCCCAAAGTAGTGATGCTGCTGTCCCCAGTACGTGAAAACTTCCTCTGGCCCTGGGGGAAGGCGCAGGCAGGCACAAGGCTCCGAGGCTGCCCCGGGGTGGAGCGCGTGACAGAGCCGGGAGCCCCGCGGAGCTCCCCGAGGTGGCCGAGGTGGGCGGCGTGTCAGTTTCCTGCTGCTGCTTTAGCAACCAGTCGCCGCATGTTTAGTGGCTTAGAACAATGGAAACATTATCTTACAGTTCTGGAGGTCAGGAGAAATGGGTTTCATGGGGCTAAAATCAAGGTGTTAACAGGACGACATTCCTTCTGGGGGCTTTAGGGGAAAACCAACGTCCTTGCCTTTTCCAGCTTCTGGTGGCTGCTGTCACTTCTTGGTTCCTGTCCCCTTCCTCCGTCTTCATATCAGCAGCACAGCACTTTCCGATCTCTCTCTGAACCAAACAGCCTGCCTCCCCCACCACCGAGGTGTGTGAGGACCCCTGTGATTGCTTAGGGCCACTTGGGTCCTCCAGGAACATCCCATCTGCAAATCCTTAATCATGTTTGCAAAGCCCCATTTGCCAAGTGAGGTAACACAGTCACAGGTTCTGGGGATCAGGACGAGGGCATCTTTGGGGACCATTGCTCTGCCCCCTGCATGTGGGCAGAGCGGCCAGGCTGTTGGCCCCTGAGACCCAGAGCCCCTGGTGGGTGCCGGGCGGGGGGGCTGAGCCCAGGAGTCCAGCCCACCGCGTTGGTCCTGCGGTCGTTTCCTTCCGGACCATCAGCCATCCACCACTCAGCCGTCCATTGTTGAGGCCCTTGTGGGCAGTGGGCTCACGCAGGGAAAGCTTGGACATCGTCCCTGCTTGCCAGGAGCTTCAAACAAGGGTCCCAGCCCCCTGAGGTAGGTGGGGTCCAGATGGTGGCTGAGCCGTGGCCTGGTGGGAGAGGGACAGAAGAGTCGGTGAGTCCCTTGCGGACAGGCTTGGCTTTGGGCTGGCTGGCCCTGGGTTTGCTGATGAAACCTGGGATGAAGCCGCTCTCGAGCAGGGCAGTTGGCAGGAGAAGTTAGAGGTAAGGCAGAGGGGGAGGGGAGGGTCCCGGGAGGGGTGGGAGTCACGTGGCTGCCGGCTGTCCCAGGTGGACCTCAGGGACATCTGGAGAGGATCCGCTAACCACCTGTGCCAGGAGCCAAAGTATCGGGGTCCTCAGAGAGGCATCCACGACACCCCTCCAATAGCCCTGGGGATACCCAGAATTGGAAACTGATACTGTTGCACCAGAGGACCTGCTAGGTCCCTTCAGGCCATGAGAGGCCAAGGTGCTTCCCAGGAGTGTCACGTGCAGGAGCTGTGTGGAGGGCACGGAGTGCAGGCCAGGACGCAGGTCCAGCACTCACTGCTCCTTCGTTCGAAACATGGGTGTGTTATCCCCTCGCTCCACCAAGGATTATTGTTCAGATTAAATGAGATAATGCCAGGAGGGCTTGGCACGTAGTAAGTGCTCAAGAAATGTTAGTCCCTCCCCTCGTGACTGAGACGCTAGGATGATGTCCGGATTCTAAGATTCTGAGAGACACTGACTCCTCCAAGATGTGCAGATTCTTGGCATCTCCTTCCAACCCTGGAACAGGATAAAGCGGGGAGGAGGGCAGGTGCGGTCCTGGCTACACCTGGGTAGGCCAGGTGGCCCAGTGTCCTGGGCCTTTGCAGGTGGCAGAGGGAAAAGGGCTGGGCCGTCGGTGGAAGTGCCCCCTGTCCTTGCTTCTCTCCCCAGCTCCTCTCTCCTTCTGTTACCGCCCACCCAGCTGGGGGGCACAGCACAGCCGAAGGCACTGCTCTGGGTCAGAGTCCCAGGCCCATGGAACCAGCCTACGAAACGGGGCTCAGTCTGTTCCAAAGCTCTGTGTGCCTGGTGGGCTCTGGCGCCAGACTGATACGGGTTAGCATCTCCGCCTGGCTCTGACTCACTCACCAGGTGACAGCCAACAGGCCACCCTGCGCCTCAGCTCTGAGCCTCAGTTTCCTGCTCTGGGGACACTCAGGAGTTATTGTGAGGGCCGCAGAGATGACACTTGTGGAGCCCCAGCCCATGGCCCCAGGTCTAGAAGCTCTCAGAAACAGGGCCACTGCAAAGTGTGTGCTTTTGAGATGACCAGTTCAGAGTGTAGAATCTTGAGGTTTCAAGACGGATTCTGAGTTTTTTTCCAGGAGTGGTGCCTCTGAGCTTGGTTTTGTTCGTGCATTTGAGATCATGACTTCTTGGTTCTAAGATCGTAAGGCTGGGGAGAGGTGGGGCAGGCCTGGGCCAGTGGGAGGGCAGTGGGGGGCTGTGCTAGAGGGGCCAGGCTGAGGGAGTGAGCGCCAGGTTGGTATCTGTTTCCTGTTTATTGGTTCCCAGGGGGTGAGCAGGCCCTGCTCCCAGAGCTGGAGGGAGGGAGGCCCGGGGTCCTGGCTGCCAGCCAGCCCCATGGCCTGGCCTCCTGGGACTGCTGAGACCCCTCCCCCCAACCCCTTGAACAAACATCCAGTCCTTTCCCAGGACGGGGCACTGGGGGTCAAGGAGCAGATGTGGAAGGGAAGGGGCGGGAGCACAGGAAGGGACCCCCTTCCCCCTCAAAATCCTACTGACTTCATCTTGGTCTCCTGTGTCACTGAGGTCTCCCTCCTAGCTCCTCACTGTCCCCCCTCACTCTCCCTAGCTCCCTGGGGTGGGGCCTGGTGGTGAGACATCCAAACTTCTTGGTGGGAGGAAGAGGGGCAGGGCTTTGAATGGCAGGATGGTCCACCTGGAAAGAAGCTTAGAAACCAGCTATGTCTTCTAAGCACCCCTCACCCTGCATTATTTGGAGAGGCAGCTGGGGCCCAGTGAGGGGAGGGGTCTTGCCCCAGGCCCTGCGGCTGCAGACCAGGCCCAGCAGCTGCTCCTGCACCTCGAGCCGCAGCAGCCCGCACATGGGCCGTGGATCTGCAGAGCCACTGAGAGTTCTTCAGAGAGCAGGTCCCTTGGCATCTGGGCTGAGCCAGGCAGGAAAGAGAGGCCTCAATATATATCTGAGGCCAAGAGGGCAGGGAGGTTTACACCCACAGGGCACAGGGAGAGGCTGTGGGCAGTGGGGAGCCACGGAAGGTTAGGGGCTGCGGAGGAGCAAGACCAGATGGGTATGTTGGAAAGCCCCTCGGGTTCTGGAAATCAGACTGGAGGGGACGGGGCGGGGTGTGAGGCCTGAGCAGAGGGGCTGTGATGTGGGGTGCAGGGCAGAGGACTCACGAGGGAGACCATTCGGGGGTAAAACCTGATGTTTACACTTGGGCTCCGAGGCCCCATCAGAAACTGGGTCGGGGCGAGTGGGGCCCACCCACCGTATCTGAGTGAGAGAGTGAGGCCTTGGAATGGGGGCAGGGTCATCCGAGTTAGCCCCCTGCCCCATCAGAGAACTTCCTCTGCACCTCTGGAAGGGACAGGCGGCTCTGAGCCAGCTCGGGTCCTCGCCTCAGTGCCCACCTGCTTCTTGTCTAGCTTCAGTCCCTCCTGCTCCGGGGCACTCGCCCTGCTCCTCCACGGGGCCCCCACTCGGGCCCTGCTGGGAGCAGCCTGGGTGGGGAGCAGGTGGGGAGAGAAGGGGCAGGCCTGTGCTGCCTTGCTGGTGTCGACATAAGTAGTGTCCAGACCTGTGAAGAGTTTGTGTAAGAGTTTGTCTGAGCCCTGACCACCGTGGCTCAGTTGGTTGAGCGTCATCCCACAAAATGAAGGGTCGCCGGTTCAATTCCCAATCAGGGCACAGGCCTGGGTTGCCGATCTGGTCCCTCCTTCGGGTGGTACATGTGAGAGGCAACCAATCGATGTTTCTTTCCCTCTCTTCCTCCCTCCCTTTCCCACTCTCTAAAAATAAATAAATAAAATCTTTTAAAAAAGAAATGAAAAATAATAAAACACAGTAGCCTTACAAAAAGAGTTTATTTGAGTCAAACTGACGACATATGTCAAGTAAGATCTCAGAGGCTCTGGAAAAATGACAGATTTGCCATTTCTCTCGTGCCTTTGAAAGGAGGGAGGGAGTGTGAGGAAGGTCACACAAATGGCGAGAAATCGAGGCCCATCAGATTATAGGTTAAGATTCTGTGTCCTCTGAGGGGTGGCTACCCCTTGGGGGTGGGGGGTGCTGGTATTACTTCTGCCATTTCAAAGGTGTTTTAACCTAGATTCACAAGAACGATGGACAGGGCTTACTTAACAATCCGCCACTAAATGAAGTATGGGCCTGGGGTGCGACTACCCACCGTGACGTGCCCAGTTGGGAATTTACAATCAGGTCACCATGTGAGGTGGCTTTCCATAGAACCCTTTTCCATCCGCACTGGCTATGACCCAAGACAAGTTGGTTGGCCTCGATCTCCCCATCTGTGAAATGGGAGTTCCAGGGGTGGCAGAGCCCCGCAGGGCTCTGGACCAGGCAGGCTCTTGGGAGCTGGGGGTGGAGTGACTGGCAGGTGGAACGGCAGACAGTCTTGCTCACAGTGAATGATACAGATGGAGACAAAGTATCCTCATGATATTTGTACCTGAGACCCTGAGACAAGTGCTGTTCTGCGGCCCTGAGCCCAGGAGGCCTTCCTGGAGGAGGATAGGACAGGGACTATAGGAAGAGGAGTAACTCGTATTTGGGGCCTGATCTGAGCCTCAGTTTTCTCATCAGATGCCCAAGTTCCCTTCTGTCTTTTTGCTGCTCCTGGGCCCTCCTCTCCCCTCCTGCCGGTACCAGAGCTTCTAGGCTTCTCCCCAAGGCCAGCGGGGGCGTAGCCTGGGGAGGGTGAGGAATTTCCGAGGGAACAGCTAAATTCAGTCCCCACTAAAAATAGCCCTGGGCCTGGCCCCAAGGCTGGAGGAGGAGCTGGGCGGGCTAGCCGGGCCAGCTGCACATCAATCCGCCTGCCCCACCTCTCCACCTGGACCGAGGGCCTGGGCTGGGAGGGCCTGCCTCCTCCTCCTCCTCCTCCTCCTCCACGGTTTCTTTTACTGACTCACACCAGACCTTCCCCTCACTGGGGGCTTCTTGCTCTCTTCTGTCTTCCCTCCTCCCTCAGTCTTGCTCCTTCTGTCTGTCTCTTATCTCCTCCGACCCTCTCTGTCTTCCTGCCTCTGACAGCCAGACAGAGGTCCCTGGCGAGGACCAGGCCTTTGGAAGAGGGCCGTGTACTGGGCACTGTCCCCTTGGCGTCCCAGCCCAGGTGTCAGGAACCTTCCCCGCCCCAGGACTCACAGCTGTTGCAACCACAGTCTGCCTGGGGGTGCACAGATCTCCAGGTTGTGGGGTGTGGCAGTGTGGGAGTGGCCCCCAGCTCACCGTGTGACCCAGTGCTTGGTTCTGGTCAGGTGTCTCCCCGCCATGCCAAGCCCTCCTGTTCCTGGCACTCGGTGGGACATCAAAACACATTTATGAAGTAATCTGGGGGATGTGGGGAAGGTGGGAGGAGGAGAGCTGGGCCCTGCTCCTGGGGAGTTCTCAGGCCAGTCTTCCCACCACCATGCCCAGCCCGGGGTGGGCTCAGCTCTGGGACCACAGGCCTGAGCACCCAGGCAGGTGGGAGCTGGCAGGTAGGCAAAGGGTGCTGTCTGAAGCCTGCACCGATTGGGGGAGGGGTGGGAGCTAGACGCCTGCCAGAGAGGACGAGGTGCCTCGCCTGGACCACATTGCTCAGGAAGAGAAAGGCGGCACTGGGACCCGTGCTGGCTCCCCTCCAGGCTGCGGGAGTGACTCTTGTCTACAGCGGAGAGATGAAGGAGAAAGCTGCTGGGAAGTCTTAGGAAGTCTAGTCCACAGTGCCTGGCTGGATATGGCACGGGCAGGGGTGAGGGTCACAGTTCCGGTGACAAAGCTCCTCCTGGGTGCCAGGCACGGGTCCGATCGTGCTCCGTGCACTCAGCCCTACGGGGCGGTGTCGACATCCCTGTGACACAGACCAGGGCCACAGCTGGGTACGTCGTTTGCTCAGGGTCAGAAAGCTAACCAAGTGGCACAGTTCAAGTTCAAACCCAGTCTTGGTTCCAGAATCTTTGCATGTTAGTCAGGCTCCTAGCTTTCAGTACTGCCTGGTGGAGGCGGTGCCATTCCACAGGGCAGGTGTGTGGGAAGAGAGTGAGTTTCAGTTTGGGCATGGGGAGCCCACTGAATTCTCAATCTACCCTTCTAGCCCAGGAACTAGCGCATAGTAGTTGCTCAGTAAATATTGAATGGCTTAGTCGAATATGCGGGGCCCTTGGGGAGTAAGAGGAGGCGAGGGTCAGAGAGAGGGAATGAGTGTTTTCCTTTCTCGGTACTGGAGAGCAGCAGAGGAGGTTGCTGGGCTCCCCGCTGGCGGAGGGGGCTGGGCCCCCGCAGGTTGGAGGGTGCTGAGATGAGCCACAGGCAGAGGAAGGAGAGGTGGCGGGGGCGGGCCCAGCAGTGCTGGCACAGTCCCGCCTGCCTGCAGTATCTGGAAAGCAGATCTCTTGGGCCATGGCCGGCGTGACTCAAATGGAGACAAAAAAACCTTCCATATTTGGACAAAGAGCCCAGAGAGGCCCAGACCCGCAGCCAGCCCAGGCTGCCTCCCCCACCCCTGGCCTCCTGCCCTGTCTCCCACTGGGCCCCTAGCCCTGAGCCCTGTCCCGGGAGTTTAGCTCTTGGGCCTCAGGCAGCACTGTGGCCCCCTCCCCTCATCATCAGGCCACCTTCTGTGAGGCCAAGCCTGGGCGCTGGGCGCTGGGGAAGAAACAGCCAGTGTTGGGCCCTGAGCTCGGGCGGGAGAGGCGGAGGGGAGCCCCGGCAGAGCCCGCAGGATGGACGGGGGTGCGCACTGAACCCAACAATTCCCATGCCGTGGGGTGAGTTGGCTGGAGACGCCCCACCCATCCCAGCATGGGCACAGCCCAAGGTACAGGACACTGGGCACGTGTACACACACACTGCTTTCAGTCCCAGCAGACATCCCCCCATGCAGCATCTCTGCAGGTATCGGCAGTGAGCACCCAGCCTGAGAACCCCTCGTACCCCTCTGGTCACTGTGAAATCGGAATAGTTAAGTTAAGGGCAGCCCGATGTCAGCTTAAGTAATGTGCATGGGCATTGTCCATCTGGGCAGATGTGACCAGAGCAGTCGTCCCTGCACTGGAACCACCAGTTCCCATCACGGACCTGGGCTGGGCGGTGGACGCCACAGCCAGGGGAGTAGGGAGCAGGCTCCACCCCGCTCTCTGCCCAGAGCAGAGCCCAGAGAATTGACTGAGGGCTGGGTGCTTGTTGTCGCTGGTAGAATAACCAAGCTGACGGCGTAGCTGCTCCCAGCTTTTCTAGTTAGCCCTGGGTGAGGAGCTCTGGAACCAGCCTGCAAGATGGGTTTGAAGAGCCCACTGCCATACACTGGCGCCTGTAGGTGCAGCATCAGCCTGGGCTCTAGGACTAATGGGAAGGAGTTCCTGCCCCTGGGTGACCTTCCGAGAACTGAGAATCGGAAAGGAAGAGGCCAAGGAGGGATGGGGGCAGTGGCTGGAGCCTTGAAGGACCAGCAGGGCCTCGACAGGCGGAGAGGGGCCCCTCGGCAGAGAGGCCTGGGGAGGCAGAGCCTGGGACGGAAGAGCCGTGCTGCAGCCTGGGCCCCCAGACGCTCCCTGGTTCTGGGGAAGTCGGCAGGTCCTGGGGAGTCTGGAAGACCAGCCCTGAAGGCTGGATTTGATCTTGGGCAGCAATCGCCAAGCTTTTAAGACAGTGGAACCCTTTCTTCTAGAGGAATCTGGATGCAGAACTATAAAACTCGGGGCCTTGTTGATTTAAGTGAAGGTGGGGGTGTGTCTGCCCCCATGTACTTCGTGGAGCCCCTTACAACTCAGGCAGAGAACCCCTGTTTGGGCCAGAGGGGACCTGCTGAAGAGGTTTTGGGCTGAACAAGCCTCTCCCTTCAGCTTGTTCGTGGGCCCAAAGAAGTTCAGCCCAACAAGGCTCTCTGGACAGGGACAAACCCTGTTAGGGGCTAAGTATCCACAGTGGGCCAGGCTGATGGGCCCCCACCAGGGGTCTGCAGAGCTGGGCTGTGCCAGATCAGGGGGGCGACCTGTCGGTGTGGTAAGAAAACCCTGGTCACCAACTGCTGCCACCTGGGAAGGCTCGGGCCCTTTGAGAGAGGCGGGAGCTGGCAGCCAGCCGTGCTCCTGGAGCGGGCACACTGCCTGGCCCAGCCTGGTCATGGATCAGGGACAGGTGGAGGCTCATCCTCTGGAGGCCCAGGAATCCCCCTGGCTCTTCTAGGCTGAGGTAATTTTGGTTAGAGTCAGGCAGACTTCCCCAGAGTTCAGGCGAGTGCAAGGAGGCATGAACAGGTATCGGCAGCAGAAAGCCTGAGCTCTGAGCCTGGCAGCTTCGAGACCCTTCAGGATGCAGGCCTTGCCCACCACAGGCACCAGCCCGCCTGGCCCACCGCACAGCCTGGGCTCCTGCTCCTTTGGCCACCACAATCGTAGGATGAGTAGCAGACTGCCAGGGACGAAGACAGAGGAGGGAGCCCCCAGCAGAGAGACCAGCACGTGCGCAGGCCCGGGGTGTGAGTGTGACGGGCTGAGGAACTATAATGCTGTAGCCAGAGTGTGGTCTGGGCAGAGAAGTCCAATGCTGGTGGGTCAGCACAGCCCAGTCACCCCGCTGTCGGGGGCCAGCCTGAGAGCTCGTGCTTACTGGATCCTGCCTCCAGGTGCCTTGGTGTAATGGCTAGAGCAGGCTGGAGCCAGATGGCCGATGTTCAGAGTCAGCTCTTCCTCTTTGTCCTCTTTGCTGTGTGACCACGAGGAAACACTTCACCCCTCCGTGGCTCAGTTTATGCCCCTGTAAAATGGGCGTGGTGGTGATGGCTCCCATTTACAGGGTTTTTATGGGAATTAAGTCAGATTGCGCTTGTGGTGGTCGGAGGGGACCACTGACCACTGCTGGGGAGTCGGTGTGGAATCCTAAAACGAGCTGGAAGGGGAGGGAGGGTGCTGGCCTGGCTGAGGGCAGGGGGGTCCCAGGGATGGAGAGAGGTGGTTGGGGTCACTAAGAATAGCTTGGGGTCATCTGTGTGGGGAGCAAGTATGCTGAGTTCTAGGGAGGCTCAAAATTTCCCCCTCGGTGGTTGCCCATGGGAAGGGAGCTAAGGGGCTCTGCAGAAGGGGGGCGGGATTCTGGGGGCTGGGGGCTCTGCTGGATTCTCGCTGGCAGACATCGCACGCTTCTGTGAAGCTGCCTGTTGCCAGCCTCCCTATAGACTTGATAGACGAGAGGATATCTGTGGCCCAGGAAGGGGCGGGATTGCCAGGGCCTGAGGAGGGCGGGGGGTAGCCTGTGAAGGAGGAATTTGACATTTCTCTGCGGAGGGCCGGAGGGCCAGGCCCTTTCTGACTGCAGTGTGGGCAGGGAGGGCACCCTGGAGGGCCATCACTGACGAGACCGGGGCGGGGAGGGGAGGGGGCGGGGCGGGAGGCAGAACAGCGCCCCCTTCCGTCAGTCTTCGTTCACTGGGCGTCAGTCTCCGTGGGACCTGGTCCTGTCCTGGGGGCTGGGCCGCACCCAGACACCCGCACAGAGAAGGACCTTGGCGGTGATGAGGGCTGGGACAGAGAAGCCCGGAGGCTGGAGGAGCGCAGGGGTGGCTCTCAGGAGGGGGCCTGCGGAGGGACGGTCCTGAGGGAGGCCGAAGGGAAGGGAAGCCTTTGGAGGCTGGGAAGGAGGATGAGGGCTGCGAAGGCTGTTCAAAGCTGAGCCGCGCTCGCGCCTGGAGCGGGCGGCAAGGGCGGGGTTGTGAGGTGACGTCAGTGCGGTCTGTGTATTTAAAACGTGATAGATAAGAGCCCTGCTGGGTAGCTTAGTTGGTCAGAGCGTCGGCGTGACTGTCCGTGACTGTCCAAGGTTGTGGGTTCGATCCCAGTCAGGACACATACAGTGAATGTGTCAATAAGTGGAACAGCAAATCAGTGTTTTCCTCTCTCCTTTCTTCTCTCTCTCTCTCTCTCAAATCCATAAATTTAAAAAATAAAATAATGTATTCATATGGATTAAAAATATCAAAAAGGGTAAAAAGTCTCTTCCCACCAGCAAGTCAGTGCCCACTGACCCCCACCCCAGGACACCTGGGTGTTAGTTCTCATGACTCCTGCATGCAAATACCAGCAAATGCCCTGTCCCTCCCCCACTGCCCTCCCAGCCGGCAGCGCTCCGTCCACGCCGCCCTCCGCTGGGCATTGCTTGCAGATCTTGCCTCCTCAGCACTCGGAGAGCTTCTGTATTCTTTCTTGTGCTGCGTGATCTCCCGCTGCACAGACGACCAAACTGTATTTAGCCACAGAAAGGATTCCGTTATTTTCCACCTTGGGCTCTAAAAACAGAGCTGTAGTGAACAAACTTGTCTATAGGTCATTTGTTAGGGGGCTGCTGTATGTTGAGGGCACCTTCTTAGGAGTAGAGTTGCTGGAACAGAAGGTATATGTGATTCTAATTTATTTTTTTAATATTTTATTTATTTATTTCTAGAGACGGTAAGGGAGGGAGAAAGAGAGGGAGAGAAACATCGATGTGTGGTTGCCTCTCATGTGGCCCCCACTGGGGACCTGGCCTGCAACCCAGGCATGTGCCCTAACTGGGAATCGAACCTGCGATGCTTTGGTTCAAAGCCCGCACTCAATCCACTGAGCTATGCCAGCCAGGGTGGTTCTAATTTATTTTTTAAGATTTAATTTATTTTTAGAGAGGGGAAGGCAGGGAGAAAGAGAGGGAGAGAAACATCAATGTGTGGTTGCCTCTGGAGCGCCCCCTCCTGAGGACTGGGCCTGCGACCTAGGCATGTGCCTTGACTGGGAATCGAACCAGCGACCCTTTGGTTTGCAGGCTGGAGCTCAGTCCACTGAGCTACACCAGCCAGGGCTGATTCTAATTTTGATGCTAGCCGAGGGAGTCCACTGCCAGAGTAAGACGCCTGGTTCCCACAGCCTCACCACGTCAGCCCTTGGGTATTTTCCCAATCTGATAGGTGGAAAACGGTACCTTAGTGCATTTTAATTGATATTTATCTCATAATACGTAAGACCAAGCATCTTTCCACACGTCCAAGAGACGTTTGGTTTCCACTTTCTGTGAAGAGGTCATATCCTTTGCCTGTTTTTCTATTGGGCTGCTGGCCTTTTGTTCAGCCAACTTCTAGGAACCTTTAAATAAATGGTAGGGAGGTTAGTCCTTTGTTTGGGTTATGAGCTGCAGGTATTTTTTTTCCAGACTTGTCATTTGACTTTTGACTTTGTTTATGGTGTATTTTTAACACATAGAAGGTTTCATTTTTATGTGGTCTAATTTATCAAGCTTTTACTTTATGGCTTCTGGGTCTGCAGTCACGGTGAGGAAGGCCTTTTCCACTCCAAGTTTATAAAGCGACTTCGTGTTTTCCTCAGGTGCTTTATGTTTTCTTGTTTTGTTTAACATTTCAATCTGTGCTCCATTCAGAATTCATCCTGGTGCGTGGTGTGAGTTATGGTTCCAACTGCATTTTTTTCCCCCGCTGGCTGGCATTTTAAGCCGAGGAGCGCCTTGGTCGCAGTGGGAGTGTCTTTCTGGGCTGGGTCCAGAGGAGCCATGCGGTGGCTGCTGAGGGGCGATGGCAGTGGGGTGAGGAGGGCTTGGGGCAGCACCGGTAGGACATGATGGACAGCTGGAGGTGGGGCACAGTCTGACAGCATTCCCAAATCCTCACCAGTGCTGTGTGACTTTGGACAAGTGCCATCCGCTCTCTGGGCCTAGAATATCATCGCTGAAGGGACCCTGGAGATCACCCTGACCCCCGAGCCAACTGTGTGGGAGGAGGCAGTCAGCATGAGGCGGCTGTCCTGAAGGCGGGGCGCAGGGCACGGCCACGGATCCAGCACCCGCTCAGGCTTGGTGGAGGCAGAATGGAGAGGGAGGCTGGCGGCAGAGTCTGCTGTGTTCCTGCCCTGGAACACAGGCGGGACGGCGGAGAGGGGCGGGCAGGGCAGCCGTTTAAAAATACCTACAGCAGCCTGGCACTGCCGTCAGGGGTGGGGACAGGCCCCCTGCCAGCCCTCCAGATCCAGGCATGCCGGGGATTGCTGGGAGCAGGCACATTGTCCATTGTCTCAGGAGTGTGGGCCTGGCCCAGCCATGGCTGTGCCCAAAGGTCCTTTTCCCTCCACCGTGGAGCAGGCATCCTGGTCTTCTCTCCAGGAGAGAACAGGGGCGCCAGGGAGGACAGACCCCCCCACCCCCAACTCCTTGCCCAGGGTCTGGTCCTGGCAATACAATGGACTTGCTGTGCCACTTGGGGCAAGTCCCTGTCCTCTGGGGTCCCTGTCTATCAAACGGGGCAACAGGCCTTGCTTTGGGACTTGCCCCACCCCTGGTCCTCACTCAGGTTCCAGTTTGCATTACAGCCGGAGGGAGATCTTGAGGGCCATGCCTCTTCTCCCCTTAGAGATGGGGAAACTGAAGTCATGGAGGGGACCCTAACCCTAACCCTGCCTTTGCTCTTTTTAGCTTTCCTGGGCCTCTGGACCTTCCTCCCTGCCCCCACCATAGTCTGCATCAACTCCCCACCCCCACTCCTGGGCCCCAGTGGTCAAATTCCAGGGCTGCCATTGCCATGGCAACAGCCAGCTCACAGGCCCCGCCTCTAGGGCTCTCCACCAGGCTGTTGTCCAGGGAGGAGGCAGAGAGGGCCTCCTGCCCCCAGGGGGCCGCTGGGGTTGGAGGTGGAGCAGGGAGGAGGTTCGACCCATCGGGTCTCTCTTGTGCTTTCCTAAGGAGAAAATGGAAAAGGCGGACAATGCTGCCAGCAAGTGCTACTCTGGGATCTCGGGAATGGGGGAGGGTCAGAGGTGGTCACCTGGGCTGGGGACAAGAGACCCACTCAGAAAGCCTCTCCTGAACTCTCACCTGGGAGTCACCCCATAGAAGGGTCTAAGGCCAGAGGATTTAGAATGGGAGATGGAGGACCCTAAGGTCACCACCATCCAATGCTAAGGCTGCCCAGGGACCCAGGGGCCCAGCCCAGCTTGGGCTTTTTCTCAAGCAGACCTGCACCGTAGTAGACGGAGCTACCGAGGTGCCACTGGAGAGGGTAAGATCCTTGGCCCAGGGGTATGCAAGCAGGGCCTGCCGGGGGCGCTGGTCCTGGGAGGGGGCTGGCACTGTCAGCTCAGATGTGACTTGCCTCCCAAGGTTCTGTGGTTTTTCCTAACAGCCAGTATTTATTGAGAGCTCTTGTTCCAGGCACTGTGCTAAGTAAGCCCTTTATATTTTCTATTACATAGATGAAGGAACCGGTCACACATGTGGGCTTCCTGGAGGCTGGAGCGCCCATCAGTACAGGGTGACCTCTGGCTTGGCCCTTCTTGTCCCTGGGCCCAGCCCACTGCTCAGTTCTGCTGGGTGGTGTTTTGCCTCCAGCCTTTTCTCCTTGCATGCACATACACGAGTATTTTTCACAGTGTTGAGATGCTACAGTGTGTATGTTTTGTGCTTCTTTCATTATTATTTTTAAAAGATTATATTTGTTCATTTTTTTTTTAGAGAGAAGGGAAGGGAGGGAGAAGGAGAAACATCGATGTGTGGTTGCCTCTCGTGCACCCCTATCAACCCAGGAACGTGCCCTGACTGGGAATCCAACCTGCGACCCTTCAGTTCGCAGGCCGCCACTCAATCCGCTGAGCCCCAACAGCCAGGGCTTCTTTCATTTATAATTATGCCGAACACTTCTCCTCGGCATCTTCAGCTTCGTAAGTGCATGGTCACCCTGCCCCATGGTCAGTTCTCACTGTTGTGAAGGAGGCAGGAGGTGTGAGCATCCTCCTCGGGCCTCCTCGGGCTGCTGTCTAGGTCACCTGCCGCCCTGGGCTGACGGCTCCCCTTCCCCTTCGCTGTGGAAGAGTTGTGGCTATCCTGCCTTTTGGCCCCCTGGGGGCAGGGATCCTGTCTGCTGTTGAGACTTTGAACCAGGCTCTTCCCTGCACCCATCACCCTCTTCTGTAAAGCAGGGTAATAGTTCAGCCCCCCTAGGTGGCTTACCTCAGGTTCAGATAAATGACTGTCAGCAGCACATGGGAACCCCCCAAGAAGGATTAACACCTGTCTGTGTGCTGCTGCCCTCAGGCCGCGCTCAGGCCCAGGCTGAGCAATTTACCGGAGCCCCAGGCAGGTCAGTGGCAGAGGGGGTGTGGAGCCCCAGCCCCACCCTCTCTTTAGTCTGAGAACCTGAGCCAGTCACGGCTTTCTCCACTGCGTTCTGGTGAGGATCTGGTGAGATTAGGCCCTCCAGGCCTTTTGTAAACTGAAGTGCCGGCAGGTGCCACTTACTGACAGCAGGACCACAGGAAGCTGAGAGACTGAGGGCTCCAGACTGCAACTCCAGGACCCCTGATGCGATGCTCCGAGAAGGAGGGGTGTCAGCAGACCTGAGCCATTGGGATAGCCTCCTGGAAGTGGTGACTTCAGTCCTGGGGCCTCAGGACAGCGGAGCCTGGACCTGCTTAGGCTGACCTGCAGCCGAGAATCTTGTGCAACACACACAGACACACACACGTGACTTGCTGCCCAGGCACTAAGGCTGGTCACTAGTTGCTGATAGAGAGCAAAAGGCTTAGAAGCTCTGGCCGGGAAGCTCACTTGGTTGAAGCATCAGCCTGTATACCAGAAAGGTTGTGGGTTCGATTCCCAGTCAGGGTGCGTACGGGAGGCAGCCGATCGATGTCTGTCTCTCACATCAGTGTTTCTCTCTCTCTCTCCCTAAAATTTTAAAATCAATAAAAAATATATCCTTGGATGAAGGTTTAAAAAAAAAAAAGGCTTAGATTAGAAGCTGAAGCTACCTCTGATCAGCTATAGGCAGAGACCACTTCTGCCAGCCTGGCCCAGAGCCAGTGACACCTGCCCAGAAGCTGGGGTGGGGGGTGTGAGCCAGGCCAGGCCACTGTCCCTGGTCCTCTCCCCAACCCGGGGTTGTCTGGTGTGATGGGAGGGGCTTCCTGGGCTTGGGTTGGGCCATGGTCCCCAGGGCTCACTCGGCTGAGGGCCTAGGGCCGTGACTGACTGATGGGTGGAACTTGCTCCCCTCCTGGGAGTGTCCCCTGGGTCCTCGAATAGGGTGGGGGCAGGGAAGGTGGGGCCACAGTGCCTCTCAGCTGGCTGGGCCCCTTTGGACAAGCTGGGTGAAAGAGCCCCAGAGGGCCAGTTCTAGTCTCAGCAGACCTCCTGCTGCCCCCGGGGGTCAGAGACAACTTTCTCTCTGCACTCTGATGCCCACATGTGAAGTGGGAAGGAATGGCCCCTTCCCTGGCTCCCGTCTTCAAGGGGGGATCGAGCGTGGGCGTTCCAAACTTGCTGTGCACGGCCATCATAGTGACACTTGGCTTCATCCGCCCGCTGGTCCACAGACATGCACTGAGCTCCTGCTCTGAGCCAGGCTCTGTTCTAGGCGTGGACGCTGACGTGCGGGAGCTCCACGGGGAGGGAGCACCTCTGCCCGTCACAGGGGCCAGGCCTCTGACAGAGGTCAGATAACTGGGTCAGTAGGAGCAGGCACCGCTGCCAGCTTCTCCAGCCTTTGGTGCCTGAGTAGAGTTTCGGGCACCCTGGTAAGTGGGGAAGATGGCCTCTTTTGGCTGTGGTGGGGTGGGGAGGGCTTTTAGAGCCCCCAGGATTATATCCCCAGCTCAGGCCCTGCCCCCTCCTCCCTGCCTCTCCGCTCCCTGGGGCTCTGGCCTGAGGCTGGCCTGGCCTTTCCCAGGGTGCCTGGCCCACAGCCCAGTGAGTCATCTTCCGCTCTAGAGGCAGGACACCCCATCCCACCCCGACAACACACACAATTGTAGCCCCCCCAACTAGTGCCTGGGTCCGAGGGAGGGAAGGAGAGAGGGGGGAGCAGGAGGGGCTGGACACAGACACTGGATAAACTTCCGTTCCCACGATCCCTCACCCAGCCTCCCTGTAGGCTGGAGGCTGGGTGGTGCGAGGGAGGGGGCCCTCCCTTGCAGAGCACCGTCTGTGCCCGTCTGCAGGTGTCACCCTCAGTTGTCGCGGAAGGAAACGGGCTGAGGGCAAGTGATGTTTGTAACAGCTACACGGCAGTGAGTGGGACTGGTCGGACCACAGGGGCCCGAGTCCCTGGGCAGTGTTCTATGATGAGCAAAGCTTGAACATTTTGAATGAAATAAATTTTAGTACTGGCAAAGGAGGACTCTGGAACCTCACCCACCAGTTCTGAGCCGGGGCTGGGACCACAGGCCGGATGGACCCCTGTTGTGGGCAGAGGTGTGCACAGGGTGGGTGGGTGCGTTTCCTGGCTAGGTTGCCAGATCCTACCCTAAGGTTTCATCAGATTCCCACTGGTCCCCCTGCCTCCCTGCCCCAAGAGTTGGGCAGCTTGCTCCCTCACACTGAGATGTGGGACCCGGAAGATCTGGGCTTCGGTTTCTTGGTCTGTACAATGGAGCTGATCATCCCAGCCCCCTGGGCCGAGAGGTGAAGGTATTCAGAGCTTCCTAGCTCCTCAGGAGACATGTTTCACATCTGTTGGGGGTCTGTCCATCCCCCTACCCTGTACCCCCCACCTCCTGCTTCCGGCCATTATCATGACGTGAGGAAACTTCTTCCCAGGCTGGAAGATCCAGCTGTATCTTCTAGCAAAAAGGGGAGGTAGGGGGAGAGGAGGAGGAAGGCGGGGAACCCACATGTAAAAAATTAAATTCAAACCACATGCACTGCAGCCCCTGCCATGCAGGCCTCTGCTGCCACCTGCGGGGCATATGGTAGAATGTCAGTGTCTGGAGCCCCAGCTTCCTCATGAAAGCCGGATGGCTGGATTGCGGCAGGGACCTCAGGGAGGAGGGTCAGGCTGTCCTTTCCCATCTCTGGGCACAGCCCCACTGACCCACCTCCCGCAGGGAGCCTGGTGGGGAATTTAGGGTCCATCTGCACTCGCCCATCCCACCCCCCAATTTGTTCACAGAGGGGGAGACTGGATTCCGGAGTGGGGAACAACTCAGCTAAACAGCAAGTCAGCCCGTCAGCAGGTCCATATTGTGCGCCTGCTGTACCTCAGGGATGCAGCTGTGAACATGGGGAGACCTGGGCTCCGCCCTCATGGGCCTTACAGTGGGGGGGAGGGTGAACAGGCAGACACACAGGCCTCACTCCTACTTCATTTCTCTGGTTCCGGTCACCCAGGGGAGAGAAGACAGCCCACTGCCGCCTAGTGCAGGGTGCTCGGGGGCTGGTGTGACTCCGCATGCGTGTGCTTTGTGACCTCGGCGAAGTCACTTGGGCCTCTCCAGTGTGCCGGTCACCTGGAGTCAAATTCCAGTTTTGCCACATCAGACTTCGTAACCTCAGCAAGCTGCTTCACTCCTTGGGGCCTTTGTCCACTCAGCTGTGAAACGGCGATGATAGCAATGCAGGGCTCAGAGGGCCGGAGCGAGGACTAGGGGGTAACACCTGAGAAGTAGTGCCTCACTGAACAAGAGCTGGCAGTAAGAGCAAGTCTCCCCCACGGGCGTGGCAGCGCACGCCACTCCTGGTTCCGGAGGGGGTCAGGGGTGCAGCGGGTGGCAGGGTCTCCTGTGGCTGAGAGGCGGCCAGCACGGCTCATTGGCTAAACACGGGGCCCGACCCCAGCATAGGGACCGAGAGCTGCCCCCTCGGCGCCCCTTTCAGGCTCAGGGATGGCTCCTGGAGGGGCGGTGAGATTTTATAGTTCTGCTGAGTTTGCGCCCCAGCTGGACAGTGCGGGAAGGCTGGGGCTGTGCGGAAACCATCTCCTTGCCTCTGTTCGCCGGCAGCACTTCAGGGCCCGGGGCTCTCCTCCTGGCCCCGCCGCTCACCAGCCGCACGACTGGGCTTCCCCGCCCTGTGCCTGGCTCGGTGGTCCTCACTGGGCTCAGGCAGATGGTGGCCGGCTCCTCGCTCACGTGCTCCGTGGCCCTGGGGAAGGCCTCTGTGATACATGGTTCCTTGGGGTCAAATTCTAGTGTGGCCACATCGGACCTCACAACCTCAGACAAATCGCTTCACTTTCTCGAGCCTCTGTTTGCTCATTGGTAAGAGGTGATAATAGTAATGCATAACTCAGAGAGTTGATGCGAGGATTTAATGACGTTGAAGTGGTTGGGCTGAAATCACCTGAAATGTACCTCTACTCACAAATCTGACGGTTCCTGCTGGCATTTGGGCGGGACCTCGCCGGGGCTGTGGGCTGGAATCCCCTCCCTGCCCATGGCCTACGCGTGGGGCCTGGGTCTCCACACGACGCGCCAGCTGGGTTTCAAGAATGAGTGGCTCGAGAGAGCAGTGTAGGTGGCACTTGCATGACCCGGCTTTGGATGTCATGTCGTGTCCCACTGGCGTCCTCTGTGGGCTGAGGCGGTCACACAGGTCTGCCCAGCTTCAAGGAGAGGGGACGTCAGCCTCACCAGTCTCTGGGAAGAGGGTCAGCACGTCACTGTTGGAAGAGCATGCGGGATGGAAAGTATCTCGGTAGCTGTCTGAGAAGCGCAATCTGCCACGCCTCCCTGGGGCGGTTACATGGAGATGAGAGTGATGCAAAGTACTTAGCCAGCACCCGGCACACGGCGAGTGCTCAGTGATCCACAGCTCCAGCTGCCTTGGGTTCTTCTGGAAGTGGCCCCTTCGTTCTCCGACCAGGCCACCGAACTACCGTGTGGGCAGTCACGCACAGACAGGCTGTGCATAGACCCCGAGGGGCACACACTGACCCCTGCATGGGTCCACACAGATGGGACATGCGTCATGTCAATCACAGTCCCGCCTCCAGGTGCACTCAGAGACCCACTTCCGTCCCCAGGGCGGTGGCCCTTTGACAGGAAGGACCTGAGGCCCCTCAGGCCCTTGATCTCCCCTTTGCATTCCCAAAGCACATTCCCCAGGATCCTGGGGCCAGTCCCCAGGGAGCCCTGCGGCTTGGACGCTGCCCTCGCAGCTGCCTGTGAGGCCTGGGAACTCTGTGGAGCCTAGAGAGGCTCCTTCTTCCAGCAGGGAGGGTCTGTAGCGAGCAGGCTGTGACATGGGAGTGCTCGGGGAAGGGCCTGATGCTGGGAAGCAGAGGGAAGGGATCTCGGGACCAAAAGGAGGGACAAGGCCCTAGGAAGGGGAGTGCCTCCCCCCACATCACGAGTCTGTGGTGGCGCCAGGATCTGAGCCCAAGCCATCTGGCTCGAGTTCGCCCTCCGAATCTTCATACCAAGAAGCCCCTCTTTTGGAACTTTCATCTCATTGATGAACCTGAGGACAGAGGAGGGCAGGGCCATCAGTGAAATGGGTAGCCCATTAGGCTGGGAACGTCCAGTACCGACCCCATGTCCGTGAACACAGCGGGTCAAGAACCTCAGATGGTCCCTCTGGGCCGTGAGCCAGGGCTCAGTTCCCGGGGAGGGGGACTGCGGCACTGCCCACGGCCAGCGTTTTGCTTTCCACCAAACCCATCCTGGGTCGGGAAAACCTGTTCGTGCCACTGTCTCGATACAGATGAAAGGCAGCTCAGGCCACCGGTGCTCCAGGGCGGCAAGGAGAGGCCGGGCCGAGGACACCAGGCTGAGGGGAGTGGAGACGGCCTCTCCCGGGGGTGGGGGTTTGAGAACACCGGGCCTGGAGGCAGCCACTGGGCTCCTCCCCTTCCCAGTTCGGTGACCTCCCTGAACCTCAGACGGGGCAGTAACAATAACCAACCGTGTCCTTGAATAGGGCTGCCGCGGGGATAAAGGAGCCAGGGCTTGGGAATGGCATTAGTGACGGTGAGGATTCTAGGCTCAGGGAGTTCCCAGTGTTCCAGTGTGGGCAGCTCTGGGCCCAGACCCCTGTCTCCTGGCAGGTACTTGTACAGAGCCGTGCAGACGTGGGAGGCGGGAGCCCCTTGCCCCAGAGCCTGCGTTTCTCCTTCACAACCCGCATGGCCCTCGTCATCACTTTTTCAGTTCCTGCAGTGTCCTCTTCTCTTACCTTTGGTTCTCCTCACAGGCCTTGGTGCCTCGTAGGTGCTCGGTGCTGTTGAGCTAATCAACAAATGAAGAGAATAAAGACTCAGGAGCCACTCCTCCACTGAAACACGTGTCTGCCCCCCATCCCTCTGTCATCCCAGCCATTGTTCTGCCCGTCCATCCATTGTCACTTCCTCCTGTGTCGTCGCTCCGTCCTCTTGTTCTTTCATCTGTTCGGCTCTGTTCGGCCTTCATTCATGGTCCACCTGTTTGTCCCTTCTCATCGCTGGTCCCCCGGTTGGTCCAGCGCCAGCTGCAGGACCAAGTGGCCCCGAGGGGGCAGCGTCCCAGTGCAGGGGGAGTGTCTTCAGAGGCAGGCACGCAAGGCTCGGGGCTTCCGTCAGAGACTCGGAAGCTGTCAGCCGACTGGGAGGGGGGAGGGAGGGTTAGGTGTTCCCTGGGCTGGAACGTGGTTGGGGGAGGGCTGTAGGTGTTGTGGCGGGTGTGGGGTATGGAAGGAAGGATTGGGTGGGCCTTCACCAGGCACCTCGTACACTTACAAAAACCATTCTGAGCCAGACCCACCCAAACAACTGCAGAGACCCAAAAGGACAAGTCCGTGTCTGGGACAGGAGCTTGGAGGAACGACAGAGCCGGACCTGCACAAGGTGTTTGCAGCCCCCCTCACCGCTCCCCTCACCTTGACAGGCCCCAGGCTCCAATGCCTGTGATGTGGACACCCTGACTCAGCAGCCTTGGGCTCCAGGCTCTTCCCTCAGCTTCCTGTCATTCTCCCACCCCCCCCACAAAGTTGCCATAGCAACAGGCTTGGCTCTAATTAGCCCTCCTTAATGAAGCAGCAACAACAGCAAGCAGCGCCTTTGGCACCAATCTCCACCCCTTTCAGGCTGGGCACCCACATACCTTTGGATTTCTAGACCTCAGGACCTTGTTCAAACCCTGCCTCTTCCAGGAAGCCCTCCCTGAATACCCTCTACCCCCCAGACAGAAGTGACTCCCTCTGCTGAGCCTCTGAGTATTGTCTGGGAACTCCTAGGTGCCGGCCAGGGTGGATTCATCTCTGCAGGGCTGGTCCTGCTAGAGCTGTTGAGGGAATGAATCCACCTTATTAACAAGCTGTGCACTGCCTCCCAACTACTCATGAAATGAGGCCCTGGGTCATATAGCTGGAGAGGGTCAGGTGGGGAAGGGGATCTTCTGAGAGGAAGCCAAAGGTGGGTTAAGTAGCTGCAGTAATCAAACAGTGAGCCGGGGTGGGTCCTGCCGACCACCGGCCCTCGTGCTACTGTAAAATATCTGGTACCTGGCTGTTTGGACTAGACCAGGGGTGGGTCCGTCCTCCTTGCTCAAGCATAATGCCGTCCATTGGCCTGGCTGTCCCAATTCCTCCGCTCGTGTGTCCAGCCCTCAGAGGAGAGGGAAGAGGCTCAGGCCTCACGCCAAGGAAGCTCATAATCCATCCCATTGGGAGGATGAGAGGCAGAACGACTCATTGGTTTCATTGGTCCAGACTGGAAGCAGCGGAGGACCCTTGCTTCAGCCTCCCAGGGGCAGAAGGAGCTCGGCAAGGACCCACTCGCAGGACGGGGTGTGGCAACCTGGGAGGCCCTAGGGCTTGCAGGCCCCATATTGCCAGTGCGCAGGTTGCTGGGCCCCGCTCCCAAGTTTCTGGTCTGTAGGGTGGTTGGGTGGTGGTGGGAGCTGATCATGTGCATTTCTAATACATTTCCAGGAGGCGCTTAAGCCCTTGGTCCAGGGACCCCACTTTGAGAACCACTGCAGAGTGGGACCTGCAGGGCTATTCGTACAGAGCACGCGCTCAGGGCTTCTTCATTCATTCTTTCGTTCAGCAAACCAACTCCACAGTTCTGTGGGCCAGGCCCTTCGGTAACCCAGCGGGGACAGCCAGGTCCACCCCTCACTGGCACAAACTTAGCGCTTAGCCAGCACCTCAGGTGTCAGGCTCTGCCCCTAGTGCAGCCTCTGGGGGCACCCCCGCCTCTGTGCAGTGCCGACTGCTTTGTGCCTGCTGCCAGGCGGAGCGTCACACTGTCCTCCCTGGGAGTTCTCTGCTCCTGTTTTTGTTGTTGACTGCTTGGGGGTTGTCTGTTGGGGAGTTAAAATTCTGGTGTTGGATATTTTGGACGCTGAGATGGCCTGTGCTGCCGGGGCCCCATGTCCTGCCTCTCAGGAGAGGATCAGGAATAATCCCCTTGGATGAGGGTGTGGGTGGACTCACCAGGTTGAGGGCTGAACAGAGGGAAGGGAGACAGTGGGGTGGAGAGGGATCAGAGGTCACAAGGGCCAGCAGGAGAGGTTGATCTTGTGCCATGGGGATGCCAGGGAAGGTTTGTGAGCAGGGGGAACTTCAGGCTGGTTTGCTGTGTGGTGAGAGGGAAGAGTTATCGGGGGTTGTGTACTAGCCAGCCTCTACGTGCAGGGTGCTAGGGCTTACAAAAAGGGCACGGCCCTGCCGGAGGTGAGCTGCAGTTCCCAGGGAGGAGACGGGTATCAACCTAGCAGTTGCTCACGTGTATAATTACAAACTCTGATACATGGTTAAGAAAAACAATCTCTGAGCACACAGAGCAAGAAGGGCACCTGACCTAATCTGTGAGTCAGGGAGGGCTTCCCTGAGGAGGTGACATTCGCACTAAGACTAGTCTTAAAGGGAAAGAAAAAGCACTCCCGAGGAGAGGGGAAAGGCATGGGCCAAGACCCTGAGGCAGGAGAGAGCCTGGTCTTCTAGAAGTTAAACAGGAGTGGCTGCATGTATTAAGCAGAGGGGGAGAGAGGATGGATGGGTAGGACTGGTTCGGGTGGTGGAGTCAGGAGGCCCCCACTGTGCAGGGAATCCAGGTGAAAGCCGGTTTGGAGGAGGGAGTCAGCTGAGGACTGGGTGAGTGTGGGAGCCCGCAGTACACCGCAGTACACTGGGGGAGCCTGAAGTCAGAAGGCTGCCACAGCGGAGGCACAGCAGAGGGGTTCCCCCAGACAGCTGCAAGGTGCATCAGAGCCCCCTGGTGGGGGGTGGGAGCTCCTGCAACGCAGAGTTCACTGCCGCCCTCCTGGTTAAGGGGTCTGGGATAGGTTTTTGACATCGCTTGGGATTTGTAAATGCCTGAGCCCCTCTCCATGGGGGTGGGGTGGGCAGGTTGGAGAGGGATAGGATTGGAACTCTCTAGGACTGTCTCAAGTACAGGACCCTGGTCAGCCGAGTGGGGTGGGAGTAGGGATTTCTCAGGGTGGACCCTTTCCCAGGTAGTCCGGTCCGTCGGGCCCAAGTGCTCACCAAGGGAGGGAGGACAGCGTCAGTGTTCAGGGGTGTGTCTCCATGTGCACCTCTAAGTATGCTTCTGTCCGGTTACAGCCGTGTGAGCTCATAACCACGTGCGGCTGTGTGCTACACCGGGTCACATTCATGCGTGCCAGGGTTTAGGTCTGTATAGGACTATGTTGGTGTGGGTGCACTTGGCTCGGACCCATGTGTGCATAGGATTCCAGGCCAGGGTGGGCAGCGGGTTTCCTTGCATGCGTTCCTGTTCTGTGTAGGTGCATGACCCCTGTGTGTGCCTCAATGGTACAGGTGTGGACTAGTGTGTCATCAAGTGTACTCGCCTTTGTCCACGGGCGTGCACGACTTGGGTGCTCAGAGAGGATGACTCCACAGGAGAATGCCGCTGTGTAGGGGAGCATCGGGGACGAGGTTGGGCCGCTGTATGTTTGGGGAGAGATGGGGCGGCACGCAGGGGGCGGGGCCTCCTCCGCCACGCCCCCCACCCCGACCCCCCTTCCGCCAGCAGCGCCGCTAGTGGCAGCCTCGCTGGGCACACTTGCTGAGCCTAGGAGGTAACAGCCCGCCACCGGCCAGGCCGTAGCGATCAGATCAGATCAGATCAGATCTGCGCTGGAACTGACGCCGGCGACCGCCGCGGCGGCCGGGCTGAGCCCCTGGAGGGAGTAGCGGTGAGAAGGAGGGGGCCCGCTGACCCCCGGCGCCCCGCCCCCGCGGCAGGCCGGCCGTATGCTGCAGATGGTGAAGACCCTGGCCCAGTTCACCATCGCGCTGGAAGACATGCGCGATCTGGGCCCGGCCGCTGCCTCCGGGGAGCCTGCCTCCGGGGAGCCTGCCTCCGGGGAGCCTGCCTCCGGGGAGCCTGCCGAGAGCCAGAATAGCGGCGCTGATTCTGAGGAGCCTGGGGAGGCCCAGGTACCCGGGAGGGGGAGGGGCAGCTGGGAACCTGGGCCAAGGCCTAGAACTCAGCTGACCCAGGACTGAGGGAAGCATGGGCAGATGCTGGGGCGCAGGACCTGGAGACAGAATCAGTCAGTCCAGCTGCCTGGCCACGGGGCTGGGGCCTCAGTGATACGTGATGGGGACAGGGAGACTTGAAGGTGTGTGAGGAGCCCTGGCAGGGGTGGTGTGGCTGGCAGGGCACTGAGGTTTATTGCCACCAGGATGCAAGTTTGGGAGGGCAGAAAGGCTGGCAAACTCAGCTGGGTGGAGGCCTGCGCCCTGAGACCCAGCCATGGCAAGAGCCAGTAGTACTTAAGACAGTGAAGTGGGTCAGCATGGAGTAAGAGCTGTCACCAGGGGATCCTGGGTTCACAGGCTCAAGAAAGGGAGGTTTTTCCAGCCTCCCTGTCAGGCCTGAGGGAGTCCCCAGGTGTACGCGTGTGTGAGAGGGTGCAGGGGGGGCATTTTGCCCCCACCCCTTGCCACCCTCTCCCTGCCACTGTACCCACTGGGCCTTGGAGGTGTCATGCTGTGGTGGCAACGGTGGTGTCTCCGTTCCTGGATCAGTGTGTGGTTCCCTGAGGGGGATGGGGAGGCCTCCGGGGGCTGTTTCCATGGCTCTGTGTGTCTGGGCTGGATCGCTCTGCTCTCCCAGCTCTGGGGGGGCTGCATGGTGTGTTTCTCTCTCCGCCACCTCGTCTTTGGGCTGAAGGCCGTGGTCCTCAACTGGGTGACTTGGCTGCATTTTTTGTCTCTTTGCGGGGAGTCTGGGCATAAGGCTTCTCTCTGCATATGTCTGTCCATCTTCACGTCATATTTACTGGGGGGGTCTCAGGCTTTGGGTCATGATGTCCGGGTCATACTGGTCGGAGAACACCCCGCCCCCACGCCTTCTTCCTGCTGTATCCTTTCGGCCCCCACCCTCCCTTCCCACTTCAGTGCCCCACGTAGTGAAGGGCTGGGGCGGGGGCTGCTGGGAGCCAGGGCTCTGGGGGAAGCCGGGCCTGCAGGGCTGGCCCGCCCAGAACAGGTGGGCCTGCTGATCTGGTTGACAGCTGCATTGCCCATCCGCTACTTCCCCTGGCCCCCTACCCCCACACACTCACACCCGTGTCTGGGCACGTGCGGAAGGTTTCTCGTGCAGTGACAGGGAGCTGGCCTTGTTTTCTGTGCCTCTACCTGACAACTGAGTGACAGCCTGCTGTGCTTTTAAGCAGGGAGGAGGCTGAGGCGGGCGGGCACTGCGGAGTCAGCCTCCCCGTGTGAGTTGCCTCAGCCCTGCCTCCCTCCGGAGGCCTCCCTGCCCACGACCCTCGATGCTGAGCCTGGCAGGGCTGGGCCAGGGCAGTGGAGCGGGGGAGGCTGAACCTGGCCTGGTCCTCCTCTCAGGGAGCCCCCTGTCCAGCAGGGAGATGGACACAGATCAATAACAGCCTTGCTGAGGTGGAGGGATGAGGGAGTGTGCCCACCAGTGTGTCTGGAGGGCGCTACTCTGCTCTCCGAACGCCTGCTTTCACGGTTCTGAGGGGAGGTGCCCTCCATTTCACAGAGGAGGACATGGAGACTCGGGTGGCTAGGAAACAACCCGAAGTCTCAGAGCTGTAGGTTCGGAGTGCAGGCCCTGCGGCCCACTGCTGGCTGGTCAGTCTGGGCGAGAACTCTGGGTGCTGGGGCCCTAAGACTCAGCATGGGGTAGCTGGAGAGACTCTGGTCCTGGCTCTGCAGGATGGGGCTCTGGCTTCATGGCCATGGGTAAGTCGTGTCACCTCTCTGACTTGACCTCCTTACCCGGGAAGTGGAGGTGACGACACTTAGATCACAGAGCCACGAATGTGGGGCCGGGACGAGGCCACGTCTGTGAAGGGCCGAGAGGTCCCTGGGGGGCGAGGGGAGCGTCGGGAGTCTGGGCCTTTCCTTGGGACGCCCTCGTGGGCCCTCACGCTCTCCCAAGCTCTCCGTCCTGGGGTGGGCCCAGTTCACACCACCTCCTACTGGAAGATGCTGTGTTTTTTTTTTTTAATGGCCTCAGAGCACTGGGAATTAGATGGTGTGTCTGGAGCTGGGGGCTCTGAGGCAGGTAGGGCCTGGGCTGCTGCACCCGTCAGAGCCCAGGGCCGGAGGGGTTGGCATTCGCCTGGCCCACCCCTGAGTTTCTAGCACAGGAGTCCACTTCCCTGAGTGTGCTTCTTTACAGGACACGACTGGGGACAGGTCTGATGCCTGAGTCCCCGGGTCAGAGGTTGGGGGACCTGCGGTGGGCACACGAGAAGCAGAAGGGCAATGAGCTGTGGCTGCAGCAGGCAGGCCGAACAGAGCTGGGGCTCAGGTCCTCTCAGCAGACACAGGCCCTGGGCACAGAGGGAACAGGGCAACCCCGCTGTGAGGCCCTGCCCTGAGGTGCTCCTTGAGGCGGGGACCGGAGGGGTGCTGCAGACGTGGACGCCCACCCTGGCATTGCCGCGTGCCTCCGATCAGCGGGCCTCGACAGCTGGAGCCTGAGGCAGGGTGCAGACAGATCGGTGCGGTGGGCAGCGGTGGGCAGCGGTGGGCAAGCCGAGGCCTGGAAGGGAGAGTCGAGAGCGAAGAACAGGCCCCGGAGATCTCGGCCCCGAGGCATTAGGAGCCTTGCTCAGGACCTTGCCGGAGACTGCAATGGAGTCTCTGCCTGGGAAGAGAAGCTTTGGGACCAACGCCACGTGCGAAGGCGTCCTGGAGGAGGAGTGGGCCGGAGGCAAGGGACTGGTGGGGAAGGGCAGCAGCGAGCCAGTCCCAGGGAAAAGAACATGGAGACGGCATGCCCAGGCTGGCTCCCAGCAGTCTTCACAGCCAGGGGCTGCCCTGTCAGGGACGCACACCCTGCGCTGTGGGTGTGGGCGCGGACTCCGGGTCGTCGGACTCCCAGGGTGGAGGTACGGTCCCGGGCCTCCTTTTCCTCGCCCTCAGAATGGGAAGAACAACAACATCTCCCTCGCAGGGTGGTGAGAAGGATGAAAACATAATGCTCAGAGCAGTGCCTGACACAGAGCAGGGTTCAGTTAACCGTTTTCAATGGGAGACTGGGGCCCAGCCTTGTCTGAGAGCCTGAAACCCGGCCCCGCCCGCCTGCGCGACCACTGGCGCTGCCCTGTCTCTCCGGGCCACCTCGTCTTCCTCTGCAGCCGAGGGCGACAGTGGACACTCTCGGGGACGGTGTGAGGCCCAGCCAGGCGGGGTCTGACCCTCGGCACTGAGTGTGGGGGGGGGGGGTAAGGATTGGCAGCTGGAGTGGGGGACAGCCTGGAAGCATTCTCCTGAGCAAATGTGAGAGGTTATTGATTTTTCTGAGTCCTTCTCAGAAGCCCAGCCGGGGAGCCGAGAAGTGAACAGGTCTTTGGGTCTGCAGTAGCCGCCAGGCACGCAGGTGGTGGAGGGGCGAGGGGCGCTCTGCGGGGGCAGGAGGGCACGGGGCAGGCTGCTCCCCGCAGTCGGAGCATGTGCGCAGGCACCTGTCCTAATGGAGGTCTCGGGCCCCTGGGGGGCAGCCAGCAGCTCTGGGTGGTGGGGGCGCAGGCCCCAAAGGCCAGGGAGAGGGTGCAGGCGCGCTCGCTGCGCCCATGTGCGCTGCTCACCCTCTGCCTCCGTTCCCCCAGGACATGCGGAAGCACGTGACCATGACCCTGCTGGACACGGAGCAGTCGTACGTGGAGTCACTGCGCACCCTGATGCAGGTGAGGCTGCCAGCCTGCTCCGCCCCGAGCGGCCGAGCGGAGTCTAGGAGGCTGTCAGACGTGCGGGAGCAAACCTGTTTCGAGGACAGGCAGCCCGGGTCGGAGCGGAGAGAGAGCTGGCCCTGGGACGCACCGCCCCTCCTGGGAGGGTCCTCCATGTGACTGCCCCGCAGGA
Organism: Tonatia bakeri; assembly: GCA_004024845.1. Taxonomy (NCBI): domain Eukaryota; kingdom Metazoa; phylum Chordata; class Mammalia; order Chiroptera; family Phyllostomidae; genus Tonatia; species Tonatia bakeri. Next base: position 125,972 of record PVIA01000384.1, read on the forward strand.
GGAAGCCTCCTCTGGGACCGGGGAGAATCCAAAGGGGCCTTAATGAGGCCAGAGCAGGTGCCCCCTCCGCCCCCTGTCCTCCCAACTCCCCAAGGCAGCTCTGGGTTTGAGCCGAGATTGCGAAACACCTCTGGTGGACCCCCCCACACACTTTACTCGTGGACGGAGAAAATAGTTGTTCAGTGGAACAACCCGCTGAGCACCTGCTTGTAGGGCCCTGTTCCCGGGGGAGCCCAGTCCTGCTGGGACACAGTTGAGTATGTGGGCACTTGTGAAGCTTCAAAGGGGCAACTGCGAGTCAGGGGACTGGGGCACTTGCCCTGAAGGAGGTACTGGCCTCCCCTGGCCTGTCCTCTTTGCAGTGGGAATAGCACTTTCGAAGTCTGGACAGGAGAAGCTTGGCACACAGGGGCCCGTGCAGCCCCGAGGGGCACAAGGAGTTGGCGAAGGGTGATGCTGCAAGAGCCAGGGGGCACAGGATCAGGGCCTCGGATACCAGGAGGAGGCTTTGGACTTCGCTGAGGGCCTTAGGAAGTTGGGGAGGCGCTCTGAGCCGGACTCTGGCTTTACAAATCTGTTGGCTGCTGGGAAGGTAGGAAGAGGAGGCCAGGGCAAGGCCGCTGAGGTCAGTGAGGGAAGAGAGGCCAGGACCAGGGCAAAGGCTGTGGGGAGAGAGGGTTGGGGACAGACACTTAGGAGGTGGACTGGCAGGCCACCCATGGAACCTGGTTGGCTGTGGGGGTGAGGTGGGAAGCCCAGAACGGTGCCGGGGCTCCTAGCCTGGGTGACTGAGGCACCGGAGGAGCCCCGCCTGGGCAAGGTGGGGCGAGTTGGTGAGGTCAGGGTCAGAAATGGGGTTATGGGTCTGGGAAAGCCCAGGAGCCGGGGTGTGCCAGTAGGTCTGGGGCCCAGGATGGAGAGCGTGGATCTCAGCTAAGGTGGGGCTGGGCAGTCTCCATCGAGGACCAGCCTGTTTGAGCCCCCAGGGCAGAGTGAGAGCAAAGCGTGGAAGGGAGAGCCCAGGACACGCCCAGAGCACTCACTGATGCTCCCTGCAACCCACACCGGAGTGCCCCCTCGTGCCATGCTTGGGGGTTCCGAGTGAGTGCACGTGACAAGGCCCCGGCTCCCGGAGCTCAGTCCCTGGCAGAGACCGACAGCAGCCGGACAGACCGACCACACGTGAGAACAAATGCTGATGCAGACGTGCACGAAGAGCGTGGATTTAGTAGAATATTGTTCACCTTGTGGAGGAAGGCAATCCTGACATGTGCTACGACGTAGATGGGCCTTGGGGACGTCACACTAAATGAAACAAGCCAGTCCCAAAGAGAAAGACTCGGCATGATTCCGCTCACGTGAGGTGTCAAGAGTAGTCCAAGCCACAGAGACAGAGAGCAGAGTGGGTGTTGCCTGGGGCTGGGGGTGTGGACTCGGGGAGGCGGCATTTATTGGGGACACCTGGGGGGGGGAGATTCCGGAGGTGCGTGCCACGAGGCGGTGTTTCCACGGCAGTGTGGATGTCACTGTCCTGAACTATACGCTTAAAAATGGTTAAAATGGCAAATGTTCTGTTTTATATCTTTGACCCCCAAAATTACATGTTTTTATATATTTTTTATAAGTACGCAGACAGCAGAGAACACAGAATGGGGGCCTGCCCGACGTCGGGGACTGGGAGGCCTTCTCTGAGGTTTGGGTATTTCGCTGAGACCTGAAGGGCGGGTGGGGCGGGCAGGCGTCAGGCTGGGGAGAGGCTGGAGGGAATCGTGCCGCGGGGAGGGTGCTGGGAACAGAGGCTGGGAGCCGGAGGAAGCCCAAAGCAGCTGGGGTTGGAGAGGTGGCTGGTGGGCAAGGGGCTAGCTCTTGTTGTAGCCGCAGGGACGCCATTGGAGGGACATCTGTTAGCCATCTTCAACTGGAATTCCTTCTTTAAGACATGCCCTGGCTGCCAGCAGGAGTGGAAGTGCGGGAGGCTGGCGGTGGGGAGGGGCTTGTATTGCCCCCTGGTGGGGGTTGAAGGCACCAGGCCAAGCAGTCACTTGCCTCCCCGCTGGGCGACACTAGCCGAGTCACCTCACTTCTCTGAGGCGCAGCGTTTGTCTGCAAAAGCGTAGCTACCCCTGCACCCCGTCTCCCAGCACGAAGGTTAGAAGATGACGAAGCCACCCGTGCCTTGTTTGCAGACAGAGGCTGACAGGGCCTGGGCGCGTCCCTATCTCTGAATCTCCTGGCAGCACCCTTGGAGGTCTGCAGCATCTGGGGTGGAAAAGCTTGGGGGAGGATCCTGCCGAGGGAGCAGAGGGAGAGTTTGGGTGGGGAGGGGTGGAGAAGGGCAGGAGAGTGTCAGCTGCCCCCGAGGACTGCACTTGAAGCAGCCTTGGCGTGTCCAAAGGACTAAGGTCTGGCCCAGGGGTCCAGAGCCGGGACGCCGGCGTTCAAACTTGGCTCTACCTCTTCACCAGCCATGCGACCGGAACAAGTTACATAACCAGTCTCTGCCTCAGTTTCCTTGTCTGTGGAGTGTGAATAATAATGGCAGCTGCATCAAGCACAGATTACTGGGGAGCGGCGTGTATAATTTAGCATACTGCCCGGCAATCCTGCATGCGCCCGAGGGTGCACATAAAATTACATTTAACGTCGTGTTAACGCTGCGAGGTAGATATTACAGTCCCTTCTTTAGATGAGGAAGTGGAGGCTCAGGGAGGTTAGGAAACCTGCCCAGGGCCGTCCGTCTGTTTAGCGGTGTCCTAGCGCGAGTGGGCTGCTGTGACGAGAATACCATAGACTGGATGGCTTAACCAAGCAGAGTTTATTTCTCCTTGATCTGGAGCCTGGCAAGTCCAAGATCAAGGCACTGGCAGACCCGCTGTCGGGCGAGGACCCGCTTCCCTGGTGTGTAGGCAGCCGTGTTTCTCACGTCCTCACTGGCAGGAGAGCCGAGGGAACTCTCCGGGGTCCCTCTCCTAAGGGCGCTGACCTCACTCACGCGGGCTCTGCCCTTAGGGCCTACCCACCTCCCAGAGCCTCGGCTCCCAACAACACCGTATTGGGGATTAGGTCCCAACTTACGAATTTGGCGGGGGGGGGGGGCACAAACAGTCTGTAGTAAGTGGAAAGAGTAAAAACTGAGCGCTCACTATGCGCAGCGCACTGTACATAAGCTAGTTCATAGTAAACGTCACTGTAACGCCCCTTCCACAGACGATAAAACTGAGAATACAGAGACTAAAGCAACTTGTTCAAGGTCACAGGACTAGGAGACACCAAAGTCTGGGCCAGTCCCCATCAGTCTGACTCCGCAGTGCCCCCGTCAGTCACCCACTAGTGTGCACTGCCTGACGTGTGGTCCCACAGCCTGGACTGCGCAGCCCTGGCGTTCCCTCCTTGTGACCGCTGCCACACACTGATTGGGATTGTTCCTGTAGGCCAGGAGATTAAAATGACAAAGTTAAATACCAAGGTTGACAGCCAGAAGGAGGCGGGGTTTGAACCCAGGTCCTGAGGCCACCCCCTCCCCTCGGGGCCACTCTCACCCAGGCTCTCGGCTAACCCAGCTCCTTCTCCGTGCACTCCTGACGCTGTCTTTCCCCACAGCCCTCACTGTCTGTCTTCTGACCTGCTGTGTAATGAGTTTACTTATGGTGCCTGTTTTCTCCCTCCCTCCCCTAAAACGCCAGCTCCACCAGCGCAGGGACTTTTGTCCACCAATGCGGCCCCGTGCCTAGGCCAGACGCACAGTAGGCGCTCAGCAAGTGTGTGGTGGGTGAATGCAGGTGTTGACTCCTCGCTGGTTCTGTCTCGGGTTCTCACTGTTTATCCCCGCCCCCCACCCCCCCGCCGCTGTGTGCCTGCTTCTGTGTGGGGTGTTGGGACCTGGAGGTGAGCGGTGTAGCTCCTGCTTCTGTGGGGCAGCAGACCCCAGCCGGGCCAGTGCTGGGAGAGGAAGGCTGCCTGCCGGCCTCCTCCCCATCACCCTCTGGCCTCTTCAGATCCCCCACCCAGGGGAGAGGAAGATTCTGTTGAGCTTTACTTCTCAAACTTGTCTTACAAAACAAGCCAGATTTTTTAAATGTTTAATGTACATTTTATGACAACGTTTCACATGCGTTTTCAGATGGGGTTTTTTTGGCCTGCAGTTACAGTTCTGGCCAGGAGAGGGCAGCCTCTCCATGAGCACACCAGCTGCTGAGCAAGGGCTATTTATGCTCAGGAAGCACCATTGAATGCAGATTTGAAGTGAAAAATCGGAGGTTACAGACTGACCGGCAGATCTGAGAGATGTTCAGTTATTGTTCAGGTAGTGTCACTAAAAGCCTCCAGTACCTTCCCATAGGCCCTCCCACACACCTCCATGCTTCATTAACGCCACAGCAGTGATCATCTTTGACTTACGTGGTTTCCACAGGTAGTCAGTTCTAAGGCATGTTCTTTACGGAACATCTCTGAAATCAAGGTTCATGTTATCATTGAATGAATATCACCATTTAAGTGGCAGCACAGTTTTTTCCTAAAGGTACATCCTAGATTTGCTGAAAGGTGGTTTGTTTTGTTTGTTTTAGTCGTGTATTTTATCTGACTAGATTGTGAGCTCTCTCAGGGGAGGGACTTGGGTCTTCCTCGTTCACTGCTGTCACCCAGTTCTTGAACGGTGCCTGCATATAGTAGGTGCAGGCTTAGTGTGTGTGGGTCATGCAGGGAGCCCAGCCTTCTTGCTTTCCTCACTCCAAACTCTGCTTGTTCATGCATTCAACCTTTCCTGAGCCCCCTCACGCCCATCTGGGCCGGGCGCTGGGCTGCGCAGTGCGGGGCATGAGGGGAGGTCTTCCTGTCTCCCTCCTAGGGCTCTGCGTTTAGTGAGGGAGACCCGGGAGGCAGGGCCCTTAAGCTGCAGGCCTGGGTGACTCGGTGTGTACCTAAGCCAGTGATGCGCGATCACCGACCGGCAGTGACCGTGGAACGCTGCAGATGGCTCGTCGACACACGAGAAATGAACATACACAGAAACAGGCAACTTTCTGTGGAGAAGTAGGGACGGAGGGGCCACCCTGGCTAGGGGAGGGTGCCCGTTCGCCTGTCCCAGCAGGCCTTTTATTGGGTTCGTTTGTACAAGAATTCAGGTAAAGCTCATTATTCATTGCAGGGAAGTAAGGATCAAATAACAAGGAACTCTGAGGGCCTACTTTGAGTCAGGGTCAAAGAGCTATAAAACTTTGAGGAACAAACTTACTTCCTCCTTGGACCCTTCTCATTCAACCGAGAGCACTCTAAACAAAGCAGGGTTCACAGGATTTTACATATTCTTTCTTAGGCCTGATCGCCCGGGGAACCCACCCTTTCTAGTACAGGGCGGCACCACCCTCTGTCATTGTTTCAGGCTTAGGTGGAGCAAGGGAAGTAAGGCAACCGAGAGATAAGGAGATTTTCTCACAGACAATGAGCACTCAGGCTTGTCAAAGCTGGGGGCTGGGGATCCATCACCCCCTTTTTGACATAGCCCCCAAAGTCCTTTCTTGGGTGCCTCCCACGTGATCGTGCCTGTCTTAGGTTGTTCCCTCCTTGGGAAATCTTACCCGTCATTGGCTAAGCGACCAAGCATTGGGGACCAGGCAGGGTGAAGTAAAAGGAGCAGAAGTGGTGCTCCTGCCAGGGAGATAAGCTTTTGTCTCCTTGCTGGCTTAGGGTTCCAAGATCATTCCCTCAGCCTTAGCCTTGGCAGGGGTTACAGCTTCTGATACCAGGCAGGGTGGTTCCCAACAGGCCAGGAGTTGGGGGGCCCTCTCTCTGAGCGGCCTATGCTGACCTCGTGGCTCCCCCAGGGCTACATGCAGCCACTGAAGCAGGCCGAGAACTCCTTGCTGTGTGACCCGTCACTGGTGGACGAGATCTTTGACCAGATCCCGGAGCTCCTGGAACACCACGAGCAGTTTCTGGAGCAGGTGCGGCACTGCGTGCAGACCTGGCACGCCGAGCAGAAGGTGGGACACCTGCTCATCCAGTCGGTGAGTGCCCCTGCGGCCTGTGGCGGCAGCCCCCACGCACCTCCTGGGTGGGGCTGGCTGCTGCTGTGGAGCCCCACCCCACCGCACCTGGACACGGATTCTGACCCCGGATGTAATCCCAGGACTTGACCAGACCCTGGTACTGATCCCAGACCCTGGTACTGATCCCAGACTCTGGGTTGACCTGAACCTGGACACGGCCCAGCCCTGGGTCTTGGCTGGACTCTGGTGGGGACCTTGATCCCGAACAGTCACTGACCTGATTCCGGACCCAATGCAGGCTGCCAGCACTGACCTACCCTAGTCCTGACACTGACGCTGCCCCAGACCTCAAAGGGATGCTGGTACTGACCTCAACCCCTACCTTGACTAGCTCTTGTCTCCATCAGATATTTCAACAATAATAACTAACTTTTTGTCACTTAATACGTGCTAGGCATTGGTCTAAATACATTTTACAGGGTGGGACAAAAGTAGGTTTACAGTTGTGAGTACTCGGAACACGGGGTTTGTTCTTGTATTAGTGTTTATTAAGTGCTGCATTATTTCCCATCGAACAGCCGTAAACCCGCTTTTGCCCCACCCTGTATATATCGACAACTCCAAGAAACAGGTGCTCTTGTTGCCCTGAACCTAAAGTTGATGGCTCTGTGGCGGAGAGAAAATAACCCAATCGGAGGCACGGTTGGCGAGAGGCACAGGATCCAACCCCCAGACACCTGCTTCTAGAGCGCATGCTCTGTTCCACCTTCTGTTCCCTGCACCTCCGTCTGTGCGCTTTCCGGGGTCCGACGGGAGCATTTGCGATCCTGCACCCTGGTGTATTTCATCAGTTTGGCTCAAATAAGTGCTCATAAAATTAAAAAAGGAGGAACAGTCCTACAGTAGTGACTGGGGCCTTTGGAAGAGTTGGCTTCAAAGCTCAGAAAGAACTACAAAAGCAAAGCTAATAAACATTTAACCAGATGCCTGTAAAACATAACATGCCATTTTCTTTAACTGTTAAATTTAGAATTCATTTATAAGAATTTGGTTACACTAGAAAAATTTAAGTTACATTTTGTTATTTTGCCAGCATTCCCAAGAATGCATGATAATGGCAAATAAATTATAACCAAATGCAAACTAAATGGTTACTCAGAGCCAAAAAATTTTAAAAAGCAAAATCATAAAACTCCTTCCAAAAATTTGACTACAAAAAAAAAAAAGTACACTTTTTATGGGATGTGGGTGTGTTTTCATGAGTTTGCGGTGATGCGGGTGGGCCTTGGGCCTAAGAAGGTCTCAGAAGGCCCCTGCAGTCCTGATAGTGGCATGAGGGGACCCTTGTTCCGGAGGTGCAGCTGAGACAGGAACCAGGGGTTCCGACTTCCAGCCGGGACTTCACCCGGGAACACCCACATTTAGCCCAGCTGTCAGCCAGCCAACAGGTGTCATCCCCCAGCTGGGCACCCCTCGCTGAGCGGGGCATGACTGGTGGGGTGGGGGCACCTATCTCCTTGGAGAGGGAGATTGTCCTGAGGGTCCAGGGACGCCAGAGACCAGGTGTAGTTCCAGGCGGAGCCCTAGTGAGGACTGGGAGTCCTTCCTAGAGGAGGCAGACCTGGAGCTCAGCCTTGAGGACGGGTGAGATTTGGGTGAGGGAAGGGCGTACCTACTGGAGGGAACACAGGAGCAAAGGCCGAGCAGCTGGAGCAAAGCTGTCACTCAGAGGAGAGCCGGGGGGAGACCTGCCTGCTTGGAAGTGAGAGACCCCGGTCTGAGCTCACGAGACACATCCAGGCACACGCAGTCATGCACACACACGGATAAGACACAGGTGCACTCGTCTGTGCACAAACACACCCGATCACACACAGCACGTACACACAACACGCAGGAGTGCCCACCTTACCTCTCAGAGACTGTATCGTTTTTAACTGGAGAGGAAGGATGTTGGCTCCTGAATCGGTGGAAACCAGGACAGGGTGGGGTGGGGCAGGAAACGCCTGAGGGTCCCCAACCTGTGTCTTCACCCGCAGTTTTCCAAGGATGTCCTGGTCAACATCTATTCTGCCTACATTGATAACTTTCTCAACGCAAAGGACGCTGTACGTGTGGCCAAAGAGGCGAGGCCTGCCTTTCTCAAGTTCCTGGAGGTACTGTGGGCCAGGGCTGGGGGGATGAAAGCCACCCTCGTCGTGGGCCGGTTTGGGGGGCCCCAGGAGCTTCCAGCCTGGGCACCATGGTCCTAGCCTGTGGGGTCAACCTCTGCCCTCAGGCTGAGCTGGAGGGCCTTCCTGGGGGCTGGTCCCTGGACAGTCCCTTCTTTGCGTGTCATTCCTCACGCGGCCGCCCCCGGCCCTGTTTCGGATTTCAGCAAAGCATGCGTGAGAACAAGGAGAAGCAGGCGCTGTCCGACCTCATGATCAAGCCCGTGCAGCGGATCCCACGCTACGAGCTTCTGGTGAAGGTGGGCAAGGCCTGGAGGCTTGTGGGGATGCAGGGGGCTCTGGGGCCTGGTCCCCAGGTGTCAGTCAGGAAAGGAAGTCCTCCCTGACATCTGCCCGGAGTCCTTCCTGCTGCAGAGCCAGGGTGGGGCCCCAGGTCCCAGCAGAGCAGCTAAGCAGGCCGACCTGGCCCCCATTCTCACCCCAGGACCTCCTGAAGCACACGCCCGAGGACCACCCGGACCACCCACTCCTGTTGGACGCGCAGCGGAACATTAAGCAGGTGGCAGAGCGCATCAACAAGGGCGTGCGGAGCGCGGAGGAGGCGGAGCGGCACGCCCGCGTCCTGCAGGAGATCGAGGCTCACATCGAGGGCATGGAGGATGTGCGTGCAGCCCCGCCCCACCCTGCCTGTGCCCCTCTGTGGTCACCTGGCATTGTGGCCGTGTCCACGTCCACAGCGGTGTTCACAGTGTATTTGCATCGTGTCTGTCAGCATCTCCACCTTCCCTTTTGCACATCTGCCTCTGGCCTTGTGTCCTGTGGCCTGACGGTACCAGGAGGGGGGGTGGGATGTTGCCTCCACCAGCCTGGCCCATAGAGTGGGGCCACGGGGTGGGGCGTGGTGAGGATCAATAATCAGCCTGCAGAACGCCTTGCACCTCCTGCCCCACAGCTCCAGGCCCCCATGCGGCGGTTCCTGAGGCAGGAGATGGTCATCGAAGTGGTAAGAAGTGTCCTAGTGTCTCTCTGCTTGTCCCCACCTCGCTCACGCTTCGGCTCATACCCGATGCCCACGGCTGTCCCTGCTCTCCCGCCCCAAAAGGAGCCCTGGGTTGAGTTGCACCTCTACCTCTGCCTCTGGGCGGCTGTGGGAGAGTCCCGCCCCTCGCTGGGCCTAGCTGTCCCCTGGGGCACTGTGGGCAGGAGGTGGGCCTCTGGGCCTGAATGCTGCCTCGGGCCCCACAGAAGGCAGTTGGAGGCAAGAAGGACCGGTCCCTCTTCTTGTTCACGGACCTCCTGGTGTGCACCACCCTGAAGCGGAAGTCGGGCTCCCTGCGGCGCAGCTCCGTGAGTCTGTGAGTGGCTGGGGCAGGGTGGGGGCTCGGGCGGGGGGGGGGTGCGGCTGTCCTGCCCTGGGCCCCATGCCCCTGCCCCGGCCAGAGCACCCCTGGGCTCCCCACAGGTACACGGCGGCCAGCGTCATCGACACGGCCAGCAAATACAAGCTGCTGTGGAAACTGCCCCTGGAAGACGTGGACATCGTCAAAGGTGGGGCTGCCTCAGGCCTGCCCAGGGATCTGGGTGTCGGGGTCTCCCTCTAAGAGGCCCTCCTTGTGGGTTTGGGCTGCGGCCAGGCTGGCTCCTATCCGTCTGCTTTTCTGCTTTGGGCCCTCACTTTCCCACCCAGTACGAGGGGGCCGGCACAGGGGACCCGATTGGCCCCCACAGCGCCGGACCAGGACCGGTCCACGAGGACTGCCTGCTGACTGGCAGGGACCTGGCCCGGGTGGGCGGGGTGGGGCCGGGGCCGGGAGCATAGAGGTACGGTCCCTCATCGGCCACTGATTCTGCGCAGACACGCCAAAGGGTCTCCTGTTAGAGGACGGGCATTGTCCTGGCCCCGCAGCTCTGCACGCAGGGACGCAGACCCGTTCCTGCCAGTCCTCACGCCAGGGCGGTCAGGCCGGTTGGCCAGAAAGCTCCGGGGCTGTCTGGGGCTGTCAGGAGCTGAGGCAGCTTTAGGGATCTGCTCCTCCTGCTGTGTGTGTGTGTGTGTGTGTGTGTATATTGCTGTCTGTCTGTCTGTCTCTCTCTCTGTCAGTCTGTTCTCCTCACTGCTCTGAGTCTTCTCTGCTTCCTCCTAACTCCCTCATCTCTCACGCCCTTTTCCGTGTGGGCCATCCTCCCCCACTCCCTCTGGGCCCCAGCTGCTCCGGGATCCGCCTAATTGAGGGGTGTTTGCTGTCGAATGCTGGTGTGGGCACCCCTGGGCCAGCAGCAGTTCAGGCCCAGACTCTGTCCCTGAGCTCAGCATGGGTGGTCCCCAAGGTGAGGAAGGGGCTCGCTCAGCCGAGTGAACCCAGACCTGCCCCACCTGGGCCCCTGTGTAGGAATCCAGGGTGACCGTTGGGACAATTCATGTCTTCTCACTGGAGAACCAGCTGACAAATGATTGTCTATAGGTCAGGTGTCCAGGGCTGGTACAGTTGGCTGCTGCCGGGGATGGGACAGGGTCACATGGGAGAGACCGTGGCCGCCCGGGCAGTGAGAGCTGTGGGGACAGTTTACCTCAGAAGGAGCAGGAGGACCCCAGCCCTGGCTTGTCTTGCACACTCCGCTGCTACCTACGCTGCCCGGTTGTGCGCTCCCCGCCAGGCAGCGCGGGGTGTGGGGGTGCTGGCAGTGGTCAGGCGCGCTATAGACTGGAGAAATCCAGGACATCAGCGCATTGCTCCCATCTTCGTGGGGGAATAAAGTCCTGTCGTCAGCAGATGTGACTGCCCAAGGCCCTGCCTGCCCAGCCGGCTCCCCGTGCAAGGCTGCCCCGTGCAGCGGGCCTGCTTGCCCGCTGCAGCCTGCGTAATCTGCACGGCCACCTGCTCTTCCTGCTTTGTGCTCTCCCAGGGAGTGCTCCAGGAACCCAGCTCCCTGGGCTGTGTTGCTCTGAATTAGGCCCAGCCCCTGCTCTCAGGCCTGGGGTCTCTCTGCAAGCCACCTGCTAACTCCACTCCTGGGCACTTGGTGTTTTCGAGCTCTGTTTGTCAGCCACTCCCCGCACCCAGCTGCAAGCTGGACAGTGAGGGGAGGAGTGTCTGTCCAAGCTTGACCTTGTCTGTCTCCGGATCTGCCCATGGCCTTCCTCTATCCCCACCAGGGGCATCCCAAGCCGCTAACCGGGAGAACATCCAGAAGGCCATCAGCCGCCTGGACGAGGACTTGACCACCCTGGGCCAGATGAGCAAGCTCTCTGAGAGCCTTGGCTTTCCGCACCAGGTCTGCATCTTCTGCCCAAGGCTGCCCCGAGCTGGGCGTGGGGCGGGGAAGTGCAGCCTCACTGCATCTGAGGGAGGAGAGAGGGCCCGTCCTGTCTGTGGGGGGGATCCAGACTTCCCCTTGGTGAAAGAGGGGAGGCAGAGCCCCATTTTCTGTGTGAGGGGAGAGGCAGGTCCCCAACCACACCCCCAGGGCAGGAGCAGGCTGTGGGGAGAGGGCGGAGCCTGAGGCCTGGGCCTCCCCCCGCTGTCCCCCACAGAGCCTGGACGATGTGCTGCGGGACCTCTCAGCCGCCATGCACCGGGACCTGTCCGAGAAACAGGCGCTGTGCTGCTCCCTGTCCTTCCCGCCCACCAAACTGGAGCTGTGTGCCACGAGGCCCGAGGGCACCGACTCCTTCCTCTTCGAGTTCCCCCACCCCGACGCCCGCCTTGGCTTTGAGCAGGCCTTTGATGAGGCCAAGAGGAAGCTGGGTGAGCTAGGGCCCGCTGGCACCGTCCTCCCAGAACCTCCAGGCAGTGGTCTTGGCTGTCGGAGACATCAGGAGGCCGGAATCCCAGGAGGGCATGTCCTCTGCCCAAGTTCCTGCTGGCGGGAGGGTGGACTAGACTTCTGCAGCGAAACACAGGAGTCCCCAGGGCCTCCAGGCAGAGAGGAGGGCTCCATGGATTGGGCAGCTTAAGTCAGGGGCCCCACGTGGGAGTGGGTGGCTGGGGACCCGTCATCTCCTCATACAAGCTGGGAGGAAGCCTGGCTCAGGGCAAGCTGTGGATCAAGGTCTGTAGCTTAGAAGATTGTTAGAGACCAGCTGGGAGCTTAAGGCCGGAGACAGGGAGGGCATAGTCCACAGCCACCTCCTTCCCCCTTGAGAGACCCAAAACGGCAGGGGAGGAAGGGACATGGGCGAGGTCAGGAACCAGGATGAGGTAGATGCTAAGCAGTGTCTGTCTGTCTGTCTGTCTGTTCATCTCCACTGCAGCATCCAGCAAAAGCTGTCTGGACCCTGAGTTCCTGAAGGCCATCCCCATCATGAAAACACGCAGTGGCATGCAGGTGTGTGCATGTACCTGGGTCACGTGGGTTTGCATAGTCAGAGCCAGCATGTGTTCATGAGTTCTGTGTTCAAGTCACATGTGTGTCTTGAGTATTGCAACTGCTTCCTATGTTTCTGAGTGTACAGCTCTTTGTGCACATGCTCACGGACACTGTATGTGTCACATGCACATGGGTGTGTTCATGCATGTCTGCATGTGTACAAAGGCTGTACAAGCAGAAGGGGTCTGGTTCATGTGCGTGTATGAGCTTGTACGTATGTATAACAGTTATTTTCACATTTGCTGCATGCATGTGCGTATTCAGGGTGTATGTATGTGCACATGCATGAACGAATGATACCTATATCACAGGTATGTGTGCATTCAATGTGTAAAGCGTGTATGGTGGGCTATGTGCACACGGGTGGGCAGAGGGCTGTGTCGGGAACCCCAGCACACCTGTGTGGGCCGACCTGTCCTGCCCTGCTGGTGGGGGCCAGCGGCGGTCCCTCCACTCACCTTCCCCTGCCCATTGGTGCCTCTTGTAGTTCTCGTGTGCGGCCCCAACCCTGAGCAGTTGCCCAGAGCCCGCGCCGGAGGTGTGGGTGTGCAACAGTGACGGCTACGTGGGCCAGGTGTGCCTGCTGAGTCTGCGCGCCGAGCCCGACGTGGAGGCTTGCATCGCCGTCTGCTCCGCCCGCATCCTCTGCATCGGGGCGGTGCCCGGCCTGCAGCCCCGCTGCCCACGGTGAGGCCCTCTGGGCAGGCCCCTGCACTGAGTTCCCACGTCCTGCACACCCAGGTTACCCTGGTGATGGCGGCTGTGGGCTGGGCAGTGGACGTAGGTGGGGCCTTGAGGGCGCATCCATGGGTGGGGCCTGGTGGGCCTGCTGGGAGTGGGACTGAGCCTGGGCCCCTGGGGGCTCTCGTCCCTGACCCTTTTGCCTCCCAGGGAGCGGCCTTCCTCTCTGAGGACCCCCCAGGAGCCAGCACCCGAGCCTGCTGGGCCGGAACTGGATGTCGAGGCCGCAGACGAGGAAGCAGGGACTCTGGCAGAGTCCGGGCCCCAGCCCTGCCTGCACATCTCCATTGCGGGGTCAGGCCTCGAGATGGCCCCCGGCCCCGCCAAGGGTGACCCCCGCCCAGAGTTGGTGCCCTTCGACAGTGACTCAGATGATGAGTCTTCGCCCAGCCCCTCCGGGACCCTGCAGAGTCAGGCCAGCCGGTCTACCATCTCCTCTAGCTTTGGCAGTGAGTGTCCGACTTAGAGCTGTCAGGCAGGGCGGACTGCCCAGAAGAGGGGGCAACCGAGAAGGTGCTGATGGGTGCGGAGGGACCTGCGTAAGCACAGGCTAGGATCGAGTCTCAGAACACCAGTACACAGAGTGGGGTGGGCAGCAAGGTGGGCAGAGCGGTGACACGGAGGCCCCAGAGGGCAGTGGGACACTCAGGCCAGGTCCTGGAATGACTGACGAGTTAAAGATGGAGGAGGGGTGGAGCAGTTGGCCCCTTTGCCCGTGGGACCGTGCGGACTGGAGGGCCCGGCCAGGACTGGGGGCCAGCAGCGCTGCGCCGTCGGTCGGCAGGCTGACAAGGCCGGAGCCACTGCAGGGGCCTCGGGGTTGAGGGAAGCAGCTGTGGGAGGCCCTCGGGAGGAGACCGAGGCCCAGAGGAGTATCAGGGCTCAGGCCTGGCAGACGGGAATGGAGACAGAGACCTTTGTCCCCCTCAGATGAGGAGACCCCGAGCTCTAAGGAGGCTGCGGCAGAGACGACCAGTTCGGAGGAGGAGCAGGAGCCCGGCTTCCTGCCACTGTCTGGCTCCTTTGGGCCTGGCGGCCCCTGCGGCACCAGCCCGATGGACGGCCGAGCCCTCCGCCGCTCCAGCCGTGGCTCCTTCACCCGGGGCAGCCTGGAGGACCTGCTGAGCGTTGACCCCGAGGCCTATCAGAGCTCCGTGTGGCTGGGCACTGAGGATGGCTGGTAGGGATGAGGAAGGGGCCGGGGTCATAGTGTCGGAACCCTGAGTTCCTCGCTTTGGGAATCCGAAGGTTTTCTGAAGCAGGAGCAGGAGGGCATTGGGCAGACCCCAGGGGCACTGCCACCCAGGCCGCCGGTGGGTCTGGAACTCACAGGGAGGCTGTGGGATCTCACTACCTTGGGCACCGCCTGGCATGGAGGAAATGGTGGTGGAGACAGAGGTAGAAGGATGGCTCAGGGATGGGTGTGCCCACGCACGGGTCACAGGTGCCCATCCCTGATCCACAGTGTCCACGTGTACCAGTCCTCCGACAGCATCCGCGACCGCAGGAACAGCATGAAGCTCCAGCACGCAGCCTCTGTGACCTGTATCCTGTAAGGCCCCCGGCTGCCCTTCAGTGCAGACCGCCCAGATGCCCCTGCGGACCTCCTTCTGTTCCCCTGTGCCACCCTGCTCTGTGGGCCCCTCCTGTCATTGGCGGCAGGAGGCCAGCAGCCTGGCCCCAGGCTAGCTGTGCCTCTCACACACTGTGCGGCCTTGGGCGAGTCAGTACCCCTCCGTGGATGCAGGCTGTCTCACCTGTGGGGGTGGCCTCTCAGGAACCATAGCCATGTTTTCTGTGGTGTCCTTGGCCCCAGGTGACCTGCTTTGGTCCCCTGAAGCTGACTCACCCTCTTTTCTCCTGCTTAGGTATCTGAATAACCAGGTGTTTGTGTCTCTGGCCAATGGGGAACTGGTGGTCTACCAAAGAGAAGCAGGTAAGGCTCAGCTCCACCAACCCCCAGAGCCCCGTGCTGGTGTTGGGGCACCCCCCTGAGAGAGGCTGGGCCCCAGGGCCCTGCGTCTGGGGAGGGGACCTCGGTGTCCTCGTTTTTAAGTGGGGTTGTTAGCACCTCGTTTCAGGAGAGTGTGAGGCTCAAATGCAACACTGAACTGAGTCTGCTGTTCTCCTTGCCCCACCCCCACCCCAGGTCGTTTCTGGGACCCCCAGAACTTCAAGTCTGTGGCCTTGGGTGCTCAGGGGAGCCCCGTCACCAAGATGGTCTCTGTGGGTGGGCGGCTGTGGTGTGGCTGCCAGAACCGAGTGCTGGTCCTCAACCCGGACACGCTGCAGCTGGAGGTAGATGTTGGGGCGGGTGGTGGTGGGGACGGCCTTCGGTGAGCCGGGCCTACGGAAGAGGGCGAGGAGCGCAGGGGGGCGCATAGAAAATATCCAGCTGTCCAGGGAGAGGCCAATGATTGCTCTTAAACCCCTTCAAGCTTTGAAATCCTCCGACTCCTAACTCACTCAAATCTCATGGGGAAAGGGCACCTCCGTTGTAGTTCCTGAGGACTCTGTGGGAGGCTTCCGTGAGAGCTTGGATGGGTTGTTCATCCAGACCAGTCGGGGTGCAAGGGGCCAGGCTGCTCTGCTGCAGGTGCCGGCAGGCCTCCTGGAGAGGCTCGGTGTGGCGACGAGGGAAGGCGGCTGCTGGAGAAGCACAGGCAGGGAGGGCCCCGGGAGGCGAGCCTGCGGTCACCCTCCTGCTCTCTGCCCCCCCCAGCACACGTTCTCCGTGGGGCAGGACTCCAGCCGCAGCGTGGCATGCATGGTGGACTCCAGCCTGGGTGTGTGGGTGACCTTGAAAGGCAGTGCCCACGTGTGTCTCTACCACCCAGACACTTACGAGCAGCTGTCCGAGGTGGACGTCACACCTCCCGTGCACCGGATGCTGGCAGGTAGCGACCTCGGTCTACTCCCGCCCCCGGCCCCCCAGAGCCTCCCAGCCCCGTCCTCGAGGCTGAGCCAGGGCCAGGATGCGGCCTCAGTTCAGTCTGTCTCCCACCCCAGGCTCGGACGCCATCATCCGGCAGCACAAGGCCGCCTGCCTGCGGATCACGGCGCTGCTGGTGTGCGGGGAGCTGCTGTGGGTGGGCACCAGCGCCGGCGTCGTGCTCACCATGCCCACCTCGCCCGGCACTGTTGGCTGCCCACGCGCGCCCCTCAGCCCTGCCGGCCTAGGCCAGGGGCACACCGGCCACGTCCGCTTCCTGGCTGCAGTCCAGCTGCCGGACGGCTTTAACCTGCTCTGCCCGACCCCGCCGCCTCCCCCGGACACAGGTGGGCCTGCCTTTCCTGCCCCTCTCCAGGGGTCCCGGACCTCTGTTCTCGAACTCCGGCCCATCCTGCCAGAAGAGGTGTAAGCGGGGAGTGTACAGAGCTGCAGGTGGCACATGTTACAGGAAGTAGACTAAGGAAACCCCAGAATAAACCCGGGGCTGCGGTGTGAAGGGTCCTGGGAGACGGGAGTGAGCTGTAAGCCGAGAAGCAGTAGAACGCGGCGCAGCAGGGGCGCAGACCACAGGAAGCGAGGCGGGAAGTGATGTGAAGAGCAGGAAATAGAAATACCACCAGGCAGCAGAACAGAGAGAGGCAGGGAGGGCAGGAAACGGACGTGAAAATTAGGAAGGGAACGGATTAGGGGCGACGCACATCAAGGAGGCAACAATTAGCGCCGGCTGGCCTTGGCAGCCCAGGAAACCACGATCTGGGAGGAGGTGGCTGCGGAAGTCGGGTGCAGAGTGGACCTGAGCGGCCTGACTGGGAGCGGCCACTGGGAGCAGGAATGAGTGTGCAGAGGAGGGTAGATGTGCAGGGACAGGCAGTGGTGTGGGCCTGGGCACGACATCACTCTTGCCTGGAAGGCACCGGCAGGAGGGAAGAAGCTGTCTCACTGCCAGGAGGCGGGCATGTCTTCCCCAACAGGGAGTGCTTGGCCAGTGTGAAGTGGGATCCCCCGCAGAAAGTGTGCACATCTTCCTCCCTACCTTCTGGGGCGCTGCAGCTTAGGCCCCGACAGGGACAGTGCAGCCACCAGTCACCCCAGGCTCATGGGTCCTCCCCTCCACCCCCCAGGCCCCGAGAAGCTGCCCTCACTAGAGCACCGGGACTCCCCTCGGCACCGAGGACCCCCCTCAGCCAGGCCCAAAATGCTGGTGATCAGCGGAGGGGATGGCTACGAGGACTTCCGACTCAGCAGTGGGGGCGGCGGCAGCAGCGAGACCGTGGGCCGCGATGACAGCACGAACCACCTCCTCCTGTGGAGGGCATGACCCTGTCCGGTGTGGCTCAGGACTTGGCCGCCCCTGCCCGCAGCCTGCTTGCCTCTTCCTGACCCACACGCAGACTCTGCCAGGAGTGTCCAACCAGGGGGCTCACCTGTGCCTACCTGGGCTCCTCCCATCTTCACGGAAGCATTCCTGATGGAATACCTGCTGGGCGGCAGGCCCAGGCCTTTCCTGACCCCCTGGCTGCTCCCGTGCTCCCAGTCGTGAGGGAGGCTGGTGGGGGGCAAGAGGGCTGCCCAGGACCTCTGTCCCTGGAGCTTCTACCAAAGACACGGCCGGGCCTGGGCCCCACGGGGCTGGGGAGGGCCATGTGCAATATGTGGAGGGTTTTCTGGGGGGCCGAGGGAGGGCTAGGGGATGGAATCCTTTCCCGTGTACAGTATTTATGTTTCTTTTTAGATGTGTACCTTCCCGAGCACTTATTTATGCAATGACCTAGGGCAGGGAGTGATTGGAGGAAATGACAGAAGGGAAGACCCCATTCCTGCCCTGGGGGGCCACCCGGGACCCTGACCAAGCCTTCCTGGAGGGACCAAACCCCCTCATTACATGCCCACACATGCGTGCACTGGCACACACACTGTGTGTTCAGGGCCCTGGAGCACCGCCCCCTGACCCGCTTCCCGCGATCGCAGCCTTGCCTCGGTCGGGCCGCCGCCCTCCAGCACTCAGCCAAGGGCCAGGTCCCCTCGGTCATCCAGCACCAGATGATGGCTAGGAGGGTGGTGACTCCCACCTGGGGTGTCTGCCCTTGGCATTTCCTAGTTTAATGGCAGTGCCTTTGGTGGTTTCCGAGTTTGGGGACACTGAGGGGACTTGGACAGGGCTCTCTCCTGGCCTGGGCAGGAAGGGAAAAGGGCCCTCGGTCTCCTCGAAGTTGCCCCCGCCCCCGTGTCTCATGCACTGGCACATCCGGTCACCTTGGGAGGGGGCCCTAGGAGCCCCTCACTCTGACCACTGATTCCTTCTCTTCACACCCCTCCTGCCAGGGGCAGCCCCCCCCAGGAAGAGTGCCCAAAGCCGAGGGGGCTAGACGTGGCCTCTTCTCTGGGAGGCGCTCAAGGGCAGCCCCTCCCCTGCCCCTGCACCCCTGGAGCCAGTCTGAGCCCCAGCCCCCTTGCTGGCTCAGCTGCCGCTCCACCACGGTCTGGTTTCAGATGGGGTTGGTTTGGTTCTGTTTCTGGGGTAGGCGGGTCATTGCGGTCTTAGATTATGTTTCTCTTGCTACCAAACAGTCATGTATTAACTTTCCTTGGATGATGAATTTTAAAGAGTCAATAAATAGAAACACCAGATGACTGCTCCCCATCCGTGGCCCAGGTGGCCTCTCGCCAGCATCGTAAGGGCTCCCCAGCTGTGAGGGCCTCCCGCCACCCGCTCACGTGCACAGAAGGGAGGCCTCGGAGACCCGGAAGAGTGCTGGGATGGCAAGGCTGTCCCTGGCTTGTATTATCCTGGCAGGTCACCGCCTGTCAGGGGTGCAGTTTCCTCATCAGGAAAACAAGGGGCTGTACTAATCCAATGCTTGGTAACCATGGCTACATGTTAGCATTCTTTACAGACTTGTGTGTAAATATAAAGCATGACACAAATTATACGTCCATGTAAACACACGTTCTCAGGCTCCCCTCAGGTCCTGAGTCCGTGGGTCTGGGATGGGGCTTTAATATGGAGCTAAAACACGCTACAAGTGAAAGACTCGACAACTGGTGGGCCTGTCTGCAGCTCCTCTGGGAAGCCATTCCCCAGCAAAGCCTTGCATGAGGCTGGGGGCTCTGACACAGGCGAAGGTGAGTTCAGGCTTTGGAGCTGGGGTGGAATCCAAGTCTCTGATTTCTGGTCCAAAGAAATGTATCATTAAGCAAAGTATCGTTAAATCAGACACAAGGATGCAAAGGCCAGTCTGTGTCAGGGCAGAGCCCTTACCACAGGGCCTTCTGCTGGACCCAAGGCGGTGACCGCCAGAAAAGGGCAGGCCATGCCTCTGCTCTACTGAACATGCGCAAACATTTTCCACCCTCAGTGATTACAGTTTTACACAGACCAGCTGGTGGAGCGCAGGCTCATGCTTTGCAAACGTGTTCATATCAGTCACTTGTGAGGTACGTGGCTCGAGTTCCTCACACCGGCCCTGCGCAGCGTGTCCTGACCTCTGAGGACAGGGAAGAGTCAGGACCAAAAGCCATCCCTTCTCCAAAGGGGTTCTCCAGGCATCTCTTGAATTAGGGACAGTGGGTGTGGTTTAGGTAGACATCTACCTCATGGGGAAGGTGAGTCACAGAGAGGGTTAGGGATTTACCTGAGGTCACACAGCAAGGCAGCATTGAGGCTGTGGGTTGGTGTAGAGGAAGGCTTCCTGTGGTCAGAAAGGTCAGAGAATGTGCCTTAGAACTCAGGAAGCACAGAGCTGGGTTGCCTGGCCCCCAGGGGCCCTGTCATTGGGATCAGCACTAGTCCAGGTCCAGAGGGTTGGTGAAGGGAGAAGCAGGTATGGCTAAGGCCCTGGTTTAGACCTTCTGGGTGGAAACTGTGAAGGGCATGGGGACCAAGGAGTCTTTTCACGGAAGCCTCAGCCCTGGCCTCCCATCTTGTGTGACCCTAGGCAAGCATCTACCCTCTCTGGACACGAGTGACCTCCAAGAGCCCTTATCCTTTGCATGCCTGCCAAACACCAAGTCTTCTGTCCTCACAGACCTTAAGTCACAGGCCAGGCTGCAGGAAGCTGCAAGGGGAAGTGCTATTTCAGGCCCATTATGGCCAATGAGGAGCTGTGCCTGGCAAAGGCAAGTGAACGGACAACCCAAGCTGGGTCAGAGCGAGATAGCAGGGCTGAACTGGGGAGGGAGATAGCGAGCAGGAGCACGTGGGGGCAGAGCCCAGATGCGTGTTGTAGGAAGGACACGGCAAACACTGAGGGTGGGGAAGGAGACGGGACAGGCCTGGTGTTTGAGCCCAGTAGCTTTGAAGGAGCAGGTGCCCTCCTTGTGGAGTCTCAGTAGGTCCTCACAGCATCCTGGGTGGGCGAGCTTGCACTCGGGCGAAGCCACTTGCTTCCAGCCTGGTGGCAGAACTAGGCCTTGACTTCTGTGTCACGTGAAAGCCCAGCCCCAGCAGGGTTCCAGACCCAAGCCAGGATCTGGGCCTATCTGCAGACAGAACCTCAGGCCCAGTCAGCCCCTGCTCAGCTTCTGCCCTGCTGAGCCCACACTGGCCTCCTACGCCCAGTTCCTCCCAAAACAAAGTCCGCTCTCCCCCCTGGAGCTAAGGTACAAACACAGGAGGGCAGCTCACCTTCCAAGGGGTAGGACTTGGCCAGCTTGGGGTGAGCCAGGCGCTCAGGACTGAAATCTAGGTCCGAGCCACACTCCCATGCCTCCTCCTGCTTTAGACTCCCACGTTGGAATTCCAGTGCAGCCTGCAGAGGGCGCCACTGTTCCTGGTCCACAACCCCAGAGGCTGACACATGCTCTGATCCAAAGCCAGCCACCACTTCTTGTGCCTCTGTTCCTGCAGCGCAGGATCCATACATACTCCATGGAGCCCCTGCCCCTGCCTCTGATCACCATCACACCTCATCCCAGTTTACTGGGGCCTTGTGCTGTGCCCCCTATGATCAAGGGCAGGTTTTCTCTCGGCTCACTGCACTATGAGGGGTTCAAGGAGATGGTCTCTGAGGTCCCTGAGCTCAGAGATTATAATGCTAAGATTCTGTGGGTCCATCTAAGATGTCAGGAGTTTTAAAAGCCTGTGATTCTGAGAGTGCTTTGTTCCCCAGCCTGTGGTTCTCGAAGCTCCATAAAAAGCCAATCTAAATCTCTCCTGCGGCCTCCATAGCTCCTGCCCTGTCTCGTCACTGTGGTGGCTAGATGCTTCCAGACTGTTGGTCAGGGCCCCATCTGCAGCTTGCTGTGGTTCTGGAGTCAGAGCTGGCAGTAAATAATAATTAGGTTCCCTTATAACCTGAAGGTGTGGGGGTGGACTGTGTGTAGGCTGTGGCTCCCGGGGACCTGACCCTCTGGAGCTGCAGCCTGAGAGCTCAGAGTTGCCAGAACCACAGGAGGGACCGCCTCAGTCTCTTCATCCCTGATCCTTTCTCCTGGCTCAGGTAAACTGCTTGCCCACCCTTACTACTCAGCCAGGCCGGGCAACCACATCCTCCCACGGAGAACTAGAACAACCTCAGGCAACAAATTGGCCACTCTAAGTTTCAAATGGGGGAATGGAGGAGGGCAGGGATTAGACCAAAGCCTCACAAAGAACTGGTAGTATAGGCAGGCCGGGCCCTCTGCAGGACGTTCCATTAATAGCCAGTGCTGCTTGGCCAAAAAGTGTATCCCCATTTGATCTGTCGAGTGGCATATGAAGTGCTACTATACGAATTCTAGAACTTGGAACTGAGTACACTTACAAAGAAAACATTTGCAGGAAAGGGGTTGGGGTCCTGGGATGCTCTGGCCGCCTCACCAGATCCCCAGCATGAGTCCTTTCTGGGCCCCTCTGGGCCTGAATGTGGGGTATTGTGACCCTGGAGGGTCTCCAATGACATACAAGGGGCTGAGGCCATGACCCTTTCAGTGACCTGGTGCTCTTCCTGCCCTCCCCCCACAACCCAGGCAAGGCCTAGAGAAATGGAAACTCTTCCCCATCCGCTCCTCCCTCTGCAGGTGTTCAGTTCTCCTGGAATCTCCCGGACCCAGGGGACTTGATTTTCCCTGCCCCCTCACCTCACAGCTCGGATTCTATGACTCAGTTTGGTTTCGATTCTTTACCTCCCCCAACAATCTATGGCCAGTAGACTTATTTATGTTCCTCCATCTCTGCCTCAGCTGTGATTATTCTGACCCCAGCCAGGCCTCTGCCCCCAGCAGGAGGCCCTCCCTTCCCAACCTTGCTGTCTGGGGAGAGCCACCTGGAATCTTCCGAATGGCACTAAGTGGGGAGCACTCTGGATGCTGAGCTGCTGCCTGTGGTCCTGGCCCACTGCATCACACAACTTCCGGGGGCATGATTCACAGAGCTGGGAACACAATGTGGACGCTACCCTGGAGTCTCTAGTCACTGCCCTGCTGGGCACCCTAATGGCTGTCAATGGGAATCGACAGGATGGGACAGCTTATGGTAAGGAAGGGAGAGAGCAGTGTGTCGCCTGTTCTGCTGAAAGGAAGAACTAACTGTCCTGGCAGACAGGGATGGGTAGAGTGGAGACAGAAAATGTGTCCTGAAGGAAGGAGATTTGGACTGGGCCCTGAGGAATGTGCAGGAGCCCACCAGGTGGGCCTCTGTTTTAGATTCATTTTCACCAGGACTTCTGTCACCTTCTAGGTGGGGGGTTTCTAGCGGCAGGCCTGGACTTCATCGACAAGACAAAGTGAGGTCATTCTCCTTGACTGCCAATTTCCAGGAGGGAACGAGACCCAGGAAGGGGCAGCGGTGGCCCTTTTGGCACTGGTAATAGTGACGGAACCCGGAGTAGCATCCAAGTCTCCAGTCCGTCTTGCATCGCTCAACCCCTTCTGTTTTGGTTGGACGCCCAGCCTCTGCCGCGCTGTCCCCTGCAGTTCCAGGGGGTGCGAGAGGTGGCGACACAGAGCAGAGCGGCGGGGCGAGAGACCCAGAGCCCCTCCGCGGCCCCGGGGGGAGAGGGACGCGAGCCGCTGTCTGACGTCGGGGGCGGGGCCTGCGGCTGTGACGCGTGGGGGGTGGGGCCGTACCGGCCCGGCAGACGATTCATTCAAAAGGCGCGCAGCCTGGCGGCTGCCGGTGCGCTCGCAGAGGGGGGCCGGAGCCGCCTGGAGCTGAGCAGCTGGGGCTGCGGCGGGCTGCCAGGTAAGGAGGGCACACCGAGCCCCAGCCCGGGGTTCGCTACCCCGCGGCCGGGCCAGAGGGATGCGGACCCGAGCGGCGCCCACTGCCTCCCCTCGTCTGAGGAAGTTCAGCGGCGCGGCGGATGCCGCAGCCCCCCGCCCCCCCGCCCCCGCGTCCTGTCCCGGAGTCTTCTGCGCCCGGGCTCCTGCCAGTCTCCGAGTCCCTCCCCGGGACCTCCGCGTCCTCCGGCCCGACTCCAGGCACAGTCGCGCACGGTGTCGAAGCAGCGGCGGGACTTGCTGTGTAAGAAGCCGGCGGGCCCCGGAGACGCCCCCGGCCCGGCAAACTTGGACCAAGACCAGGACCGGGTGCGGGGTGGTGCGGATGCAGCGCGGGGCGGCCGAATGGGGGGAGTCTGAACGGTGTCAGCCCGTGACTGTGGGTGACACGGCGCCTGAGGCGGCCCAGCCCAGGCGAATGTGCGGTCGTGCCACTGGGCGGTGACGCGGGGCCGAGCGGGAGACACAGAGGGGCTCTGTTTGTGACAGGCAGAGTGTGTGTGTGAGAGTGACCCCGGCCCACTGTGAGTGAGACCCCGGGTCACTGGGGTCACTGTGTGTGTGGCATAGGGTGTGACCAAAGCAGGCCCAGGGCTGCTGTTAATGTGAGTGTGACATAGAGGGAGAGGAACCCTGGGTGACAGAGACCCAGCCCCGAGAATCACTGGAATCAAAGTGTGTTTGTGGGGTCAAGTTGTGTGTGTGTGTGTGTGTGTGTGTGTGTGTGTGTGTGTGTATGCCTCGGGGCAATGAGTAAGTGAAGGAAGGAGGAAGGACCTCAAAACCCTGCGGGCAGATGGGGGGGTGCTCTGAAGGAGGAGCGGGGAGCCAGGGGACAAGGGTCTCTCCAGGACTTTCCTCAAGAGGGCGCTGCTCAGGAGCTCAATTTAGTGTGGTGGGTGGACCCTTAGTGATTTGCCCTGGCGGAGGGAGGGGCCACCGCTGGGCCACATCTGGTGGGGCGACACCTCTGGAGCACTTGGGGGGCCTCGAGGTAGCCTCTGAGTCCACCTCCACACACGTGTCCTGGAGGCCTGGCAAAGCTCTGCTCCCAGTAACCTGTGTTCTCACTGGGCCCAGGCACCCTCTCGCTCTGACTCTGCTCGCCCTGGGCCTCAGTCTCCTCATCTGCACACTGAGGTGTCAAGCTGTGAGTGGACTGTGCGTCATCACTTGGGATCCTCTATTGTTTTGGGGTCCACCGCCTCTGTTCTCCCTTTGCTCTCTTCAGGCAGAAAAACTGCAGTTGGGGGTGGGGGTAGGCTGTCTGCTGCAGACACAGTGGCCCAGGGGCTACACCCGGGTAGGTGCTGATGACGGAGCGGCCGGGCCTGAAATTCTGATCCGCAGACACTGACTTCTCTGGACCAGGTCTCCTTCCTTCCTCTCTCTGCGTCCCAGCGGGGAGGGCGTGGACTTGTTCCCCATGAGTGTGGTCCCTGATATGGGGCCTGGCGCAGGGGCCCTTCAGCATTTGGGCTAGGCCTGTGTGAGGCGCCCAGGCTCATGCAGGGTCCAGGCCAGAGGGGTGAGGGAGCCCCTGCTGAAGGACCTGGAAGTTCTGTCCTCCGCTGATATCCTCTGAAAATGTGGACTGCGTTCTGCTGGGGGCGAGGGTGGGCGGACGGGCGTGCGCAGCACTTCATGGTGCGCACCCTTGTCGAATCCGCACAGTGGTTCTGACAGCGAGTGTTTCAGAGAGGGAAACTGAGGCTCAGTGAAGCAAGCGACTTGCCCAAGGTCACGTAGAGTCAGGACAGTGCCAGCACTGGGACCCGGGCCTTCTGGCCCTGAGGCCCTGTGAGGCGCTTGGAGAGGGCCGCCCTCCTCCCCAGTACGAGCAACCTTCAGACCCGTTCCCGGTCTGGCGCGGGCCTGCCGTGATCAGCCAGTATCGCAGTGAAGCGAGCCCTGATGCTTTTGCTGGTGAAGGGTCTCCTTTCAATTTGTAAAAACACAGCACCTGTAAAACACAATGAAACAGGGTGTGCCTGGAGCTGCTCACGGCTTAGCCAGGATTCCTTCCCTCCAACCCAGGCCGGCGAGCGTGGCCTTGCCAGCGCGTGCTGTTGTGAGTTCTGAGTGTGGTGTGTGTTGGCACACACGTCTGAAACTTCGGGTTCTGTGGTCTTCCCGCTCTTCTGCCTCCTCCTCCTCTTCTCTCCCCACCCCAACTCCCACCCCTAATCAGAGGTCACCAGAAAGACCTGTATCTTGCCTTCTAGAGCCTGCGGTTGGTTTTGGGACGAGGCCACATAGCTCTGGAGAGTGTCGGCGGGCGGCAACACAGCCCAGGCCACCGGGGTGGCGAGGATGACTGAGTCCCCGTTGACCTTCACCATACCTAGGAGGTCCTGTCCCCCTCTTCAGAGTTGCCCTGCCGTCCCTCTCCCAAATCCACCCACACGCTGTGGTGGGGAGCAGGCGGGGAGTGGCGCTGAGCATGTGCCCCACCCTCTCGGGGCCTCAGCCTCCCTGTTTCTCCCTGAGGCCCCTGCTAGCTCTGACCACTGCCGTGGCCTGGCCGAGTGCTGGAGCTGGGGCTCAGGGTGTCCCTCCGTCCTCTCTGGAATGGCTGGAGCTGTGCTTCGTGGGCCTGATCAGAATAGCTGTCTTGGTCTCCTGGGGCTGAGCCTGAGTTATTTCTATCCCCAGCACAGAGGTGGAAATAGCTCAGGGCCCAGGAGGGGGAGATGGGAAGGGTTAACCAAGGGTTAATCTCCTTTCCCAGTCTCAGCCCAGGGAGGCCCCCGGCCCATCCCTGCCTGTGCCCTGCCCAAGCCAAACCTTTCTGGGAACTTGGGTCCCCTGGGATGATAGGAATGACAGCGGGCCAGGCCGGGTTTGCACGTGTGGCCCCAGCTGGGCCTGGTGTGATAGCCACTGGAGGATGGTGTCTGTCCGGCTGAGGGCGTGGAGGGGCAGGGAGCACCCCACTGATGCTCGTGGGCCCAGCCCCACTTTACAGAGGTGGGGGGAGGGGGACTGAGGGTCAGAGAAGCGCAGAGACTTAACCGAGAAACCCACAACCCTGATACTCTGGGTTCTCCCCCTCCAGCCAGGGCACCTCCACTGGGCCCCCCACATGTTCCCAGGCGCAGCCCAGACACACCTTCACAAAATCAGGGCTCCCTCTTCCGTCCCAGCTCTGCCCTCCCCGCCCCCATTTCCAGTGCCCCACACCCTCCCCACAGCAGCTGTTTCTGCTGCTAAAGTACAGCGTGCTCGCCGTGCCCCAGCACCCGGTCTTTTCCTCCGGAGGAGACGCTTCTGAACTTGACGTCTTCGCCCTCACCTCTCCCTACAGGATGCTGGTTCCACTCTGCCTTTGCTTTCGCTGTCCGCTCTTGCTAGAACCCTGCTGGCCGTTCGGGGCACAGCCCCAGCCCCCCCACCCAGGAAGCCCTCCCCGCCCAGTGTGAGCCCCTCTGCATCGTTGCAGTCCACCTGCCAGGTGTCCCCCTCACCTCTGGGAACAGGCACAGGTGCCCCGGCGACACCTCTGGGAACCGCCCGCTCGCCCGCTCCTGCTGCCCTCTGTCCCTGTGTGCTGGGGCGCACACGGAGGTTTGCAGGGTCTCTGTGCAGGGGCCAAGGTAAAGACTCAAGGCCGTGCGGTGGGCAGGGCGAGTTTGGGGCTTGCCCTGGGTCTTCCTCAGGCATGGCCCTTGTTCTGGGCCAGCCCAGGACACTCCCAGCAGAGGCCCTGCTGTGTCCCGGACCCCGGGCACAGGGATCCCCAAGCAGCGCTGATGGGGACCCCTGTCCCTTCCCACACTGCTTACTAGGAGCTGAGACTTGGAGAGGAGGGGGTCCTGCCCTGGACTGGGGCACTTGGCCACTGGTGCCAGAACCTGGCGCTCAGGCTCGCACCCAGCCCCCCCCCCCCCCCCCCCCCCCCCCCCCCCCCCCCCCCCCCCCCCGCCCCAACAGGCCTCTCCGACTGTCCAAGAGGGAGCAGGCTGGCTGCCTGCAGCAGGGGAGGAAGTGACGGAGGGGCTGTTCAGCGCTTGGCCTGGCTGGGCGAGGCCAGGCACCCTCTGCCACAGGGCCAGCCCTCCTCCCAGCATCACCCGGGACCAGCCCCGGGACCTGTCCAGCCCTGTTCCCACTTGGTGCTGGGACTCAGAACACACGATGGCACACCCTGGCAAGGCCGTGCCTGCCCGCCTGGGCGCTGGGACGTGGTCTCTGGCAGAACTGAGCGCCCTCTCTGTGCTGAGCCCTTGGGTGCCAGGGCCTAGGCTTAGTGTCATCGGTTGGGACTAGGGTGGCAGGGAAGAAAAGAGGGAGCCAACGCTGCATCCCCACTGTGTGTCCAGCCCTGGGATGAGGACCTGAGGCTCTCACATGCTCAGCCTTCTGCCCAGAGGGCCCGCAGTCCCTCCAGGTCCAGGCAGGGGAAAGAAGGCCCGGAGAGGGGAGGGGCTGGCTGGCGAGAGCCTGGTGCCACTGGGATCCTAGCCCAGGTCTGTCTGCCTGGAAGGCCAGAGCTCTTCCCTGGGCCACCCTGGGAAAGATGAGAGCTCTATAAATAAACTGCCCATGTGGCCCTGAGTATGTGCCCTGGCTACTTGGCACAGACGGAAAGCAGTGGAGGGGCCTCTGCAGCTAATTAGAGGTGGGGTCTGGGGGGGGTCATCTAGGAGGAAGGACGAGACCTGGGATCTGAACACCCTCACTGTGCAGAGGAGCAGGGAGCTCAGGGAGGGGCCTGGACGCCCCCAGCCCCTGGCCCTGCAGGGTACCCGGCTTCCTGCATGTGCCCCCCTGTCTTCCTCCCCTGGGGGAGACCACAGACAATGATGGCTGAAGGGGCCAGGGGAGGGGATGGTCCACCCTGACAAGGAGGACTTCCTGCAGGAGGTGGTTCCCAGGCTGAGGCCTGATTATAAAAAGAGCCACTGTTCCCCTGTGAGCTATGGATCCTCTGGGCATGCCAGGAGGTCAGCTGAGCAGGCACAATTGCCCAAAATTATAGAGGAGGAAACTGAGGCTCGGAGAGGTGAGGCTGGGTGCCAACCACGCAGCACCCCTCCTCAGCTTGCCCGTGACTCAGCTGGCCTGGAGCAGGTGGCCACAGGCCCATGTGGGGTTGAGAAATGGACACCCAGGGTCTTCCCGGGGAGGCCAAGGCTCCTCTCCCCATGCCACTGGGACTGACGTTGGGTTCCCTGAAGCACCCCTGCCCACTCCCAAGCCCCTGGGTGACCTTGGCTGGACACCAATCCATTCTCAGCCCAGCTCCTTGGAGGCTGTGGTGAGAACCAGTCCTCAGAAGAGGCCTGCCCCGCCCCCAGCTGGCACTGTTTACGCGGCTCCGCTTACCCTCAGCACCCCCAGAGGCAGAGACAAGCACCCCTGTCTGCAAGGGAGGACTCTGAAGCCCAGGGGGGTGAGTGATTTGCTTGGGGCCACAGAACTGCTAGTGATGAGCCATAGTCAACCCAGGTGTGACTGCCCCAGAGCCCAGCACCCGCCCCCTCCCCCCGCCACCATCACGGCTGACCCCAGGCCTCAGGCTCTGTTGGTGAGGGTCGCCCAGGGGCTCCGGGTGGGGGAAGGCGTCGGCCCCAGCACACTGAGTCTGGAGGGGTCGGAGAGCGGGGCAGGCCGGGGCTGCCGTCTGCCCGCAGACTCTCGCTAATCCTCAGCCGGGTCAGCCTGGTCGGGGTGACCAGAGGAAGGCCCCTGCCGAGCAGGCTGTGGGTGGCCCTGGCACCTTAGTGACTGGTCCCCAGCTGTGTGGCCGAGGCAAAGGTGGTTTCTCAGAGGAGGAGGAAGCAACAGCACAGGTGGGAGGGCAGTGAGGGACCATCTGGGCCTCCCAGGCCCCTTGCCCTCCGGTTGTGGGGCCGAGGGAGACAGCCTGGGGCGGCCCAGCCTCCCTGTCTGGCCTGAGCAGGAAGCCCACAGTGCTGGGGGATGGAGGTGGGAGAGCAGGGGTGCAGGCACTGGGGGCTGCCAGGCCTGGGGGTATGGGCCAGCTGCCCACTCCCTTCCGGCTGGGCCGACCTTGTGGCCTTTGGCAGCGAGGTGTTGCAGAGCACCACTCAGCCTTTCCGAGCCTCAGTTTCCTCATTGTGAAGCCTGGGGCCCGTCTGTGAGGGGTCAGTGAACCCGGCCTGGGAAGGAAAGGAGGTATGCAGTAAGCGCTTAGTGAGGGTGGTGGGGAGTCCAAGCTCTGCCCAAGACAACTGTCTGGTTGTGGACCACGCTCCTGGAGCCCCTGACTCAGCCCAGAGAAGGGGCAAGGGTAGGTCTGCATGGCCCCCAGACCGGGAGAAGCGGGCCAGGCCTGTCTGGCTGCTTCAGCCCTTTTCAGAACCACTTAGTCCCCTCAGCCTTGCCTGCCCACTGTACCCGCTGAGGGGAAGCCATGCCCAGCCCCGGGGGGTGGCCAGGGAGCAGGACTGGGGGCCAGCACGCATGGGGTCCTCACTGCAGGGTTGGGAGCTGGGATGTGGGGGCTGCCCACGGCTGGGGAGGGGGTGGGAAGTAGGGGCCCTTCTCACTGAGGGGCCCTGAGGCAGCCCAAGAGTCTCTGGGCCCAGCCTATGAGCTGCCCTGGGAAGTGGGCCTTCACCCTGGGACCTCTGCTCCCTCCCCCAGATCTCCCAGCCCTCCCTGGGCTCCCTCCTCTTCACAGTGCCCTTCCCCTGGAGCTGACACCCACTGGGGTGGTGTATGAATGAGCACAGAAACAGGGAACCCCCAGGTGCCCAGAGACCCTGGGGTGGGGTGGCACCTGTCTTCCTGGGCCCTCTAGGTGCTGTGTGGTGGCCCCTACCTGCTGTATCCACGGGCTGCCTGGCCTCTGCCGTCAGGTTGGCAGATGCCCAGACCATGTGCTGTGTGTCAGGGCCTGGGCCAGGCTCCGGGGAGGGTGGGAAGCAGTGACCTCCCACAGCCTCAGTTTACCCAGGTGTGAAACAGAGATGCTCACCTCTCCTGTGAGGAGTGGAGGCAACCCAGGATGAGGGCCCGGCCCACAGGCACGAGGGCCACTTCCCCTCCTTGCAAGGAGGACAGGAGGAGATCCCAGCCGCCCTCACCACCGCCACTGCGGGCACTGCCCTACTTCAGCCCCAGTTGCCAGGGAACCACTGGGCTCCTCGCTAACCTGGATTTCTCTATTGATGGGCGGCCTTTGTCTTCCTGCCTCGGTGCTGCCGCCAAGGGGCTGAGGGGGCCGGGTCCAGCTGTGTCTCCAGGCAACCCCAGCCTCTGGAGGCGGCAGGGTGGTCCTCAGGCCCTAGAGCTGTGGCTGGGACTCACAACTACCTGCCTCCCCTTGCCCCAGGTGAGTGCCTGCCTCCCACCCCAGCTTCCCTTGGCAAGGAGCCCTCTGAGACACAGTTACTCCGTGCCTGCCCCACCCCCGCTAACCCATCCAGGCTCCTGCACGTCCTGGGGGAAGTGCAGGCTTCTCAGCTTGCAGCTGGGCTTGGTGAGTGTGACCTGGGCGTTGCCCACCCACCTTCCCAGACCCCCCACCCTTCCCACACCCTCCTCCCTCCCAGATTCTCACCGTGGCTAATGGCCCCTCCTGTGCACTGGACTCTGTGCCAAGCAGTACACATAAATATAGGAGAGTTTCAATTACACCTTATACCTGCCTGTCAGCGTATGCTATTTCCCCTCACAATTTATATATGGGGAAACTGAGGCACAGCAACTGCTATTTGAGAACCTACTTTGCACCAGGTCTCATGTGGAGTATTTCATGTGAATTCCCTCCCCTGCCCTCTGCGGTGGGAGAGGGTCCTTGGCCACAGCGCCAGCAAGGAAGAGCGGAGCAGGCCGGGCGGTTTCCCTGCGTTCATTAGCCCCCGGCTTCAGATCCAGGTGCAGGCCCCCCACCCCACCCCAGCCTCTGCGCTCCCTAACCGTTAACCTGTTCTCTGGCCCTCTCAGCCTTGGCAGAAGCTGGACCCTCTCCTGAGAGTGCCTTTTCTGATCCCAGCCCCGCACCTCCTAGGTTCACACATGCTTCCCCATGTACCCGTGGCGGGCCCTGTGTTGGGCGCTGGGCCCGGAGGGCGGCAGCAGTCCGTGGGGACGGGGCTGGGCTGACAGGAGGGCCCCATGCAGGATGATTAATGCAGAAGGGGAGGTGGTGGGGGGCTTTCAAGAGGAAAGGACTTTGAGCTGAGAGCTCTGAAGGAAGAGTAGGTGTTGCCCTGGTGATGGGAGGGGTTTCTGGGCAGAAGAAACAGATACCAACCAGCGGGCTGGGGTGAGCGAGCACCTGTGGGACTGAAAGGGGCTCAGGGTAGCTGGGGTGGGGTGGGGGTGCAGCCGGATCATGAGACAAGGCTCCTAGGCTGCAGGTGGGGTGAACTGGAGGCCGTGGGGCGGGCACGGTGCTGGGAGACCTTCAGGGTTCAGTGGCGCTGACAGGGAGGCTGGTGAGAGGCTGGGTGCCGCCACTGCAGAGCTGGGAAAGGGGAAGCGGCGAGTCCGCCAGCGGCACAGCTTCCTCTTTCTGTGCGGCCTCCGGGGCTGCACCTCCCGGGGCTCCGGCCTCTGGCATGGGGCCCTCGTCCGGGCTTTGTTAGCTGGCTGTCCTCCAGGGAATTTCTGGTTCTGATTGTTCGGGTATTTTTGTGGAGGGTAGGGGTGGGCTGAGTGTGAGGAAGCCCCTGCTTCCGTGGGCCTGCGTGGTGGAGCGCTCCTGCCCCAGACATGGGCCGGGAGGGTTTTGTGGTGAATGAGACAGCGTCCCTGCCCTGCTGCTGTCTGGTGGGGGGGCAAACAATAAACAAGCAAGCAAACAAGTGCTTAATTACCTGCCTGGGCAGGAAAGAAGGGGCTGGGAGGAACTCCCACGACCTACTTCAGGCTCCTCACCTCATGTAAACCTCAGGGCGGCCTGGCCCAGGGGTGGCACCCCCACGCTGCAGATGAGGAAGCCGGGACGGGAGGTGAAGCAGGGGCCCCAGCGAGGAGGCTTCACTCAGGGAGGAGGGGCCTCGAAGCTAACTTCCTTCTCTGCCCCGGGGGCCCCATGGGGTTCTCCTTGGCCAGGGGCACCCGGAGGGGAGAGGAGGCTGGTGGCTGTGGGCACAGCCCTTCTCGGGGCCTTGGTCGGCCCTCCTGCCCCTCTAGGAAGCCTCGGGAAGTCACTGACTGCTCGGCCTTTAGGACGAGGCAAAGGGGTTCAGGTGGAGCCTTCTCAGACCCCCGCCGGGTCTGCATAAGGGGCTTCTGTCTGAACTGGCTCCTTGGCGGAGATCCTAGCGCTCAGGGCTTAGACGGTGGGTTCCGGTTGCGGGGAGGGGGGTGCGGCGTGGGGGTGGGGGGTGGTAGGCCGGAGCTGCAGGTGTGTCTGCGTGTGCACAGTGTTCGGGGGGCTGGCTGGCGTCTGCCTGACCGGGCAGGCCCACTGGGAGCTCAGTCTGGGCCGTGTGGGGCTGGGGAGCAGCCGTAAGCAGAGACTGGGGGCCAGACTGGAGTAAGTGCGGGTTTGGGGTAATTAGAAGGTAGGTAATTGGAAGGCGGCAGGCCGGGGGCAGGAGGGAGCGTCTGCGAATGTGCCTGAGTGAGTGGGTCCGCGCTGGCTTGGCACCTGGGCCTCGGACACTCGTTCTGCTCCTGGAGGCCTCGGGATCGCAGCTGCCCGTCTGCCTGGGGATGAGCCGCTGCCTGGCCTCCCCGTGGGCTCCGGCCGCCCAGCAGGTGCCCCTCGGGCCAGGGGTGGGCGGGGGGCCGGCTCTCCTGTGGCTGCGGCGCCGCTTCCGCTTCACTCCAGCCCTCGCCCTCGAGGACCGCCCTGGCGACTGGGAGGGATGCTGGGTCTGGGGACTAGGCAGGGTTTGGGGACCAGCCTGGGGACTCGGGCTCGTGGGCGGGTCTGCGGGTTAGATCCTGTGAGGAGCAAGGGGCTGTGGGGAGGTGGGCTTGAGGGGGAGCCGCGCAGGCGGGCGAAGGTCCACTCTGAGGCGGGAGAGGGAAAGGAAGACTTGTGCCCAGGCAGAGGGGCGGGGCGCGGCGGGCCGGGACTTCAGCGGAGGGGCTCCGCCTGCCAGGCGCAGCCCCACTCTGCTCTGGCCCGACGTTCTGTCCCAGGTTTTCCCCCGAGCTGGCCTTGGGCTGAGAGCCACTGCCAGTGACCTGGAGAGTCCCGTGGTGTGACCGCTGCCCCTCCCCCTCCCGGGGTGTGTAACTCAAGCACCTGGCCTGTCACCCAGCGAGGGCAGATCGTTTTCCTCTGGCTCCTTTTCCAGGTGGGAAGCCCAGGCCACCCACAGGCTGAGGGGCCCTCGTGTGACCTGGGCTTTACTGCTGGCAGTGCTTGTCCTGAGGGGCTTGGCCTCAGCTGGCTTGGGGCTCCAGGCAGGGTCCCCTCAACCTGCTGGGGGCCCTGGGCTAGTGGCTTGGCTCTCCAGTGCCCTCCTCGCCCTCCTGAGCCTGAAGCCAGGCCTCCTGGAAACCCCTGGCTGGGAACCCCCAGGTTCTGCCACAGTCCCTGTTGTTGTCTGATCCGATCCTTCCTTCTGCGGCACTGGCCCTGCCCACGGCGGGAGGCTCCAGAGGAGGCTGCGCCCCAGCCCGAGGGCTCTGCCCCGGCGGGCGCCCACTGCAGGGGACACTCGGTCCCTAGGACATCGGTCTGCTGTATGGTGTGAGCGCCCTGACGACAGGGACACTGTCCATCTTGTTCACGTCTCGATCACTTCCTGTGTGCGGCACACAGTAGGCGCCCAAGAGAGGATGGGACGCTGCATGCTGCCACAGTGGCTGCCTCCTGGGTCCGCCCCCGGTCCTCTGTGGAGAAGGCAGTGGGCCGTGGACGGGGGACGTGGGGGGGCAGGACTATGATGGAGTCAGGGAGGCACAGGCAGGACTCCGGGGGCCAAACCCAGCTTTGGGGAAAGGTGGTCTAGAGAGGCTTCTGGGGAGAGAGGCTTGTACTGAGCTTCGGAAGGTGGGATGCAGGGCCTCCCTTGGAGGAGCACAGGGCGAGGGTGGAGAGCAGGAGGGGGGCAGGCTCTCGGCCAGAGCAGGGCGCTCTGAGGGGTGGGCACCTGAGAGACTGGGGTGGGGGGAGTACAAGCTCTCTAACCCCCGTCCCCGGGGATGCAGTCCTGGCTTCCTTCCTCCCGGGCCCCCTGCCCAGGCCCCAGGCACCTGGCTGTTCATGGGAGGGGAAGGAAGCCCGTCCTCCCCCGGGAAGCCTCCTAGGCCTGGCAGATCCTGCTGCTCCCCTCCAGTCCTGCTGCCCTGGGAGGCTGGCCCCAGACGGGGCACCCCAACTCTTCTCAGGCGTGCGGGGCGAGGGTGGTGGCGAGCGCGGGCCGAGCCCCGCCGGCGCTGTGCCCGCCCCGCAGCACCTTGCAGCGTCCCGTCCAGCGCTGTGAGTGCTGTGCCCGAAGCAGGCCTGGCGTCGCCTCCTACCGAGCCCCTCCGTCTGCCCTAGGCTGGGGACCACAGGGCCTGAGGATGAAGCTGACCTCTCCACCACACTGGCCCCTGTCCTGCTTCCTTGTGGTGAGTTGGGGATGGGCCTGGCGGGGACACCAGAGGAGCCGAGTCCCGAGGCCTGTGCCCCAGGGCTCAGGGGGTGGAGTAGGAGGGCTGCTCGCATACCCAGCTCAGTCGGGTCCGGTGGGTTCTCAGCGCCTCATGTGACGCACTCCGACCCTAGGAAGGGCCTCTGGGTCCGCACTGGTCCTGGAGCTGGCAGCCGGGTTTGGGGCCTGAGGGGCTCCCCGGAGCCTCGTGCGTGGCATTCCCTCCACCCTCCAGGGTGACCGGCTCTACTCTGTGCCCACTGCCCACAGAGCGAAATCAGACGGGGTCTCCCCAGAGCAGGTAGATCCAGGGCAGACACTTCATATCTGGAAACGGAAGCAGAGAGTTCCCTGTGGAACGGACCATGGACACAGATTGAGGAGGACCTTCCCTTGGGACATCTCAGGCCCCGTGTGGGTGCAGGGGTGTGCATGGGCTGGCGGGCGTCACAGGGCGCTCCCGAAGGATGTGGTCCTGGAGACCCAGCGGCTGGAATAGGAAGCAGCAGCTGCCGGTCTGGCCTGGGGTGATGAACAGAGGCCAGCTGATGACAGGCCCAGCTGTGGTTTGTGGGGGGGGGGGAGCGGCAGGCCCGGGTGGGCGGGGGGCAAGGCAGCAGAAAGAGAGGAATTTGGAAGCATTTCCCCTCATCCTGGAGGATGGAAAGGGAGTGACTCAGAGACCCAGTGGCTGAGACAAGCCCTGACCAGGCCTGTCTGGGGCTTTCCAGCTCTTTCCAGAAGCAGATGTGGTGCCTTCCCTGCCTCGGCAACGGCCATGTTGCAGGTCTGGGACGGGGGGTTTAACCTGCAGCATGAGGGACTGAGGTCAGAGGGTGTCCCTGAAGCCTGGGGGACGGGCCTTGTGTCATCCTCAGCCCCCACTCCCAGGCATCAGGAGGGGGTCGTGGGTGGGCAGCCCCAGGAGGCCACGGCCCAGCACTCCCTGCTCAGTGTGCCCTGCCCGCTGTCCTTCCAGCTGCTGCCCTGGCCTCTGGCTACACTGACATCAACGGCCCCTTGGCAGTGCCCGCCCGGGGAGGAGCCCGACCTGGTGAGCTCGCCCCGCCCACCTGCCTGTCCTGGGAAGGCTCTTGAGGGCCAGGGGCGGACTTCCCAGGGACCCCCAGCCTGGCTCCCGGATTCGTTCTCACCTTTCCCTCCTACAGGACCCGGGGCAGGGCTCCCTGTGCAGGTCCTGCCCCCCAGGCACCTTCTCCGCCTCGTGGGGCTCCAGCCTGTGCCAGCCCCACTCCCGCTGCAGCCTTCAAGGGAGGCTGGAGGCCCGGGCGGGCTCAGCAACCCGAGACACACGATGTGGGGACTGCCAGCCTGGGTGAGCCACAGGGTGGGTGTGAGAGCTCATGCCGAGTGACCAGGCTCTGGATCCTGGGGTCCCAGCCTCACCCTGCCCCTGAGCAGGCCTCAGCCCTCCCATCTGTGAAACGGGTGGGTGAGGGCTGGTGTGTGTGTCTGGTAGGGAGTCCAGCCTCTTTGGGGGAAGGTTCTGGGTCTCAGTGACATTTTCCTCCTCCATAGGCGGTTTGCTCCTTCAGAGGCTCCCCATGTTCCCTGCCAGCCCTGCCCCCGGACACCTCTGGGTCCTCGTGGCTGTGACGGTGAGTGGCCCCGGGGGGCTACGGCTGGTGAGGGTACATGTGAGGGGTCTGGTGAGCTTGAGTCCAGGAACCCCCGAAGTGTCCATCCAAGGCCGCGGGGTCCTCATTCCCTCAGTTTGCAGTGGTGGCGAACAGCAGGAGGGTGTCCAGCAAGAAATGTCATTGTCCCACTGGCTGTGTGTCGGCCTCTTCGTGTCTGAGAGCCAAAGACCATCCGGCAGGTGGCAGCCACGCTGGAGGGCTCACATCCTGACCTGTCTGTCCTCTAGCCTCGTCCCCTTGAAAACACCCAGGCAGACGAGTGTGGACACATCAGCTTGTACACACGCACACACGCACACACGCACCTCCCCTCACCCGTTGGGTCAAGTCACCAGCTGAGGCAGCTTGCTCATAGGCCGGGCGTGGGAGGCAGGCCCTGGGCCCCTGGCTGGGCGCACGTGCGGGCCTGTGGGGTCGCTCCCGCGCCCCGGCCTGAGGAGGAGCGCCCGGGGGCAAGGACGCCTCTCTCGGCCGACTCATCAGATCGTCAGAGCAGGGGCCGGGGGTGAGGTGGCCTCCGCTTCCCCAGCACAGGCAGCTCTGGACGCATCAGCACCCTGCCGCACACACACATGCGTGCACACGTGTGTGCACCCTCAACCTCCTGACCTGGGCCCCCGGCCTCTGTGTGTGTGTGTTCCTCTCTGCCTCGGTCTCACCTCCGCGCCTGTGTCCTCCGTGGTGCTCAGAGCGGAGATGGCGGACCCGACGTGGTGTGGAGGTGGCAGCGGGGGCCAGCAGCACCGGGGAGACACGGCAGCCTGGGAACGGCACGCGGGCCAGTGGCCCCGAGGAGACGGCCGCCCAATACGCGGTCATCGCCATTGTGCCCATCTTCTGCCTCATGGGGCTGCTGGGCATCCTGGTGTGCAACCTGCTCAAGCGCAAGGGCTACCACTGCACTGCCCACAAGGAAGTCGGGCCCGGCCCTGGAGCTGGAGGCAGCGGTGAGGCCCGGCCTGGGGTCCTGGTGGGGAGGCCAGAGGGCACGGCCAGCCAGCCCGGCCCGGCCTGGAGGCCACCTGAGGGAGCCCGTGTGGCCTGGAGGGTCCGCCTGGGGGAGGCCTGCAGAGGGCAGATCAGGAGGGCTTCCTGGTGGTGCCGCGTGCCAGCCACAGAGGAGACACTGCAAACTGACGAGATGGAAGGACGGACGATGAGGTGGCCCGAGGTGGGGATGGGCAGAGCAGAAGCACGTTTAGTGGCCTTAGTGGGATCCCACGCTGGGTGAGGCTACACCTGGCTGTAGGGGTCTGGACTCCCCAGGGCTGTAGCTGTGTGTGGGTCGGGGGTCAGACGGCCTCCTCCTTACTCAGAGTGACCTCTGACCGCTGGCCTGAGGGGCTGGCAGGGCAGCTGTCCTGGGCAGGCACCAGCAGAGGTTGAGGTTTCCAGGCTCAGTTGGAGTTAGGAGTCCTGGGACCAGAGGTGGAGACGTGTTCCTCCCACTCCCACCCCAGGGTCCTGGGCCCCCTTTTCTTCTTGCCACCCCCCACACTGAAGGCCAGTAGGGCAGGGGCCCTACGTGCATGTTTATTGCCCCCAGGAGCCTGTGGCCAAGTCCTGACTGAACCGGCACCTCCCGCACCAGCACCCCAGGCTGCCTGGGACCAGCCAGAGCCCTGCCCACCTCCTGACACTGAAGTCTGGAGGACAGGCAGGCCAGGGGCTGTGGGCAGGCAGGGAAGTGGAAACTCAGGCCAGCTGGCCTGGGGCTGCCCTTGTTTTCCTAGCCCAGGACCAACTCGAACTACTGGCTGCTGCCTGGGTACAAGTCCTAGGAGCTCTGTTTGCTGCTGGCCTGGGACTGACCACGTGGATCATTTTCATGCCTTTGAAGTCTGGGAGCTAAGAGCCCTTCATTAGTTACGTAGGCAGGATGGCCCAGCGCAGGGAGGTAACAGGCCTGGGACTGGCCAAGTCTGCGGGAGTTGGCCCAGGAGTAGAGAGGGCAGGACCCAGAAGAGGCCGCCCCCCACCCCACACGCTGCCTCTGCAGGGACTGTGGCGTTCGGGTGGCCCTGACGCTGCAAAGGGCCCACAAGGAAGTGGGGCTTTGGGTGCAGGAGCATCTCAGAGCTGCAGCCTGGAGCAGGTTTATAAACACCCAGGCTTGCAGCCCAGCTCTTAGGGAGGCTCGTGCGCCCTCTGCCGCCACAGCCTGGTGTAGCTCGAGAGTCTGGAGCTCCCTCCGCCCTTCCCCAGCATCAGGGTCCTTCTTTTCTGACCCTAGGGAACAGCGCCGCCTACCGGGCTGAGGACGCCAATGAGGACACCATCGGGGTCCTGGTGCGCCTGATCACGGAGAAGAAAGGTGAGGGAAGGCGTGACCATCCCTACGCCCAGGAAGGAGGCACAGCCTGTCAGGCAGCCTCGGTGGAGAGGGGGAGGGGGTGCAGATCCCATCGGGCTCTGCGCTTCCCGCCAGGTCCCCTGGAGCCAGCCGGGCCCTCAGACCAGTGCGGCTGATGGTGCTGCCCCTCTTCCTCCTGTTCTTGCCTGAGTGGGGTTGCGCTGGGTGGAAGAAAAGGCACGGGGCCTAGGCAGGGAGGGGGCGGCGGGTAGGCAGGGGGATTGGTGTTGGGGCAGGGGGTCCCAGGGAGTGCCCCTCATGGCCCAGAGCCGGTCCTGACTTCAGCTGTCCACAGAGAATGCAGCGGCCCTGGAGGAGCTGCTGAAGGAATATCACAGCAGACAGCTGGTGCAGACCAGCCTCGGGTCTGCGCCCAGGTGAGTGGGCAGGTGGGTGAGGAGGGCCCACACCCAGCTGACCTCCTGGGGACTCACCACTTGGGTGTGCTCCCTCTCCTGTCACCCCAACTCCCCTTCACTACCTCCTACGGCCTCTCCTGGTCCTGGCCTGGCCTAGTGACCAGTGCCCCTGCCCCCCGTGCCCTCCGTAGGCTGCCGCCCGGACCCCCCAGCATGCCGCACACCTGTCCGCATCACCACCACCTCCACACCGTGCAGGGGCTGGCCTCACTCTCTGGCCCTTGCTGCTCCCGTTGCAGCCAGAAGAAGTGGCCCGAGGTGCTGCTGTCCCCTGAAGCTGCAGCTGCCACCACTCCTGCTCCCAGACTCCTGCCCAACCCCACCAGGGCTCCCAAGGCCGGGGCCAAGGCAGGACGCCAGGGCGAGATCACCATCTTGTCTGTGGGCAGGTGAGGTGGGCACAGACGCAGCAGGTTCAGGCGGAGACATGACTGAGGCGAGGAAGCAGGGCCCTCAGCTGAGCTTTGAATACTCTGCTTGGCGATGGCCCACCCTTCCTGGCCTCGGTGTGCCTCTCTGGGCAGTGGGGCTAGCCACAGACAAGGCAGATCGGCTCAGCCGTGCTGTCCCACCTGGAGCCATTGAGCCCCCAGGGCAGGGTCCTGGCCCCTTACCACACCGGGGGCCCTTGGGCCAAGGGCCTGCTGCAACCTAGGGTCGGGGGTGCTGGGGCTGTCTGTGGATAAAAGGGCGCGGGAAGGGCTCAGGGTCCGATCCACGAACTTGCCATGTGACCCTGGCCGTGTGCCTTCCTGCTCCCGGGCCCTTCCCCTCACGGGGATGACTGCACCCCTCTCCTCACAGGTTCCGAGTGGCCCGGATTCCCGAGCAGCGGACAAACTCCCTGGCCTCTGAGGTGAAGACCATCACAGAGGCGGGACCCTCAGGGGCTGATTTCACTGACCCCTCACAACCTGGCCCCCCCGCCGAGCAGCGGGCCCTGCTGGGAAGTAGTGGAAGCCATACTAAGTGGCCAAAGCCCCCAGCAGAGAAGAAGGCTGAGGTGAGCTGTCTACCCTGACTGCAGATGGGGCAGGGGTGGGAGTGCGGGGGGCCTGGTCAGGTGCCACGTTCCTGGAGCCCAGGAGCCCCCATACTGAGCTCTGGCCCCTCACTCCTGTCCCCCAGGAGAACCGCTATGTGGTCCGGCTGAGTGAGAGCAACCTGGTCATCTGAGGGGCTGTCTTGTCTGAGAACACCGCAGGCCTGTCCTGGGAGGTTCCGAAGGCTTCCTGGAGGAGGTAGAGCTGCAACTGGGCCCGAAAGGATCAAGCAGCAATGGCCCGGCAGACAAAACAGCAAAGACCAAGGCCTGGAGGTGGGAGCGTCTGCCCCAGTGAGGAGGCAGGCCGGCAGGCACCGTGTCCAGGAGCAAGCTGAAAGTCCCACCCATTCCTGCTGCCCAGTTCCCTGCAGGATGCCCTTGACCCTGGGCCCTAGTCAGATCCTAGGAGCCCACAGCACCCTCTGTACCACGAGGAAGCTAGGCCCTGACGGTGGGAAGGGGTCCTCTGCCTGGCACCCCTGGCCCCACACCTTGGTAATTAACCACCTCCTGCCTCAGTATGGGGCCCTCCAGTGGCTGTACCTCCCCCTCCTCTAGGGGCAGCACAGTGCGTAGGCTGGGAGTCTGGGTTCCTGGGTTCTAATCCTGGGCAAGTCCCTGGCCATCACTGGGTCCAAATTTTCTGACTGTGAAATCTCAGTGCCCAGGGCCTCTCCAGCTCCCTGCAGGATCTGGGCTGGGTCACGTGGGGGGAGAGCTTGCCTCCTTGCCACCCCCTCCCACTAGTAGCTTTACCTGGCTCCATTTTTGCTGCTTCCAGGGTGTCTACCTTCAAGGTGCCCGAGGGGCTGCCCATCCATGGCTCTGCCGACAGAGGGGCTCATGCATGTGCCTGCCCCCCGACCCCACTCTTTTTACTGAAACTGGAAAAATAGACTTGACCTGGGTGGGACTGTGCTGCAGCCCCAGCCTGCCCAGCCGCCCCCAAGATACCAGGAGCTTCCAGTGGGAGGCGTGTGACAGGCTGGAGAGGCACCTCCGACCCAGGTGGTGCGTGTCCGTGTGGTGTTGGTGTCTGTCCCTAGCCTGGGCGGTGCGGGCAACAGCCCAGCCTGTCTCCACCCGAGTTCAGCAACCTGGTTGTTTATGTGGGGCTGTGCAGGCACGGCCTCCCCCACCCTGCCATCCTTGTTCTTATTTATTGAAACTTGGCTGTCGTCCTGTCCTTGTGTCTCCACCCACATCCATTTGTTGAATAAAAGGTGGGATAGTGGTGTCCTGAGCCGCCTCTGCCCTGGTCTGTCCGTCCGCGAAACAGCTCTGTTTGGCGCTGTGTGTGGGCCAGGCCATCCCTCCCCTCGAGGTGCTTTCTGTCTGGCAGCAGGTGAAGGGGGGCGGGAAGGGCCTGTCACCCCATCTGGTTCTCCCTGAGCCCCAGAGGTGGTGCTATCCAACGGAAATGGAATGTGTGCCAGGCATGTAATTTAAAATTTTCTAATAACGTTTTAAAAAGTGAAAAACAGGTGAAGTTAATTTTAACAATATCAATAATGCATTCTATTTAACCTGGGCAATATCTGAAATATTTTCATTTCAATACACAATCAATATAAAATGATGAATGAGCCATTAGTATCTTTGCTTTGCAATCTGGTGTGTATTTGACACAAAAACCACACCTTATTGCAAAGCAGCGGATTTCAAGGGCTTCACAGCCCCCTGGGGCAGGCAGCTCCCGTGCTGGACGCCAGGCTCTAGAGGGAGTGGAGCCCGGAAGGTGGGCGGGGTTGGACAGTGGGGGCTGGGGCCCGCGGAAGGGGAACAAGTCCCACAGAACAGTCACAGAAACGCAAAGGCCAGCCAACAACAGAAATACAAGGAGTTGGAGAGGCTGGAAGTAGAATCCTCTTGACAGGTGTGCAGACGGGGTGGGGAGCGAGCGGGGGAGAGGGTGGGCATTAGAAGGCAGCACCTGGGCTCTCGGAGGCCATCAGCCAAACCCCAGGAACACCAAGGGGCTTCCAAAGCACGTGGGAAGGGGAAGCATGGTGAGCTCGTTCTGGGTGGGTGAGGAGTGGGAGCTCTTGCAGACATCCAGGCCAGAGGGGGTGGAGGCTGGGCTGCAGGGGTGTGACGGAAATGCATGGATCCTCCAATAGATTCCAAGGACACAACTGCAGGGGCCTATTAGTGGGATATAGGTCAAGGGGTTAGGGACAGCTGTGTGGGTGAAGAGGAGCAGTCCTGGGGTACCCAGGACACAGCCTCATCGGATGTGCTGAGGCATCTGGATGTGGAGGCCTGGCACTCTCCAGACAGGTCTGGGCTGGGCAATCTCTGGAGGCCCTCACGTGGGCACTCCAGCCTGGGCAGGACTGGGCAGGGACATGCTCTGGGGTGAGGGCTCAGGGCATACTCCTGGGCCGCTCCGGGAAGGCAGGCAGGAGTGCAGTATCCTGGAGGCCCAGGAAGGAGAATCTGGGGAGCAGGGGGGCTACTGTGTCAGGAAGAACGGGGCAGCCCCTGTTTGGGAGACGTGGCGGGGGGGGCCGGCGTCCGCTCCAGGGAGTGGTGAGGATGGGCTGGGCCCGAGTGGGCCAGGCCATAGCTGGTGGGGCCTCGGACCCAGGGGTTTTCAGTTCAGCCTGGGTTCTTTTGGTATTTGGTAAGTTTTTTCTTTTTAATACGGAAGAGAGGGACACATTTAAAAACTAACGGGAAGGAGGCCCAAGGAGAGACAGAAGCACCACAAATGACCTTGGAGGTGTGGAGAGGACACCTGTGGGGTGCCCGGCACTGCAGCATCTGCTGGGCCCGCGGGAGGCCCTTCTCCCGAGTGGGGAGAGACACACGTGCCTCAAGGCTCAGGCGTTCCCCACCTCTCCTCACTACACCTGACTTCTCTCTGCGGCTCTTGGGTGGGGAGGAGCAGAGAGGGGCTAGACATCAGGACTTCTCTGGAGCACTGAAGGCCACCCGTTCAGGGGACCAGCGAGCACCCGCGGGGCACCCACGGGCATGTGCCAGGGCTGCCCGGTAGCAGTGCCCTTGTTTGCCAGCTGCTCAGCTGCAATTCAGGGTTTGGTTCTCAGTGTCTCTCAGCCAACCAACTCCAACACACCTAGGACTGAGGCGGCACACAGGGGTGAGGACAGTGACCCCTCAGTGCCCTCACCTGGGGCGAGGCAGGTACAGGCACCAGCTAGGGTGGAGTCTGGGAATGGCTTCCCTGGCCAGGCAATAGATGCCCCACCTTGGTGCTGGGCCCCGAGTAGTAAGCACTGCTCCCTTCCGGATCCCCCCTTTTCTCCTAGCTAGAAGGAAGGAACGGTACGGTTCTGGCCTGCTTCTTCGCCTGTCCCTTGGGGGTATTGAGGCCAGATCCCAAGAGTGGGATAAGGAACTGAGAGATCAAGGTGGGTGGGTGTCGTCTGATGTCCTGGCCTTCAGGACCCCACCTGGCAGCCTTCCTGGCTTGTCCCCTCCTAGACTTGCCCTTCTAAATCCTGGCAGCCTTGGGCTGACCACTCCTTACTCCACCCACACCCTTTCCCCTCCAGGGCTCAGAATGGCCCGTGCTGGGGCCCAGTCCTCTGCCTCCCTGCCTGCTCCTGGCCCTCAGCCCTCCACTGCAGCCTGGAGCTGAGCTCCTGGTGAAAACCCCTTCCTGCCCTGGGACAGGGCTGCAACCTGGGGCTGGAACGGCCTGTGGGCAGAGCTGCCC
The DNA here is from genome assembly GCA_004024845.1 of Tonatia bakeri. NCBI lineage: Eukaryota > Metazoa > Chordata > Mammalia > Chiroptera > Phyllostomidae > Tonatia > Tonatia bakeri. The sequence goes on from PVIA01000384.1 coordinate 170,068, forward strand.
TCCCCCCACACCTGACTGAGCTTCCTGCCCAAGGGAGGGAGCATGAGCAAGGGAGGGAGCATGAGCTTCGGGTCAGGTGAGGACAGGAGGAGAGGCTGGGAGGGTGCTATGGAGGCACAGAGGGTGGTTCGGGGAGAGGGCTGCTGGAGTCAGGAGTCCGAGTTCTGGTCAAGGCTTGAGCGTGCGCCACGTCCCTCAGTCTCTTCGGGCCTGTTCTCTCTCCATTCGAGGAGACTGAGTTCTTGGAGGCTGGGCGAGCACAGGCTGGGGGGCCAGGCCCTGGAAGGAAGGGGTGGCCACGATGACCAGGGAGAGCAGCCCCGCCCGGGACCAGGACAGTGGCTCCGTCCAAAGGTGAGCCACGAGTGAGATGCTGAGGATGTACACTGTCAACCCCCAGTGGACGTCTGGACGGAGACCACCTAGCGTCCCCTGAGGCCCACCCGAGGAATCCACCTGCTGCGAGCACAGGCACCGCCGCCTCGGGGGTGGGCAGAAGACATGCAGCTCGGTGCCCGGGGTTTGGGGCCAGACCGGGCGTGTGTCCCAACTCTCCCCTCGCCAGCTGTGTAACCTGGGTCAAGGTACTCACCTTCCTTAGCTGTCCCTGTTGAGGACAGGCCTGACAATGGGGCTCACTCCCATCACGCTGTGCGGAATGAGAGTTACCACGCATACAGTGCCGCACCAGCCCGGCACTGTATGCGTGTGACGCTGGCCTGCATCATTCACAGCTCCCGGTGCTCCTGTGTCACACCCCTTAGTCCGGGTGCTGACGGCCACTTCCCAGGTCCCTCCCCTGAGGCCCAGGGCAGCCCACTGTGCCTGCAGGGAGATGCAGCACCAGCGTTACCTGAGCAGTGAAAACAAGTTCAGAGCCAACTTGGGGAGTGACCCAGGGGACTCACTGCTCAGGGGGTGGTCTGTGTCCCCTGCCCCAAGAACCACCAGTCTGGTCACCCAGACTTTTTTTGGAAACTTTTTTTAATAGTTATTGAATGTTCTACAGCTTACAGTAAATATCATAGTTACAAATTCTTGGCTTCAATCTTTCAGAGTGATCACTATCTGATCTTCAAAACAAAATGAAACAAAACCCAAAGGAATCCAAAACAACAAAACAAAACCAAATTTACACTTCATGTACACAAGCGAGGCCATGGGGCTTCCCAATATTTGCACTCCAGGCTGTGTTTTGAAAACACCTATAAGTTCTTTGATCAAACTACTTGGAAGACACTGGTCAAAGGTTTATTATTATTTTAAATGTGTTTGCTTTTAAAATGCAAATTCCAATAAAGTTTAAAAATTAGATTCCAACCTGTAGATTAAAATGAATTAAAAAATACAAACTCATATACAACACTCTCTCACAGGATGTCACATGCCATGAGTCGGGTTTCCGTCGTGTGATGTGGAACGGGTGCAGATGCCTTTCAGTCAGGACACGGGACAGGCCTCTGGGCCTTGAAAGGGCATTACGGACAACTCCACGCTGCTGGAGGCCTGGTCTTACCTCCCCTCGGCAAGGAGAAGCCTGAGTGCCCCCACAGACCCGGGGCCTGGCTGGCCGACCCGGGCGCGGTCTGGGCGGTCCCACTCCGCTGGGTCTCGGGCGTGAGGAGGATGGTTGGAGACCGGAGATGCTGGTCTTGCTGGGGTCACGCTCAGAGACGGCTTCGCCCAGTTCACTCCCCCGGGCTGGTATTGTCCTCGTCTGCAAAGCTGTTCTATCTGTTCTCTTCTGGAAGGAAAACAGCCCTCCACCAGGAGCTGGAATGGGGACAGGGTCTCCCTGCCACGGCAAGAAGCCTGGGGACTAGGGAAGCAGCCACAGGGAAGCGGAAGCTCTAGCTTCCTGTCAGGCTTTGTGACAACCAGTCTAATTCCTGTGCTGCTCGCTTGGCCACGGGGCTGAACTCAACAGCATGTAAGATAGAGAGTAGCCACTGAAACTGAGTGAGTGGGACCAAGTCTGGCTCAGGCGAGGTTGGCAATGGAATGTCGAAGCTGGCCTGGCAGGAACTTTAAAGGCTGGGTCCTGGAACCATGTAACACCTGATTTCAGAAATGCGTTCTCTAGGAGAGGGGACAGAGACAGGTAAAGGACAAATCCTCCAGCCAGCCTGACATGCCCCATAGGAGCCTTAGCTCTTAGAGGCCCGGGTATGGATTCTGATGTTAGCCTGGCTGGGGGTCCTCGACTGTGACCCTGCTTTCAGAGGTGGGTGGGGCCTGAATTCCCAGGGCTACACAGCAGCCCGGAGCCGGCTTCCCACCTGCCCACTCCACTGCCTGACTAACCCCTCTCCGTGTCTCCAAGCTTGGCAAGCAGCTGGGCACTGCATGCCCTACATTGACGCAGTGGAGTGGAGAATGGAAAAGCAGAGCTCCCATGTACTTTCAACTGCAACTGAGGAGTGATGCCATGGTGACCTCCAAATGATCATTCTATTCAGAGTGCTGTGACTACGACTGGACGCACGCCTCCCAGGCCCTCCCTCTCTGGCCATGGAGCAGGGCTGAGGAATCTGATATGCAGGGCTCCTGGCCTGGCTAAGCCAGTGCCTTGCTGAGACCGGCCGAGTCCACCTGCACAGTGACACACAATCTGGTGACCGAGAGGCCTGCCCTACTTTACGTCCCACAATTCATTTCTCAAGGCCACTCAGAACAAAGCAAGCCCCTCCGAAGAAGCACCCCCACACGCCTGGGAGATCTCAGAAACTTAGAACAGTTTGGGTGGCCAGAGGTAAGAGATGGGTAAGGTGCAAGGACTGGGCAGTGCATCGAGGGCCTGGCCCTCACCCACGAGGCAGACGGCAGCCTGCCCCTTCCTCACACCTGCCACTCAGACCCAGCAGGTGCCAGCAGAAGGCTGAGGGTCTGAAGAGTTCGAATGCTGGCTCTTTCTCTTATGAGCTCTGTGACCTTTGGCAAGTCTCTTAAGCCTCTGAGACTTAGTTTTTTCTATCTATAAAATGGGTATTTTGGCAATCGATGTCAAAGTACTTTGTACATGAAAAACCACTTGGGATAGGTATGTGTCCTATTCAATATTTAGGGATGAGAATAGAATTTCACTTTAGGGTCATTGCTGGGGGGGGACAAGGGGGGTAGGGGGAGAGAGAGAAGCAGCAAAGCAACTGCCCTGTCTCATGGGGAAGAAATTTTAAACATTTTTCCCAAACTGTGGCAGACGGCTTCAGGCTTCAGACTCTCACCATCTAGGGGCACCACAGCTTTCTAGGCCCCAGACCGAGGGAGTCAAACAGAAGAGGGGAAAGTGCAGAGGGCTGGCTGTGGGACCACCGACACACCTTGAACACTGGCTGCCAGGCTGCGGTACTGGGGAAAGGTGGGGGGGGGCAGGTGGCGAGCGGGCCCAGTGCTGCAGCTCAGTCAGGTGGGCACACCCCGTCCTCTGGCTGGCTGGCCTTCCTACGACAGGGCCCTTCGAGCTCTGACCTTCTGTCCAGCCTGACCGGTGGGTCACCCAGTGTCTTTGGATGACAGCCACGGTGCCTCCTGACAGACACCTGTGAGACCACCAGGTGTGCCCATCCCAGCGAAGCACAGCACTGCCCCGGCTCCCTGCTCAGGCCCTCTGCGACGGCTCCCCAAGCCTGGCCAGGCTTGTAGCCTCCACCCAGGCCAGAGGGTGAGGCCAGCTGAGCTGGGGCTCCAACACTCACACTGAAAAAAGGGTGCTGGGCTTGGGTTCTTCCAGACCACAGCCTTGTTTACGCCCTGGGGCCTGTCTGATTCTGAATCGCAGATTAGGACTGAGAGAGGGTGCAGATCATGGATGTTTCCGTCTGCGAGGCTGTGTGTGGTGGAGTCGGACTGGGAGGAAGACACAGCAGACTGGGATTCAAATGGCTCTGCCACTTCGGTGCAAGTCACTCTGAGCTTCCTCATGAATCAAACGGGAGGAATCCTCTAATCCACAGGGTTACAGCAGAGGGTGGGTGTGAAGTTGCTTTGTGAACTGCAAGGTACTAGACATTAGTTGTTACTTACTGGTGTGGGAAGAACAAAAATAACATGCCACTCCTAAGTCTCCCCTTTCTCCCTCCCTCCCTGTGGCCGGACTCCAGCCCACGGGAGGGGCAGGGACCAGGCGGGCTGTCGGGACACCAGCAGCTGCTCACTTGGGCAGTTCCCTCTCCTTCCAGACCCAGTTTCCTTGTCTGACCCTGTCCCTCTGTCTCGAGGCCAGCACATTAAAGGCCGTGAAGTGCTCTGAAATCTATGAAGCACCTGACAAATGCAGAAGTTTCCTCTTATTATTGTTATCATTATTTTGGCATTTTCCAAACATGACATAATATAACCACCCTTCATCCACCCTTACAAAACCAGAGAGTAGGAGGAAGTATTTGCAAAAAAATGGATTAACACTGGAAAACTTTGTTTTAAAATAAAACTTCAACAGACCATTTAGAATAGCTGGGTTTCTCCTTATAGGTCTGCAGGCCCCTGGAAGGCCAAGAAGGTGGCTCTGGGCTGAGGATGCTGATGGGCTTTGCCCACCTGGAATGGCCAGACAACCTCTGAGGTCCTTCTGGCTCAAGGGTTCCTGAATTTTTCCTCCTTTAGAGAGTAAAGGAGGTAGGGGTGGGGATATATCCAATTTTGCATGAATTTAAATGGAAAAAGTTATTTAAAAGTCCCAAATGTTATCAATGATCGCATTTTGTACAGTAAAATGTCCCCAGCCCCACTTGGGGGCTGCTGCCCAGCCAAGTGCTGGGCACTGGGGTCAGTATCGGATGAGCCCGCCTCCTGCTGAGACCAGCAGGGGGCCTCCAGTCCAAGGAACCCCTCTCCTCCCAGGAGGTCCTGTGCCTCCTGGGCCTCACCCTCATCCTCCTCCCACTAAGGATGAGGGGCCACTGTCCTCACACACATTCTTTCAGCCCGCCCACCTGCCCGTTCCCCTAGGGCTGGAGTCAGGTATGGGACGAAAGTTCCAAATGTCTTCACAGAATTTCCAAATGCTATTTCTTTTTTTGCAATTTCTGTTCCTGCCATCTGCCCCCATGTAACCTCTGCCCAGTTTTCAACCCCTGCCTTTGGAGTCTGTGGAGCAAAAGAACAAAAACCCAGACAGATGCTGTTCCAGAGCTCACCAGATGTGGGCCCTGCTGACTTAATTTTTACAAAACCAAGCCAATCCATCCCTAGGTAAATTTTTGTGGGCAACAGGCCCCTAGGTAGGAAGGCTGCATTTAATGCTAATTTACTACAAGCTCTAGGGAAGTCCTTTCCTCTTCTCTCGGCCTCAGCTTTCTCATCTGTTGAATAGGGGAATGGATGAGATGATTGCTAAGGTCCCTTCTGTTCCATGAGTCTATGAAATGTTTATTGCTATTGCTTTCCTTCACTGTACTGACCTTCAAAGCCACCAGCACCCATCTGGAATGTGGTTCCTTCACTTTGGTCATGAGTGGCAAAGGTGACCAAGAGCCTGGCCTGCCTGCCGGCCCCACAGACAGATGGGTGAGTCCTGGCACTGGGAAGGGCGGCAGGAAGGGCGAGAAACACCACAGGTTCCCACTCTAATCAGGAGGTGGGTCCTCATCAGAGTGGGTCCATGAGGGCTCAGAGGCCAAGGTCTGGATTACAGAGGGTAACTGGCCTTCCAAGGCTCTGAGAGGCTGGGATCCCCCCACCCTGCAGCTGCTCAGCAGGTCTGAGGTCCAGACCACCTTCTGGGGAAGTGCCGGGTCAGTGCGCATTGCTGTGCAAACGAGAGGGTGGGGCAGGGCAGTCTGGCCAGAGACCTCACAAACCGAAGCCGCAGGTGAGTGCCTCTCTCCTCTCTCCCCTCCCACACTGCTCCCCCCGCCCCAAGTTCTCCCAGTGAAAGAATGGGAGCTGCTTTATTAAGCTGCTATAAACACCCTTAACTAATCATTTGGTTCTGTTCTTGGTCTGTTCCAACGGTTCTTGGAACACATTTCATTTGAGTCAGGACATGGTAATGTCCTAGACTAATCTTGCTTGAGAAAAATCAAAAAGGAAACCAGCCCCCAAAGATGCAGCCTGCCCAGCAGCTCTGAGTGCCCACCCTGGACCAGAGGGCTACATCGGCCACACTCTCTGAAGGAAACAGCGCCTTCCCCTGGACCACTGCGAGAAACCCCCTCTCTATTTGCCACTAGACTGGGATCCGGGATGGATGCGGGAGGGAGAAGAGCGGGGAGGAAGTGCCTGGTCAGGTGGGAGAAGGGGCAGAGCTGGAAGGGCAGCGGCTAAGAGGAGGAACGTAGGGAGAGGCGGGAGATTTAAAAAAGCAGCTTTTACAAAAATCAAAAATAAAAACCAAAACCGTTAAAGATGCATAAAGTGACCCTTGCACTTCCGTTGTCTCTTCTTGCAAATAGAGGTGCGGCTGCTAGGGAACTGCTCCAGCACCTGTGTAAGACTTGAGTAGTTGCATACAATGTGTGACTCCAGATCTGGGGGGAGAAGGGGAAAGCCATCAGTGACAGGGACATTCCCAAGGCCACTTCAGGAGGCCACTGGCTGCCCTCCCCTCACCTAGGGAGCCCTCTGTGCCTTCCCAGGGGAGGCACATGCTGTGCAGGATGCAGGGGGCAGGGTCCCAAAGTGACACCCCGGCACCCTGTGGTTCCCTGGCCCTGCCTAAGGAGCCGCCGAGGGCAGACAGGGAGTGGGAAGTGGGTGCTGGCCTGAGGTCTCCACGTGGCCTCAGTCACAGGCAACATTTGGCTGAGATAAGATTTCGGTTGAAGAACGGCACCCACAGTTAAAGCAAGTGTGAAGACCACACAGTAGAAAGTACAGAATTTAGTACTAGAGGACTGGAGCTCAAGTCCCAGGCTCATTTTTACTGGTTAAGTGATGCTGAACTATGTATTTATCTGTACAACGGAGCTGATGATCCTTTGTCACAGAGCTGCTGTAAGCATCATGAGACACCATGTAAAGTGCCTAGAATACATGCAAAGTGACAGCTACGAAGAGCAATATTACTGAACTGAAGCACGAAAGCAGTTGGTAACTGTCCCCTGCCCTGCTGACACCTGTGCTTCAGGTCCAGCCAGGGGCCGTGAAACAGGTCCAGTGTCCGGTTGCCCAGTCGCCCTCCCGCCCCCACCCCAAGCCCCAGGCCCCACTCACTCAGACGGGGCTGCAGGCTCTACCAGTGCGGCGGAACGTAGCTGTACGCTGGGGTCCCCTGGGCCCTGTAGGTTGGCATGGAGACAGGGTGCGCCCCGATCGCGGTGTGCTGGGGGGCGGTCAGCAGGGTCCCTGAGCACCAGAGAGAGAGGAGCAAGCTGAAGAGGCTGTCCCAGGGCACAGGGGCAAGAAGGAGGAAGCCATAGTCTCCCACGTCTGCTGCTCCTGCTGGGCCCCCCGCCCCTGCTGCACCCCCACCACTCCTGAACTGCCGCCTGCCCCGCCCCGCCAGGGTCTGTCTCCTCAGAGAAAGCTTTTCTGGCGCTCCAGGACGGAGCCCACCGCTCTCCCTGGTGGCCGCCTCTCACTCTTCTTTGCGTGCTCCCTTCAGGGCGGGCACAGCGCACTGAGCGGCATTATCTGGTTTCCGTGGTTGTGTTTCCCACTAACCTTGCTGTTCCCAAGGCCGGGGCTCTGGTCTGACCTACTGGCAGCTGGTCCCCAGGGCCTAAACAAAAGCCTGGTACCAAGAGAGACTCAATAGCTCCCTGACCTGATCTGGGAAATGAGAGGCCCCAACCACTCCTTATATTAGGGTCAGGATAAAATCCCCAACGCCTACCTCCTGCCCGCTCAACCCCTCAAAAGGTGACCCAGCAGATTCTTTAGAAGTTGGGGCTCTTAAAGATCATCGCTGCCCCCATCTTCTCATGCTCTTTGGAACATGAAACCGTCAGGACCCACCTACACCTGCTCTTCCTTGTGTCTCTCCCAGCCCCGCCCTCCTGAGGCTCCTGAGGGGCAGGGCTCTGCTCTAATTTCTGGAATAAGCCAGAAATGGAGAAGGGTCCTTCTGGACTCCTGCTTCTCCCACTCCTTACGATTAATTACTGGACAGGTCCTTAAGCTCCTGCCTGCTAGCTAAGTAACACTGCCCTACACCCTCCTTCCTAGAACCCCTGTCGCCATCAGAGTCCTCGTAGTGTCAGTCTCTCCTCTGGCTACAGCCTCCCCTAGACCTGCACCTGCCCAGCCTCCACATCTCCTCCTGCCTCCCCCCTGCAGCCAGAGAGAACGTTTAAAGCAAGCCTCATTTCTCCTCTGCCTAAACCCCTCTGCTAGCTCCTCGTTAGCTCCAGGTATTCTCTCCCCTCCTTATCTCTGCCGGCTGCTCCAGCCACCCACACTCCTTTCTGAGTGCCTTGGCCCGTTTCCACTCTGTGAACACACCATGCTCACGTTCTTCCGCCTGGATGGCCCTCCCCTCTTTCATTTCTCTGGCTAGCCTCTGTTCACCCTTTAAGTTGTCTAGCTCAACATGCCTCCTCGTGAAACCTTCCTCATCCCTGCGGACAGATTTAAAGGATCTTTCCTCTGGGTTCCCAGAGCCCCCTGGTTCAGGATTTCTCCTACTACACTACAGTTGATTCCACGACTGTCTTCCGCTATGGCATGAGTGCCTGGAAGAGGGGGACAGAAGGACACGGACACAGAGCTGACCCCCACCTGCTGACATCGCCATGGTGGTGCCGGCCACCATGCCCATGGCCACGCCGTTGGTCCTGGGGGCAGCTACAGGCGCCGGGTAGATGGCGGAGGGGATGCTGTTGGGCTGCACGACCGTGGTGTGGTGGATGACGTGGGGCTGGGCGGCGTACACTGGCTGTGTGTAGTAGGCTCCCTGGAGGGAAGAGGCTGCGGTCACACAGGCTTTTAAAGGGGTGGGTGGGATGTGGGGAGGAGGAGAGGCAGGGAGCCTATTCTTCCCAGACCCTACGAGATGACACTGTCTGGGGACACAGGGCACAGGCCCAGCTGGGGCTCTGCTTCTGACCTTCCATGAGAATGTGGACGACTCAGTGCTGGGCTCAGCTTCTGGTCCAAAAAGGAAGGCTCAACCCTGTCCTACCTTGTTCCTCGGGCTGCTAGGATCATCTAGTGGGGTAACAGCTCCACTCCCTTAACACTGATGTTAGCGTATTAAAAAATGTTTGTGCTTTATTGCACTGTGTTCTATGAGCCGCCTGAATGTAAAGGCAGAGACCAGCATGAGTGAAGAGGACGTGGTCGATGGGGGATGACCAGTGGGCGAGTCGTCCTGTGCGGATGCCGCCGTTGTACACATTGAAAAGATGTCCTAAATGCAGGGCCTTTCCCTAGATGTCTCTCAAGCCTATTTCCCTTTAGAAGAAAAAGGTGGAGGACAGAAAGCATGGTCTGAGCTGACTTTCCACCGCCTGGGTCACGTGGCTGCTTCCTGCTACCACAGTGACAGGCCAGCTGGCCCTCGCGGGGGAATAGATAGGGTCCCTGGAGCATCTTAACCCAGAGCTTCTCAAATACTTCTGTTAAATAACGACAATAGTTTCAGGATGGCATCTGTAACCCGAGATCTGAGAGCAGCGTGCAAAGCAGCCTGCCACAAACAAGAAAAATTTATCTCAAGCCTATTTTCCTTTCAGAGTGTTTCACTCTACTCTGCAATATAGCTTTAAAAAAATTTTTTTTTTAAAGATTTTACTTATTTTTAGAGAGAGGGGAAAGGAGGGAGAAACAGCAATGTGCAGTTGCCTCTCAGGTGGTCCCCCATGGGGACCTGGCCTGAAACCCAGGCATGTGCTCTGGCTGGGAATCAAACCAGCGACCCTTTGGTTTGCAGCCTGCGTTCAATTCACTGAGCCACACCAGCCAGGGCATGTTTTTTTAAATTTAAAAAGTGTTCTCCTTACTACTTAAACCTCACATAGAATCGTCCCTCCAGAAAAGCATGTCGGGAGCACGTTAAAGCCTCGTACAGTCACTGTGACACAGCCACCCCCAGAGCGCACACAGTCTCCAGCTGAAGGAGCCTGGAAGGGGGCGCTAAGGCACAGAGGGGACTGGCCCAAGGTCACTCAGGAACTGGTAGCAGAGCCCAGGCACTGATCTGCTCCCCACTCATGCTCACAGACTGTATTGAGGAAGGGCAGATTTGGGGAGTACGGAGAGATGTCCAAGGCATAAGGGGTCTCCTCAGGACTCAACCGATAGCTCCCTGTGCATCCTTGGACAAGTCACTCCCCTCTCTGCGTGTCAGATGCCCCAGCTGGGCCGGAGGATCCCAGGGCCCTTTCCCCTCTGGCATTCTAGGCTCCCCTGACCTCAGTGACTTTGTGTGTCACCCCTCCTGCCACTCTGCTCCGAGGGGCTGAGGTGGAGTGAGGGAGTGTATGGACTGCAGGGACACCGTTCCAGGGTCACACCCTCCTTCCTTTTCTTTCCTACCCACACCCACCCACCTAGGCTGGTGGCTCCTTTACCTGCAGAAGAGATGGGCCCAGGCTTCCACAGGTACCTACCTGGGCATACAGATTCTGCTGGGGGTAGGCACTTCTGATTGGATACATGGCCGTCTGATAGGGGTTGGGTGATGGGGAGTAGGGGGGCGGAGCAGTATTGCTCTGGGTCGGTGGGACCTTGTATGGTGTCCCCGCAGTATATCCTGTACCAAGGCAATAAGAGAGACTTCCAATTAGTTGGCAGAACAGCATCACTGGAAGGTAGCAGGTCCCAGTCATGACTCCCCAGACAAGAATGGGCTGAATCCAGGCTGGAAACACAGATGAGAACAGAGAACAGGGCTCCACCCCAAGAGGCCTGGCCCCAGAAGCAGCTCCCTCAGTCCTGGTGCACAGGGCTGCACGTGTGATTCTGGCATCTTGTATTTCTCTGGGTCTCAGGGCTCTCATCTGTGAAAAAACGGATGGAACCAGGTGCCCTCTTAAGGGGCCCTCGCGGCTCAGACAGTCTGGGCTTCTGAGCTACAGAGGGAAGAACCTCAACCTGCTTGCTCTTCATTGCACTATCTTCCTGCTGCTTCTCCTCATAAGTTGCTAGGACACCGTCTGCTGCTGCTTCTGTCTTTCTGTCTTGCTTTTCCCCTTATTCTATTTTCCCCCCTCAAATCTCTCTCCTTCTACCATATTCCTCTTCCTCCCTACCAAGTTTTAAGGTGAAAACTCCATATAAAACACCATTCAGAGACTCTCAACTTCAGAGACACTAAAAAACTTCGCTCTACAGAGCTGACTTTTCCTCTCCTCCTGGGGTTGGCGGCCACCTCTGCCTGAGGGCCTGCAGTCAGGGATCACAAAGGTTCCCTTCAATTTGGAGTCCAGGCCACTCGGGTAGCTCAGCAGGGCAGACAAAAGCTGGGGGTGAGGCTGAGAAGTTAGGTCCCAAGAAACTCACAATCGGCCATTCAAACAAATTGTGATGCCTTTGAATCTTCTGAAAAAGAGAATGCAACTCTACACTCACAGGAAAAATGTGACACGTGACATTGCACAGGCACACGAATCCCAAAATGAAAGACTGCACGCAACTCGAGGGTCTACACAAGGGGACCTGGGGCTCAGCAAAGGCCAGTCTGTATAGGAAACTTCTTCTGAGTTGAAGGGACAGTGCCGTACCGTCATCCCCCTCTCTCAGTCCACATCACAGCTCTGCCTTGGGCCCCCATGTCCCCAGGGAGTCGGCAGGATATGGAAGTCACCACAAAGGCACCATAAGATGTGTCCTTTATTCTCTCCGGAATTATCTTTCCACCTGGAGATAAACAGCTGGTTCCATGAGAAACCCATTTTGTGGTCAAACTCACTTGGGAAATAAGTGGCAACGAAGATGGAGTGGGAAGAACACATTAGAGAGAAGGGAGCACTGACAAGAACCAGAAAGCAGCTGGCAGGGGGATATAAGTCAGCTGGGGGAGCAGCCGGCAGCAGGCTCCTCCTAGTTTCTCGCCCGTGGGGCTAGTCACAAGAGGTGGCCGTATGATGAGAAGCAGAAACTATGGGAGACACAGGGAACCTAGGTTTGCAGACATCTAGAAGGAGCCATCTGAGGGTTACTTCACCTCAGAGATACAGTTTTATCTGTAAAGCAAAGGGGCTTGGGCATGTCCCAAGAGTATACAAGGGACGCTGTGGGATCTTAATCATTGTTTTGCAAAAAAAAAAAAAGGAAGTAGCAGCAATGTAAAACAGAGATAAATAGATTAGCTTGTTTTTGTCTGTTTTTAATTTTATTTATTTATTTTTAGAGAGAGGGGAAAGAAGGGAGAATGAGAGGGACAGAAACATCAATGTGTGGTTGCCTCTTGTGCGCCCCCTGCTGGGGACCTGGCCTGCAACCCTGGCATGTGCCCTGACTGGGAATCGAACCAGCAACCTTTCAGTGTGCGGGCCGGCACGCAGTCCACTAAGCCACACCAGCCAGGACGGTTGGTTTGTTTTTTATTCCATGACCCTGAGAAGTTTTAAAATGATAGGATGAACTACGAATCTCTAAGATAAGGACATAGCAGGAGACTACTCTCAATTGATTTTACCACAGAATCTTTTATGCATACCATTAGCATTTAAACCAGGCAAACTGCAGTTTTTGGTACTGGCAGCCTGTCTGGGTAAATAAAGCCTGACAGTGACACAGCCACGCCTGTTTGCTCACACATTGACTACGGCTGCTCTCCTGCTACAATGGCAGTTCTAACAGAGACCATATGGCCCGAAAAACCTGAAATATTTATTATCTTGCCGACTCGTGATTGAAGAGGATAAAACAAGGTGTGAGGAGTCCTGCTGGAGTGTAGAGCGTCTCTCCTCTACAGGAGAGACCCTGGGCCCTGAGCACCCGTCTCTGAAAGCTATCCAGCACGGCGGATGCTTATGGCCTGCAGCCAGACCGACTGCCTGGGCGCGAACCCCAGCCCTGCTGCCTGACAGCTGTAGAAGAGACCAGTCTCCTCACCAGGAAAACGGGAGGAGGGTGTGAAAACAGTGCCTACTTCACAGGGTTACTGAGATAAATTCAGGAGTGAGTGTAAAGCCTTTAGAATAGTGCCTAATACGTTAAAAGCACTACATAAAGGTTTGCTTTTATTCTTTTTCTCTGACTATGTAGAGGGATAGTGAGCTTCCTGTCCTGGGGGTGTCCAAACGGAGGTTGGTCTGAAGGACTCCAGGAGATAGGGGGTTAAACTATGACTTTCCTGGCATGATCCAACTTGAAACACAGAGTCCAAGATTCTAAGATTCTGAAATTTTATGGCCGAAAATGCCATTGTTCTATGATTCTTTAAGGTTAAGAAGCCAGCAATGCTGGCGACTCTCCTTCATGCTCCCTGGGAACGTGCTCTGGAGTTTTGGTCCCCAGGGGAAGCCCGCACGTCTCTACGCCACAAGGACAACCGTCCTGCACAGTGCTGAGCTCATCCCTCTGCCAAAAATCAAAAGGCTCCAAGAGACTGCAGTAGAATTCGGTTTCCACATCTAAGAATAACCTTGTCTGAGACTGTTTCCCTTTTTTCATGTTATGAAATGAAGACACACACATACTCAGAATACAAATCAGTAGCCAACACATCCCCGGCAGCCAAACTGACGCTGCTGCAGGAGGCCTGTCCTGTCGTCCAGACAGTCCGAGAAGGGAGGAGCAGATGCAGAGCTAGAAGGGACCTCTGCGATCGTCAGGGCCGGCGCACGGCTCACGGGAGACATATGATCAGGTGCTGAGAGCGCAAGCGACTGCCCACAAGGACTCAGGGCTCAGTGCTCCTTCCTCTATCTGCAGTGGTTCCCACGGTTACCACTGGTGTCAGAAGGCTGCAGGAGCTGCCCGGGGTCCAGTCCTGGGCCTTGTCACCACGAGTCAGGTCAATTATTATCTCAAGAAATGCCCTTATTTGGACTAGATGTATCAGAGGGATCTTTCCAATGCTGACATTCTGAGTATTTCATTGAAATTTTTATGAGGAAATCACTGCAGAGCACTTTCCACAACTGACTGGTGGTCCTGTTCATACCCTTGAGGATCAAGGAAATCCCCCGGGCTGTGGCCTGGGCTACGTTCAAGGTCATTACTTGGTGCATCTAAGTAAAAGAAACTATTGGGTTTGATGCAAAAAAACCATGCATTTTGCTCAAATGTACAGGCTCAACTCGCTCATGGGAGGCCTGACTCTCTGTAAAGGAGTTGTAGCTGTCTGAAGGTCACAGAGTTAGGTCTCTGAATACTATGCCGTAAGGACATGACAGACTTGAATTCAATGCTCCTCACTTCAGATGAAGAACCTGGAGCCCCGAGGGGCAGAAATTTCCCCCAAATTGCACAGCAAATCAGTGCAGAGCTAGGCCCAGAGTTCGGGGCTCACCGTGCCCTGGGCAGAGCTCCTTTCTGAGCTATAGGTCTCTGCCGTCCAATCTCGGGCATTCGGTGTATCAGCCCTTGTGTCACCATTTCACTAAGGGCAGTGTCGTGAGGGAAAAAGGAATTTGATCACCAGAAGTCCCAGCTTTGCCTTAAAAGAGGATTTGTTTATGACACCCTTTTCTTTCTCTCAGGTTCCTAACTATAACCTTAGGCTCCATCACACAGCATGATAAAAAGAGCATGCACATTAGGAAGGGAAAACCTTTCAGTCCTCTCACAGTCCTTCTGCACCATCATAAATCTGTTTTTGCTGTAGAGCCCTCACACCTTCAAAGGCATTGATCCTTACATTAAGGATGCCTTCTGGACTAATTGGTTTATTGACCACTAGATTTATATGTCTGGACAAAGCCCTGCATCTGATTCTCGCCTTGACCCTCAAGTCTCCTTGTTGGTAGCTGAACAAGAGAGTGCTGAGTAAGTAGGAGGGAGACCTAATTACAAACAGGCTTAGCAAGTGTTGGTGAAAATGAACTGAATTTACCCAAGTGCCCTGAATTTTCTGTGGCATTATAAGCCACAAAATCTGTGTGCCGGGAGGAACCCTGATGGCTATGGGAGGGTCAGTCAACCCCATCTCTATTTAAAATGTGCTGGTTGACATATTACTTGCTTAAAAGAGAGAGGACTGTGATAACCCGCAAGAGGGCAGCAGGAGGTAGCTACTGGACATTTCAATGGGGAGGCAGGAAGATTTCGACACAGAAGGCAAGGCCTTCTGGAAACATTCAAGAGCCCCTCACTGTGGGAAGGGTCGCCTCTGGAGGGATGAGCAGCCCACACCTGGAGACGTGTGAGCAAGGCTAGTGAGCCAGCCACTGGTCAGGGCAGCTCGGGAGAAGGTCCCTGCTGGAATGGAGGGTCCTGAGTACACAGCACCGACGTGACAGATTCAGGAGTCTACTAACTGGACAGAACCTTAAAAGATGACCTTATTTTACAGTTGGAAAAACCAAGGTCCAAAGCATGGAAAGGAATCACACACAACCAAACCTAGAACCCAATGCTTTTGGTCTTGCACTCCAGGCCTCCCTGTGCTGTGCTACAGCAGATGTGCCCACGAACTACAGGTACATGTGTGTATGCCCATTTACACGGATAATGCCACAGGTGCCTGGAAGCACTTCCTGCTGCTGCCACCCCTCCTTTCAAGAGCACAATTAGTCTCATGAAAAAAGACAATGATGGCGACTTAACCTGTGTGATGCCTTTTTCTAGTCGCACTGCTTACTAGTTGGATGGCAAAAGGTGTATTACCTTTCTGGGCCTCAGCTTTCAAAATAAAATAAAAATCCATGCAAGTAATAGGACGACAGTGTAGATTAAAGGAGGGGACGATTATGAAAGCATGTTCTCCAAAAGGGGAGAGGTATGTTATATATAAATACAAGGTGATGCTGACATCCAGGAGCAGAGATAACTAAGAAGAAAATAACAGTGAGTATTTTAAAGGAAAAAAAAATGCCAGGTATTCTTCTGATCTGCTTACTTAATGGACTAATAATCCACTGAATCACACACTCTGGGGCCTAGTCTGCAACGTCCCCCAGTTCCTCTCCAGTCCCCACTGGCACAACCTCAGAGACAGGCACTCAGCACGTCTAAAGCCAGCCACTCCTCCTCTGGCCCGCTCCAACAAGGCACAGAGCGCAGTCAAAATGCCACTCAGCAATTTCTACACTTCGGTCCTCATTTTACCAGTGGAGCCATTTCGTGCTAAAAATCAGATTTGAGGGTAAAACCATCAGTCATCTCACGGAGCCTCAAGATGAGTGTGACCAACGCGACTGGCCAGATGGCTGCTGTCCCCGCCGAAGACTCCAGGTCCTGCTTTACTCCCACAGCATAGCTTCCACAAGGACGGCATTTCTCACACAGGGGGCAATCCGGCCTCCCAGAGGGTATTTAGCAACGTTCAGAGACATTTTTGACTGCCATAATGAGGTTTGCTACTGGCAACCAGTGGGCAGAGGACCAGGTGCTGCCAAGCACCTCACAACGCTCAGGAGAGCTCCCCACAGAAAGCATGCTCTGCCCAGACACCCGCAGCCCGAGGCCGAGGAGCCCCGTGCCGGCTGGATCAGCCCTCTCTGTCTGAAGGTCCACGGGCAGGTGTTCAATGTGCCCTCTGTCCTTTCCCTTGAAATGCAGTAACAGCCCCTCCCTCACCAAACCTGTCAGCGGGGTGAGCACGTCCTTCTCCCTCCCTCACTGCTTTGTGTCTCCCCAAAGCCGCTGCAGGATCAGAGGACGACCCTCCCTGTATGAGGAGGGCCAGTTCTGGGGTGAGTGAGAGAACCTCTTAAAATAGCATCTCACAAATGTCACTTTTAAAACTCCCGTTCCTTTCTTCCTAACAGACGCATCAGTCCCAGGCAAAGGGAACAGGAAAGGAGGAGACAGGCCGTATTTACTGAAAGCCGCAGAGGATGCTTGGTAAGTTCGGTTCTCGGTCCCGGTGTCCACGGGGAGGTGGAAGGTGCCTTCAGTGCCACAGGAGGACGAGTTCTGTGGCCAGGCCTGTTTCATCAGCAGAGTTGCTTAAGGGAAGACATAAGAATGGCATTAGGCAGAAATAAGAAGTGGGCACCACAATCACAGACACAAAGCGAGGGTCTCGGGCTGGATGGAAACACAACGCAAGGGGCCCTGTTCAGGCACACAGGACAACCCAGCCTCTCCAGGCCGGGTGGGTGGGTGAGGGTGGGTGGGTGAGCGGAGTGCTGACGTGAGCTTCCAAGTGGTCTGAAACCTGGGTAATCTGAGCTCACACTAAGTTAGGAGAGCCAGAATTTTCTGTCCACTACAAAAACCAAGAAGATGCCTATGGATACTGCTCCTACTGTGTGGCACTCCGGCCTAAGGCTCGCGAGCATTCCTTAGCCTCTCTCTTGTGAATGTGCAGCAACCTGGAGCCTCTGACTGTGCACTGGGCCAGATCAACTGAGCACTCTTTTTATGCCCAAAATCTCATCTGGAGGTATAGTTAACATGTTGCTTTCAAAGACAGACCCTGAAATAATCCCCACATGGCATGGACCTTCCTGGACTGCCATCTATTCTAAGGGACCGGGCTCTGGCAGCTCAGAAGGCCTGTGCAGGCCAGCAGGGCACCCCCTGTTCACTCCTGTGCACCCAGTGGGGGCGGACAGCCAAACCTCTCGCACACCCCTTACACCTTCTGCTGAGGTGCTCCTGGAGCCCCCCTCACTTGGAGGTATCTTCTCATGAATTAGAGATGATCTTTTGGGCCATTAAGAAGGTAAATGTCAAACTTGAGGTAGTTGTGAAACAGATGAGGCCCAGTTTGAAAGTATTCTACAGAGCGGACTCAAAGCTCAGCTTGAAAATTCTGAAGGATGATGCTTCATATGTTCTAGAAATGGGGAAGAACTCAAAGAAACTTACCTTCATGGTATCCTGTGGGGAAGGAGAGAGGAAATAGGGTTTCAAAGGGGGGAAATGCCTAACATTTTAGATATTTCCCTTGACATACTTTCAAACACTACAGGAGAAACATTTTTGACCCAAATTGCTACATAGGGAAAGAAAAAGATTTTAACAGTATCTTTTCCGTTTAAGTAAGGTCTTAGGAGTCATGGACATGGGCTATTTTAAAGTATATTAGAAGGAGGGGGGCTGCATTGGCAACAGTTAGATGTGCTTGAAACATTTTAACCAGGGACTAAGGTGAGACAGGGTGTGATGAAGAGAAAATGTGCCTGTGTACCCTAATTCCACCAGGACGAGGGTGGTGTACCTCCAGGGAGCTCCGTGACCCCCTGCACCAGTGACAGGTGGTGCCCCTGGTTCCTTCCATCATGAAGGTACTGCGCCCAGAGAAGAAAGTCAAGGACTGCCGTTTTTATTGATTCAGTGCTAGAAATGTAGCTGTTGTGGGCTGACTCCGTGCTAGCATTAATGGCCCGCAATATATACAGCAGATGCTGAGAAATGAGAAGAAAATCATGGGCAGGGCAGTGACACTAAAAGGAGAATTCTGGCAGCAGAAATGGAGACCCCGCAGAATTCCCTGCGGAGTCCACAGCCTCGGCTGGACATCAAGACATGGCTGTGCAGACAATGTGGGATGAGGGTGGTCGGTTTTAAACAATTATCTTGGGTTTCTTTTTCTGGGATTGGTGTGTGCAGGGGTGAGTAGGGGCTGGGGATTAATAAAGGATCCAATTAGTGTTGAAAAATCTTATCGAGATGTCTCCAAATTTAGAACCCGCCCCTCCATGTGGCAGACAGCCCTACCCACTTGAAGCAGCTCCCTCCGAAGTGAAACATGTAGCTCTGGTAAGTCAGACAGAGCCAACCCACGCCCTCCAGACCCCACAGGGACCAGAAGGAGGCCTAAATTTGGCTGCAGAGCATTTGGAGAATTTGGAGGTCCAGTTCCGGTCCAGCTGTTTCCCCAAGTTGTGCATACTTTACCATAATTTTCATCATAAGCCAAAAGTCTGGCATTGGCCTGAAGGACTGTGCAACAAAATAAGTACATCAAAATTAACCAAAGAGTGACTGAGGCCTACTGCGCTCAGCACTGAGGGGAGCGCCACAGTGGACAGGAACACATGTGGGTCATGGTCACCGCACACAAGGTACTTATGGTCTAGCTGGGGATGCAACACAGCCACACGCCAGCCAGAGAGTGAACAAGACAGCAACACGCACGGTGAACTAACGTTCCAGATTAGCCAGGAGAGAAGCAAGTGTGACTGTGCCTTTGAGTATGTCTTTCCCAAGTGATCAAGTGAACTAAACTACACATGTTCCTGAAGAAGTTATCTTCTTCTGGTCTCACTATAAAGAAACAAATATTAGTATTTTCTGTTTCTTTATATATTTGAATACTTAACAATTTAAATAACAGGATAAACAGCAAGACTAAAAACAAGACTATCAGCTGTCAACCTGACTCCCTCGTTAGTTAGCTGTACCACAGGGTCTTCCTCCTCCGTGTGCGATTCTAAAGGAACCCGTTCTGCTGGCGGCGGCGACTCAGAGCTCAGCTGCGGGGCGGCAGCAACCCAACTGAACCTGCAGAGGCGTGGCGGCAGAGGAGGCTGCTGGACTGCGTGTTTGCTCCCGGGTGCCATGAAAGGTACCGACGTCTAGAAATGTTTCTACATTTTGAACTGGATGGCAGTTAAATACAAGTGTATACATATGTCGAATATTATTGAGCTGTACATTTGAGAATAGTGCACTGCATGCACTGTAGTGTACGTGTTATTCCTCAGTTTAAAAGAAGAGAGAGGACGAACCCTTGGAAGTGAAGGGCCATGGCCCAGTCACAGCATGCTGCCCACATCCAGGTGCTGGGTTGTTCACGTCTCTGGACACGGCGCCCTCACGCCCTCTGACACTTGAACAGTCTGTTAAGCACACTTACAAGGAGAAGAGGCAGCAAGGGACCATCATCCTGAACAATGCAGTAAGTCAGGAAATCTGAAAGCTAGCCTGGGCTGTGCCACTTATTAACTGTGAGAACTTGGGCAAGTCACAACCTTTCCGCACCTCAGTCTGTTGTCTCACGAAATGGCAGTAACTATGACTCCCTGTTCACTCCATGGTATTAATGTGGGGACCAAAAATGAAGTGTCATCCAGGTTTACAGTTTCCAATCCTGGTCTCTGCCTACTCTCCCACTCTCACAGCCGCGGACAGCTCCAGTTTAAGCTCTCATCTCTCCCCTGAACTACCGCAACTGCTTCCTCATTGTTCTCCGTGTTGTTAAACCTGCTGCAATCTCTAAACTGTACTCAGAGTGACATTTCTAAGACCTAAACCTAATCTCAAAACCTTTCTTGAAAACATTTAATGGCTGTCCACTGCCTGCAGCCTGAAGGCTGAACCCCTTGTGTGGCATTCACGGCCCCCCGTGATCTAGTCCTATGACCTCCTCTCTAGACTCTCCCCTCATCCTCACTCTTCACCCGGGTACTACTGCCACACGAACCGTTTATCATTCCCAGAAGGTGCCCAAGGAATGTCACACGTCTGTACTTTTGCTCACAATGCGCACTCCTCCTGGCCTAGTCTTTCCTCAAATGCTACCTGGAAAACATTTATCAATTCATTAATCATCAGGAACTGAGGACTCATCTATCTATATGATGAGCATTTTTCTTTTCCCCACCCCTTGACCACAAAGCCTCCTCTTGGATCCCATATGGTTCACTATCCCAGTCCCTATAATTCTTAGAAGCTGGCTTCTTTGTCTTCCCCACTAAACTGTGCGCTCCTTGAAAATAGGGACCCTGTCTTCCTAGTCTTGGATATTCGAAAGGGCCAGCTTAGAGCCTGGCACAGAACTGTGGACACTCTAACTGGAGGGGAAGAAGCACGAGAGCTTCTCCCAATTTCTATAGAGTCTTCTGTCCAACTTCATACAGCCTGATACAAACAAAAAAATGACTCTCCATGATGGATAGGAGGAACAAGTCTGTAAATAGCAAAACTGAAATAATAAAAGTACCCCTGGCCAGTGTGGCTCAGCTGGTTAGAGCATCACCCATAGATCAAAAGGTTGTGGGTTCAATTCCCAGTCAGGGCACATGCCCACACTGTGGGTTTGATCCCCAGTTGGGGTGTGCACGAGGCAACCAATCGATGTTTCTCTCTCACATCTCTCTCTCTGCCCCCCTCCCTCCCTTCCTTCCCCTACCCCGCTCAGCAATGGGAAAATGTCCTCAGGTGAGGAAAAAAAATATTATAAGAGGACAGGCTGGTCGCATTTAAAGGGACCCCAGAAGTCATCTGAATGAAACACATAATCTATAGCCTGCAAACATTAGCAAATTGCCCAAGGTCACGCAGTCCACAGCAGTGAGCGACAAAGAGAAATTTTCACAGTTCACCTCCTGAAAGATGCGCCAAACACAAATTCAATATTCATCATTCAAATAATTTAAAGTCAGAAGTTGAGAAGGTGTGCGGAGATTTTTCAAAAACGTCCTGAGCAGCCCAGGTGAGGGTGGTGAAAGTGACAAGTCCCTCCCAT
Organism: Tonatia bakeri; assembly: GCA_004024845.1. Taxonomy (NCBI): domain Eukaryota; kingdom Metazoa; phylum Chordata; class Mammalia; order Chiroptera; family Phyllostomidae; genus Tonatia; species Tonatia bakeri. The sequence goes on from PVIA01000384.1 coordinate 191,480, forward strand.
GGTCCCTTCCTGTCTACGACAAAGAGGACCTAATCAAGTTACACTGCTGGGACCCTCACAGGTGCCCAGAAGTTCCTGTGGTGCCTTGGGCCTGGAGTCCACACTGCCCAGAGTACCCTCTCCTGGCCCCTCGCTCATTTTAGCACACTTGACCCTCACCTCTTTCCATCCAGGAAAATGCCCTGGAAAAGATCCAGAGCTCCAGGCCTGAGCTAAGGAAACAGACTGTGTCTCTAGCCAACTGGGTCTTCGAATATCTCAGACTGCCGCAGAGGCATGCCCCGGCACTCCCCCAAGGGGCTGCCACAAAGCCAGCAGGGTAGCCATACCGGCTCAGGGAGTTTTGTTCACTGGTTTGAATTCAGCAGCCAGGTCAGGGTGAAGTTTCTGACCCAGGTCAGAGCGGGACCCCGGAGGTGAGGAAGGGGAGACGCCTTTTAGTGCCATGATCCTTCACTGCCGCCCTAGGGGACGGTTCATGTGTGTCTCCAACCCATGATTTTGCACCATCAGACATGTTCCTGCATGCTTTAGGAACTGCTGCTGAGCCACCTGGGGGAGCCCAAGCCTAGGGGATGGGATTTGGGGAGGAAAGGGGAAGGGATCTACCATTGTTACGAGATAACACATTCATAGGCCATAATACATATGAGGAAAAATAGCTCTCCTACCATAAGCTGAATGCAGGAACTGAAACTCTGTTGGATAGAAATGTTAGTTGAAGTTACCACTAAGAATTTGTGCAAAGTAGTACATATTGCAGTTACAAAACAGACTTTGTCTCGAGTTAGCAGTTTACCCCAAGCCACACAAGAAACAGAACGCAGAGGGTGTGGAGTGCCTCTAGCCTGGAGCGGAGCGACAGACTTGCCATCCGGAAAAGCCCATTCACTGAGGAGGGGCGCCTGGGAGGCAGCCGCCCCAGAAGCTGCCTGTGCGAGAACAAGCCCGAGGTCCTGCTCTCTGCTTGTCTGCGCTAAGAGTAGATTTCAGTTCTCCCAGGTGCTGCAGAGAGACTTCACACCTGACCAAGACTGTATGTGCTAGAGGACATGAAGATCCAGGGACAAAACCGTCCTTTTGGCCTCTGAAGAGTTCTCTGCAAGGCCTCAGAGGTAGGACCAACGCAGAGGCGCTTCATTCCCTGAGGCCTCTGGGAAAATGTGGTGCAGTAGGAGGAGCACAGGCGGTGGGGGTCCGACAGGCTGGGTTTGAATCCCAGTTTCACTGCTCTTTGGCTGAGCCATTTTGGACAAGTTATTTAACCTCGCTGAGCAAAATCAGAAGCAAAAAGCTCTAACTTCCAAGACAAGGTAAAAATTAATGTCTGTGACATGCCTTGCACAGTGACTGGAAGGTGGCAGGTGTTCGGGAAACAGAGATCCTTTCCTTTGCCTCTCCCTGGGACTGTTACATGTCAAATGGGAATCACAGGTTTGTACTTTACAAGGCTGCTATGAAATCAAGTGAGACGACAGATAAAAATGATTTATAAACAGATTTCTTGTGAGAGAGTATTTCATTCTTACCTATATTAGTTATCCTACTTCCCCTCTCCTTTCATTTTCAAGTCAGATTACCATTAATCTGACACATCCTTTGCTCTCCAGAGTCTGAAAACAAATCCCAGTTGGCTCCTGCCTCTTTGGGGCCAAATATTTAACTAAGGTCCCTGAAGTCATTAAGAGCTTGGGGAAAAGCTCCAAGTTCAGAACCAATGATATGTTTCCCTGCACCCTGTGCAGAGTTGACATATCAGGGTACTCAAACTGCTGAAAATAACTCCCTGAAGCAACTTTCTGATCTCCTTGAAAAAGTCAGGAGAAATTTAAACCTGAGGGCCTAGCTCCTTTGCAGGTTTCTACCCCGCAGGCAACTCTGGACATCACAAATGGCAGGCTCTGGCCGGAAGCTGAAAGGAATCTACAGTGTCCCCTCTGTCCTCAGGTGGAGACCCTCTCCAGCAGGAGCTCCCCCACTGCATTCAGAAGGCCCCTTGAGGTCAGAGGCCAGCCTCCCCAAAAATTCGACAGTCCAGGTGTGTGTACCTGCTATAACCCTGATCCTCCAATTCCCAGTTTGGGGCTTTCTGACACTATGAGCTAATGCCACCCTCTCTAATGGATTTTGTGAGTTTCTGAGAAAATGGTCTGGGTTGCTTTAGTCATAGTTTAGAAATATGTTGACTTTTCAAAATACAAAATTGAAGAAAATCAAGTTTGATGAGGGCTGATATTAAGTTTGTTTTAAAATGAAAGCTTAATCAGTACTTTATATATGCCAGGAGCTTTCCAATCTCTGTTCCCTGCCCCCGCTCCCCAGTCTCAGCCTCCTCCAGTCCACTCTCCCTTCCCTTTCTAGTCTGGCTGCTCTAGTCTAGCCCCCAGTTTCTCTGGCCACATCCAGGTGTGATGCAGTGGTTAAGAGCACATGCAGGTGTGGTGGCAGGATGCCTGGGCTTGGATCCTGTGCTGGTTCCCTAACTTCCAGAGTTTTAGTTTTCCCAGTTGGAAAATGGAATAACAACAGTACTACCCTCAAAGTTTGTTGAGATATAAAACAAGTTAATATCCATAAAGAGCTTAAAATATTCCCCGGCACATAGGGACCATTCAACAAATATTAGCTATTTATTCCCCATCCTCTACTTTCTTGCCATACTAATCCTAAAACGACTCTCTCCCCACAAGCTCTGGACATCACGAGAAAATACCCCAGGGCTGGGGAACAGAGTCCTGACAAACTCCCGGCCTCCGTTCTCAGCTGGGCCTCCAACTTTTCCCCTCAAGGCTCTTCTGCCAGCCCCTCTGTGAAGCCTCCCTACACCTACGGTCTCAGGCGGACTGTGGTTCCCTCTTGTGCCTCCTCTCCTCTTGCTCGTGCAGGTCCGGCAGCGCTGCAGTGCCGCTCGGCCGTGAACCTGTTTCTGTGCTAGCTCCCGCATGGGCTGTGGGCCACTGAGGCAAAAGTGGCATCCTTTCTTTTTTTCTACCAGTGTGGGAGACATTCAACAAATAAATCCTTGCTGCGTAAACGAAGAACTTGCATAAAACCATCTACAACTCTGATTTCTCAGACGTGAGGTGACTTGTCCAAGGCCTCACGACGAGTGAGTCGAGTAGTCGGGATTCAAACCCAGTCTCACTGCAGAGCCCCCACTCTTTCGCCTGCCCCCTGTGTTAAAGCACCGGCTGAGGGTGGGAATGAAGATCTGTGAGAAGGCCTCTGTACTGCTCCTAGCCCAAACTAGAACAAACTTGTTCAACATTTCCAAACCCATTTCAACATCCAAGGAGTGTTGGGTCCTTATTATTTTTGAAAAACAAGTGCCTTGCTTCAGCTTGAAAACCAGCTCTTTATCCACTGGTGGCAAGTCTCTCACTTCCAAGTTCACACCCAGAAAGTCTGCTCTGTGTGTGTGTATGAAAGAGAGTCAGAGAGAGAGAGAGAAACTGACTGATTCTCAATGACACCCTCAGGGGCAACAGAGCAAAGAATGGATTTGGACATTGTTAGGGAAAGCAGAAAAGGTTCTGTGAGGAGGATGTATGTCTCAGACATTCCAATAAAGGAGAGATGGGTCAACCCTAAGCCCCCAGTGGAATGGAGGAGATTCTATCCCTGCCCCCACCCTAAGGCTGAACTGCCCCAGTTCCCAGAGGGCACTCCCAGGAGAATCATACTTGGACAAGCTGAGCCCAGAGCACTTAAGGACAGAGAAAGGCCAGCAGGTGGGTTTGTTTTTCCAAATATAAAAAGCCCCACTTCCCACCCCACTCACCACTATTCTCTCCACGCTCTCCTTACCTGGAGCGTAGCTGGGGCTATTAGTGGGGTACAGGCTGGGGTTGTAGGCGGGGGCCGCTGCTGGGTAGGCTGTGGGGTAACCTACAAAGAGACAAGAAAAGCTCCATTTAGTTGGGCAAAAAGAAAAGCAAATTTCTGAAGAAACAGAACCAGGTCCCAGGCTTGGTCTTCATCCTCTTCATGGGCCATTTATGTGGCTAGCTTTTATCCTCTCAAGAAAAAAGCCGCCAACACCACAATCCCAACATATGCAAATCCCCTGTCCATTAAAAAAAAAAACTAGAAATATATATTTATAAGCTCACTGTAAAAATACTGGAACAACGAAGGCACGTGCATGATAAAAAGTCTAAGCTTACTTGTGCATCCCTGTCACACACTCTTCTCCCCGGCGGCAGTGACGGCGTGGCGCCGCTCCTTCCACACCGTTCCCCGTGGAACCTCACACACACACACCCAGCGGTGTGCTGGCACTTAATGACTGCTTGAGGGAACTGAGGTGAAGCTCTGTTTTGTAGGATTTGCCAAGGTCCACAGTATAAAAACTCCCACCCTGGCCAACATCACTGAATGAGTAGCTGGGAAAAGATTCTCACAGTTGGTTCAAGAACCCACACACACCTGATCTACCCCACAATACACATTTTATATGTGTTTTGTGAGTTGTTTTTTTTTTGAAAATGTTTATTGTGGCAAAGTATATGTAACAAAATTTGTGATTTTAACCATTTTAAGTGTATCATTCAGTGGTATTAATTAGATTCACCATGTTGCACAGCCATCCCCACTATGTGTTTCTAAAACTTTTTTAAAAAAGATTTTCTTTCTTTCTTTTTAGAGAGGGGGGAAGGGAGGAAGAAAGAGAAACTTCAGTGTGTGGTTGCCTCTCATGTGCCCTCTACTGGGAACCTGGCCTGCACTCCAGGCATGTGCCCTTATTGGGAATCGAACCAGTGACCCTTTGGTTCTTAGGCCAGCACTCACTCCACTGAGCCACACCAGCCAGGGCATGTTTCTAAAACTTTTTAATCACCCCCAAACAAAAACTCTGTATCCTTTAAGCAGTAACTTCCCATTCTCTCTCCCTATAGCCCCTTCTTAACCTCTAATCTACTTTGTCTCTATTAATTTGCCTATTGAAGATATTTTACATAAGCAAAATAAAATAGTACAATTCGTCCTTTTGCATCTGGCTTCTTTGACTTAGCATACTGTTTTCAGGTTTCATCAATGTTGTGGCAGGTATCAGAACATCATTCCCTTCATGGCTGAATAACACTCCATTCTATGTTTATGTCACATCTTGTTTACCCTCCCATCTGTTGATGGGCACGTGGGTTTCTTTTGCCTTTTGGCTACTGTGGACAATGGTCCTACGAACATTAGGATACAATCCTTGTTTGAGTCCTGATTTCAGTGCTTCTGGGTGTGTACTGAGGAGCAAAGTTGCTGTCATATGGTAACTGTATGTGCAGCTTTTGTGAGGAATCATCACAGTAGCTGCACAATTCTGTATTCCCACAAGCAATGCATGAGATTTCCAATTTCTCCACATCCTCATTGACACCTGTTATTTTGATTACACACATCCTAGTAGGTGTAAAGTGGTATTTCACTGTGGTTTTTTAAAAAATTATATTTTATTTACTATGCTATTATAGTTGTCCTAATTTTTCTCCCTTTGCCCCCTCCACCAAGCACCCCCCACTCCCTTGGGCAATCCCCGAATCACTGTTCATGTCCACGGGTCATGCATATAAGTTCTTTGGCTGCTCCATTTCCTATACTGTACTTTACATCCCCATGGCTGTTCTGTAACTGCCTATTTGTGCTTCTTAATCCCCTCACCTCTTCACCTATTCCCTCACACCTCCCTTCCCATCTGGCAACCATCAAAACACTCTCTGTATCCTTGATTCTGTCTCTGTTCTTCTTGTTTGCTTAGTTTTTTTTTTAGATTCAATTGTTGATAGATATGTATTTATTGCCATTTTATTGTTCATAGTTTTGATCTTCTTTTTCTTAAGTCCCTTTAACATTTCACATAATAATGGTTTGGTGATGATGAACTCCTTTAGTTTTTTCTTGTCTGGGAAGCTCTTAATCTGCCCTTTGATTCTAAATGATAGCTTTGCTGGGTAGAACAATCTTGGCTGTAAGTCTCTGCTTTTCATGACTTTGAATATTTCTTGCCAATTCCTTCTAGCCTGCTAAGTTTCTTTTGAGAAATCAGCTGACAGTCTTATATAGACTCCCCCATAGGTAACTGCTTTTCTCTTGCTGCTTTAAGATTCTCTCTTTATCATTAACCTTTGCCATTTTTTATTATGATGTGTCTTAGAGTGGGCCTGTTTGCATCCATCTTGTGTGGGACTCTCTGTACTTCCTGGACTGGCATGTCTATTTCCTTTACCAAGTTAAGGAAACTTATTTCATTATTTTTTCCAATAGCTTTCCAATTTCTTGCTCTTTCTCTTCTCATTCTGGCACCCCTATGATAAGAAAGTTGGAATGCTTGAAGTTGTCCCAGAGGCTGCTGTACACTATTCTCATGTTTTTTGGATTTTTCTTCTTCTTCTTCTGGTTCTGATTGGTTGTTTTTTTTCTTCCTCATGTTCCAAATCATTGATTTGATTCTCGGCTTCATCCACTCTACTGTTGTTTCCCTGTAAATTGATGTCAAAAGACAGTGCTATTTTTAAATTTCATCCATTCAACAAATATCTGAGTGTGCACTCTGTGCCAGACACTATGACCCCTGCCTTGTGCAGCTTAGATTCTAAGAGGTTGTGAAAGGAATTAATAAATAGTAAATATAAACAAACACAGTCTTACGTGCTAAGGGAAAGAGAAAAAGGGCAGGGCAGAAGACATCGGAAGTGCCACAGTGCCGTGGGGGGCAGGCACTGCAATATTAAATAGGGTGACCAGCGTAAGACACAATGAGAAGGTAAGACTTTCACAGACTCGAAGGGAGTAGAGTTAACCAGAAGATGGCTGAAAAGAGAGCAATACAAAGGGAACAGTCAGGTCACGGCCCGAAGTTCTGAGCACGGAGGACATGTGTGAGGACTAGCCAAGAGGCCAGTGTGGCCGACGTGGACTAAGTGTGGGGGACAGTAGTAGAATCAGAGAGATAAAGAGCTGGTCAGTTCATGAAGAGCCATATAGGTTACTGTAACTGTAATTTCTCATGGGGTTCTGAGCAGAATAACATGATCTGACTTATGTTTGAAAAGGGTCATTCTGATTGCTGTACTGAAAACAGACTGAAAAAGGGGAAGGGTCGAGATGCATACAGGCTATTGTAAACCTCTGTCAACAGATGAAGGGGCTCAGGTTAGGGCAATAGCAGCAAAGGTGACAAGAAGTGACATGCTTAAGAGTCATCACATACTTTGCCACACTACTTTCTAGAAAGACTATCGATCTGTACTTGCACTAGCCATGTGTAAGTGTCTATCTCTGCTCCCTGTAGTTTTTTAATGCTCACTGGTATTTTGACTGACAATGAAAAGCAGATTTTAAAAGTCAAAGATTAAATCCCTAAATCCCTAAAAGCTTCTTTGGGATTTGTAAATATTGAGCTTGAATAATGTATCTTTGTTAATATGCCTTTCTTGAAATCCTTTCCAGTTCCAAAGAAAATCAATCTCTCTTCCCCAGACCCCATTTATTTTCTGATTTCAGAACTGAGGTAGCCAACTTGTTGTCACTTAATTAGCAATCTGGAAGTCTGCCACTTCTCAAGAAGGAAGTCAGGGATTAATCTGGGAAGCAAAGTGATCCAGATTCAGCTCCAAGAGAGATTGTGCAACCAAGGGTAAGCACGCCCCTGTCGTGTCACTGCAGACGCCTTCCACATTAGGAGCAATTACAGGATCTTCCTTCGCTTTGGCAGATATCACAAAATGGCAACATGAGAAGGAGCTTTATTTGGCCCAACCCTCTTCATCATGCAGATGACATTCGCAGGCCAAGGTAAAGAAAGGGATTTAAGGTTACAGACTGCTGAGGTTAGGAGCACCTTAAAGGCCATCTGGCCCACCCTCATATATGGGCTAGAGCCTCCTCTACACTACATGCTAACATGATCATTCCAGCCTTTACATCTCCACTGAGAGCAAACACCCTCCTTTCCTGAGACCCCTCCCCAACTCCACAACACTTCGCTGATGGAAAGTGACTCCTCCTACTGCACCCAACTCTGACTACCTGTAGCTTCTACTCTTTATAACAGAACAAATTTAAAGCACCTGCATCCTTATAGATTAGAGAACTTACAGAATTTATTATAGAACTTATACACTGTACTTCACTTGTTTGTTTATATTTCCTGTCTTGCCTTTCTCTCCTTAAACTGTAAGTTCCTTAAAGGCACAGCTAAATCTCATCTACCTGTACACAACATCTCTTGGTCAGTTCCTCCTTCCCACTCTGCCCTGGGCAACAGTCTTGTGTGGCCAGGAGAGCATACCCTCCCTGCCACCAACCGTCTCTGTCCAGCAAGGCATCACAGGTAAACTGGGCTTCCTCCCTGCAACTTCCTTGGCTTTGTTTTCATTATTCTGTTTCCTTGTCTTCAAGTGATACTATTCATGTTGCCGTTTCTGCTGATGGTGACGCTGGCATCTCTAGTGCCTAGCACAGGTAAGGCAGAGAATAGGTACTCAATAAAGAGACTGCCAGGTAGGTTGGATTCTGAAGCTATGAGAGGTTTAAACAGGGCCCCTGGCCTCGAGATGGCCACTAACTAATGAGGGAGAAAGGTAAGTGGACAGTTAGAATGCAGCTTGATAACTACCATGGCCACAGCAAAGTAGGCAGAGAAGGAGCTCTGACCAACCAACATTTATTTAGCGCTCACTGTCTGCCAGGATTACACTGGGCACTAGGTGTTCCTGGATGCAGACAGAAAAGGGGAGGAAGGACATTCCTGGCAGAAGCGTAGAGGGTAGCATTTTGGGGGCATTCATGGTGGCTTGGTTTGCACTCTCCTTGGCTCTAAGGAGCATGACTAAAGGGCTAGTCACATCTGAGAGGGCAGGTTGTCTTTCAGGGGATTAAGCTGATCGTTTCATCTTCTTGAGACCACGTCTCCCTTTATGGTGGCTGACCCAAACTTACCTTTCTTTTTAGCATCATCTGTCTGCTAACAACTATGCCTGAGTTACATATTGCTAGACCAGACTTCCCTCCTGAACTCCTGACTCATACAGCGTCTAACTGCCCACTCAACATCTTCACTTGGATGTTTCTTACACTCCGAGGCTATATGGTAGAGTGGTTAAGAGTGTGATCTCTGGAGCTAGACCCAGGCTTCGGTTTCAATCTCAGCAATAACACTGATTATGTATGATCTTAGGTCACTTACTTAACTTCTCTGTGCTTAGTTTTCCCATCTGTATAACAGAACTAGTAATATTATTTACCTAATAGGTTGCTACAAGTATGAAATTGGTTAAGATTTTTTAAAGAGATTTTACTTATTTATTTCTGAAAGAGGGGAAGGGAGGGAGAAAGAGAGGCAGAGAAACATCAATGTGTGGTTACCTCTCAATGCACCCCCATCTAGGGACCTGGCTTGCAACTCAGGCATGTGCCTTGACTAGGTATCAAACCGGTGACCCTTTGGTTTGCAGGCCAGCACTTAATCCACTGAACCACACCAGCCAGGGCAAAACTGGTTAAAACTTTAAAGCACTAAGAGTCAGGCACATAATTAAGACTCAAAGAGTTAGCTATTATTATTTCAACTCTAAAAGATTAACAACAACAACAAAAAAAGCCCTGGTCAGCATGGCTCAGTTAGTTGGAGCATTGTCTCATAAACCAAAAGGTTGTGAGTTCAATTCCTAGTCAAGGCACATGCCTGGGTGGTGGGTTCAATCCCCGTCAGGGCACGTGTGAGGCAATCAATTGATGTTTCTCTTTCTCTCTCTCCCCCTTCCCCTCCCTCTCTAAAATAAATAACCATGCCCCTCAGGTGAGGATAAAAAAAATAAAAAGATTAAAAAATAAGATTTTACTTCCTATCCTCCCACTCCCTCCCAAACCTGTTCCTCCACAGATTTCTCCTCCCCAGTAAATGACAACTTGTTATTCTAGTTCCTCAGGCCAAAAAACTTAAGAGTCATCCTTAACTGTATGCTTCCTCTCCTATCCACATCCAATCTATCAGCAAATCCCTTCAGTTTCGCCTTCAGAATATATTCGAAATCTGGCCATATCTCACTGCCTACACGCTTCCTACCCAAGTAATCATTATTTCCTACTAGATTGCTGCAATAGCTGCGTAACTGGTCTCCCTCCTTCTACCTTTGATTCCATTCAGCCCAATTCCCACAGCAGCCAAGAGCAATCCAGCTAAAACAGTTAAATCCCAGTATGACACCCCTCTCTTTAAGCCCTGACAATCACAGTGAAACCCTTTTAATGACTCATCCGGGCCTCCACTACTTCCCTAACCTCCTCTCCCACTACGTGCCCCCATGGCTAATCTACTCCAGCCACAACGGTTTCCTTGTTGCTCTTCCAATGTTTTAAGGCCTTTCCTATCTCAGACCTTTTCTGTTCCTTTTTCCTGCAACCCTGTTCACAGGTCACCTTACATTCTCTCTAAAATAGTCATCTCAACTTTCATTACTCTCTCTGCTTTTTCCTCTTTTTCTTCATGTGCTTCCTTGTTAATGAGAGACAATCGCCCACCACTAAAGTGTAAGCTTCAGGTCACAGAAGCGCTTGCTAGTGTGTGGCTGTTCCCTATTGGAGGTCTCCTCCTGGCACAGTGTACTTGACCTTCAAAGGCTCTGACCCACCCGAGGAGCAGAGCACATTCCAGTCCTGGTCTCCCAAGGCTGCCCAGGTCTGTTGAAGCTCACTGGGGGTAAAGATACTGAGTTCAAACATACACCAGGTATATTTCACCCACTGCTCATACAGAAGATATTTTCACACCTGCTATTTCATTTGAGCCTCAAAACAACACTCTTGCTATTCCCCCCGTGTGCAGGTAAGAAAACAGAGGTTCAGGGAGGGGAAATGTGAAATGACTTTTTGGCCAAGAATTTTCAACAAGTCAGTGGGAAGCAAATCCTGAAAGCAAGGCCCTTCCCAAACCTACCAAATAACTATGACTTTGTCCTTGGAAGCCTGTCCCTTCTGTATTCTTTGAAGGTTGAGAGTGAAGAGAATAAATGGACATAAGTGAGCTTTTCTCCTCTGCATCCCAAAGGCTATAGTAGTGGTCAGGTTTCCTGTTATTCTGATGTATACATTTTAATTGCTTTATAGATATCAATACGATACAATCCCTTTTTCTTGTCACTAGGATTAGGACTGAAGAAATGTGAAGCTATTTTGTTGATTATTATGAAAATTAGAAATTACAGAGAAATCAGTACTTTTTCAGTAACTCCCTTAACCTTACCATTAGGAAGTAAAGTTTTCGGCTAGTGGAAGACTAACTCTGTGGCTCAGGAAGACAAGAATTAACTCCTCTGTGAGCCCGGGGACACATGCAGTGGAGACATTAGTTCTGAAGGTCAGGATTAAAAAGAAGAAAAGTCTATTTCTCACCCAGATTATTGCAATAGCTTCATAACAGGTATGCCTTCTTCCACCTCTCCCCACCCGCCCCCCAAGGCCAGGGTGACCAACAACAAAAACAAAAGGGCAAAAGAGAAAGGAAATGATTTTGAATCTGTAGTATGCTCTGAGCACTGGGAGAGGCACTTCGTCTGATTCAGTCTTCACCCTAACTCCATGAAACACTTATAGTCCCATTTTAGAAATGAGGATGTTGAAGCAGACGTATCTCCCACAAACCAGAGCATGGAGATGGGACCCAGGCCTGATGAGAGAGAGAGAAAGTCCACTCCTGTCAGACTTCCTATCCCTCCTCAAGACATGAGTCTACTCAGCATAAACCTCTGGATTTGGATGCCGTTTTCTTTGCCCAGATTCTTTTCATTTCAGCTTCAAAACATGGGAAAACAGGAAGTCCTCTAGAGAATTTGATCAAAGATGGTTCAGTTTAAAAAAAAAAAGAGTGATTCTGTTCCTATTCAGTGTCTTGATAGGGGTTATGCTGGTGCTATTGAAAGGCGTCATAGGCACTAAATTAGAGTTAGAAGTGGTATTAGAGGCAGTTGAGTCCAATTTGCTACTCAGCACAGAAATACCCTTTATAATGGCTCGCATGGTTCACCACAGAGCCTCTGCCAGCACACCCTTCAAATGATGGGGTGCTCAGCACCTCTTCGGCCAGCCCAGCACTTGCTGGAGAGCTCTGGAGTTTAAGAAATTTTTCAGTCTGAGCTTAAAAAAAAACCCCTATAAAGAATCTAACCCTGAACAGCTTCCCAGCCACTGGTCCTGGGTCTATCCTCACAGAACACGTCTGTTCCCTCTGCTCCAGGACGACCCTGCAGAGGTATGAAGATATCAGTTATTCTTCCTGAGTTTTCTGCTGTCCAAATTTAACAGTCCCAGTTCCTTCAACGCACCCCCATTCTGACTGCCCACCTTTGGCCAGACTTCAATGTACAAATCCCATTTTCTTACAACAATGTCATTTCCCCCCCACTTTATTCATACTTCTGATGTTCTTTCCCCCTGATCTTTTAAAAATTGAATTGACATAAAACTCTGGTGATAGGTGATCAGTAAAGGCCTAAAGTGACTTAATTCAGATTTCTTCATCACTACCCATCAGCACAGCCAGTATCTAGCAAATGCTTACTCTGTGCCAAGCATGGTTCTGGGTTATTTACATAGGAGCTTGCAGTCTAATGGGAGAAATAATATGTTATTTACGTTAGTCTATAAGCAACATATATAATATATAATCAAATAATGTTGAGGTGTTAGTGGAAAGCTGAGGAGGGGGTGAAGAACAGGTCTGGGAGAGTTGGAAATGGTTTCTCAGAAGAAGTATTGCTGGCCTTGAACAGTGAGTAGCAGGAGTTTGTCAGAGGCTTCTGGGGATGAGTACAGAGAAATGCGTCTTTGTTTCATGCATGAAGGCATGAAAATTTATGGCATATTAGGGGAATGGCAAATAGTTCGATATGTTGGGTTTACAGTGTGGGAGAAATGGCAGGAAATGAAGGCAGACAGATACACTGGGGATACACTGTGAAGAGATCTGGATTCCGGGCCAAGGGACGGAAATCATCAACAAATAGCAGGAGCCCACTGGAGGACTTTCAACTGGGGGGTTACAGGTTTATGGACACAACTCCAGCAGCCATACGGAAAGGGGTTCAGGGTGGATGAGAACAGAGAAGGGGGACCAGAGAGGAAGACACTGTAGTAGCCCAAAGACAAAGCTGAAACAGTAACAGTGGAACAGAGCGGGAACTACAAAGATGTTTAGGAGACAGAGCCTATAAAACTTCACCCTGATAGCAAAGCCTCTTTTTTTTTTTGGCTGTAAACTGAAAATCTACAAAGATGGAAATGTTCTAACCGCAGGTTTGTAGGCTTTTTCTTCCTTTCTTTACTAGACAAAAGGAAAGAAAATAAATTAAATGGAGTCTTGAATCTGTTACTTCCAGAAAAAAGCCTGAATCGGAATTCCTCTTACCAGCTGTGAGGGCTGGCTGCTGAGTGCTATACTGGTGAGAATATGGGTCAGGCCAGGAAGGCAGTGAGTGGTTCTGTGGTGTTGGCTCTGACCTGCCCACTGGACCGGAACCAGAGGTAGCCTGCATACTGGATTCCAGGCCCAGCCGCCCAGCCTCCCACTATTGAGTCCCAGGGAACTGTAAGGTGTAAGTTAGGCACTATTCTTCTTAGGGCAAGGGAACGCTCCCTGAGGTCATAAGAAAGGAGGGAACATCTAGTAATCAATTATACTCCAGGTTGTGTCGTACCTTCAGGGAGAACTGAGCCACCCAGATAAAAGGCCAGCATCTGTGGGTCATGCACCTTGGCTGAGCTAGGGAAGAGGAAGGCTGCTAATCCCAGAGCAGGCTTGACTTGATATGTCTTTCGTATAAAAACAATACCATCAACAACAACAACAAAAAAGATAAGGAAATAGGTGATGTAAAAGCTAATAATAAAACTTCTCCTAGGTAAGCACAGAAGGCCAAGTGTGTGCTATTCCTCAGGGGGAAAAAATTCTTTCACAAATCTAAAAATATCCCTAAAGTTCCCTATCTGCCGGCATGGGAGCAATTTTAATGGAAAGCAGATGGCCAATTCTGTCTCAGTTGCCACTCCAGGAGTACGCCGCTGCTGCCGCTGCTGCCGCTGCTGCCGCTGCTGCTTTTCTGTTCGCTTCCCTGCCAGATGGGGAGAAGCTCAGCACTTCACAGATTGTTTGGTCAGTGATTCCTGCCCTCCCTGCATTTATCTTCTAAAAAAAAGATAAAAGAGTAAGATGAAATTGTGCAAACTGATGATTTGGTCTGTGAAGCCCTTTTCCTACCAGGTCAATTCACTCTTTGACTGTTTAAAGAGATTTGGCAAAGGGAGGACTCTGGCTCAGATTCAATGAAATATTTTGGGATACTTGGTTTTCTGTGTGAAGAAAATAACCTAAAACCTCACCTCACACTTCTCCAATTCTAGAAAGGCCAAAGACCTAAATATTTTTTAAGTACGCAAAACTTTAAAACTATTAGGAAAAAAAACAGAAAAAAATCAGTTTAATCCTGAGATTAGAAAGTATTTCTTGCCCTGGCTGGGCAGCTCAGTCGGTCGGAGTGTCATCCCAATGGGCCAGGGCTGCAGGCAGTTCAATCTCCCCAGTCAGAGCACAACCGGGAATCAACTGATAAATGCTGGGTGGGTGCAACAAATCGGCCTCTTCTCTTTCCCTCCCTCTCTCTCTCCTTTCTTCTCTCTCTCCAAAATCAATAAATTAAAAAATATTTAAAAGTATTTCTTAGATAAGATCAAAATGAAAAACTGTAGAAGGTTAATTAATTCAACACATCAAAGTTGAAATCTGTATGAGTGTGCTATAAAGTTTTTTTAAAAGCACAGAGTAAGAAACTGTAACATATTTTACAAAGGACTAATATCCAGAATACAGCACTCACATTAATAATAAGAAAATGAAAATAGGTCAATAGATCTAATCATGCAATTCACAGAAGAATTCACTCAAATGGCTAGGGAGAAGGAGGAGAAAAGGAAAGGATGTTCAATCACATTAGTATTCAGCAAAATGCAAGTAAAAGGAGTAAAATATCATTTCAGATCAACCAGACTGACAACAATTTTATTATTTTTTTAAGATTTTATTTATTTATTTTTAGAGAGAGGAAAAGGGAGGGCGAAAGGAGAGAAACATCAATGTGAGAGAGAAACATCAATCCATTGCCCCTCATACACGCCCTGACTGGGGACTGAACCCACAACCCAGGCATGTGCCCTGACCAGGAATAGAAATGGCAACCTTTCACTCTGCAGGACAATGCCCAACCATCCTGAGCCACACGGGTCAGGGCAGACTGACAACAAGTTTAAAGTTTGACAATGTCAAGTGTTGAGAAGAATCTGAAACAAAGGGTATTAGTTAAAGCATTCTGAAGGGCAATTTTGCAATAACAGCTAAAGGTGCACAACCTTGCAATTCAGTTTCTAGGTATACGAGCATATATTCTTGTTAAATT
This sequence comes from Tonatia bakeri, assembly GCA_004024845.1. Taxonomy (NCBI): domain Eukaryota; kingdom Metazoa; phylum Chordata; class Mammalia; order Chiroptera; family Phyllostomidae; genus Tonatia; species Tonatia bakeri. Next base: position 206,917 of record PVIA01000384.1, read on the forward strand.
GGAATTTTAGTTGGTTCTTGTGGGATGGGTGAGATTCTATCCAGCAAAGATAAAAGCACTGGCATTCCCAAATAAAAGGAAGAGCATAAATAAGTTAGACATAAAAACCATTTGAGGAATACCAGGCTGTTTTCCAAAGTGGCTATAGCAGCAGTATGTGAGAGTTTCAATTTCTCCACATCCTTGTCAACACTTGTTATTGTCTGGCTTTTTAAAAAAAATTTTTTGTTTATTTATTAATTTTTAGAGAGAGGGGAAGGAAGAGAGGAAGAGAGGGAGAGAAACATCAATGTGTGGTTGCCTCTCATTATACCCCCAATTGGGGACCTGGCCTGCAACCCAGGCATGTGCCCTGACTGGGAATTGAACCTGCGACCCTTTGGTTTGCAGGCCAGCACTCAATCCACTGAGCCACACCAGCCAGGGCTGTTTTTGTCTAGTTTTGATATCAGGGCAATACCAACCTTACAGAATGAGGATTTGCCTTATATTATTTGGAAGAGTTTGTGACACACTAGTATTAATTTTTATTTAAATGTTTCTTAGAACTCACCAATAAAGCTGTTTAGTCCTGGGCTTTTCTTTGTAGAAAGCTTTTTTTTCCCCCTTAACTAATTCTATTTGTTATAGGTCTACTCAGACTTCTGTTTCTTCAAAAATCAGTGTGGGTAGTTTGTGTCTTTCTAGTAATTTAACTTTCAATCTAATTTGTTGTTATATGATTTTTAATAGTATTCCCTTATAATCATTTTTATTTCTGTAAAGTCTGTTGTAATGTCTCCCGTATCATTCCTGAGGTTAGTAATTTGAGTCTTCTCTCTTCTGTTCTTGATCAGTCTAAATAAAAGTTTGTCAATTTTGTTGATTTTTTTATATAACCAACTTTTGCCCTGGCTGGTGTGGCTCAGTGGATTGAGTGCCAGCGGCAGGCCAAATATCACTGGTTCGATTCCCAGTCAGGACACAAGCCTGGGTTGCAGGCTAGGTCAGGTCCCCAGCTGGGGGTGTGTGAGAGGCAACCAACTGAGATTTCTCTCCCTCTCTTTCTCCCTCCATTTCCCTTTCTCTAAAAATAAATTAAATAAAATCTTCAAATAACTTCTGATATTTCTATTTTTAAATGCCACTGATTTCTGCTTTAATCTTTATTTCCTTCCACTTACTTGTTTTAGGTTTAGCTTGCTCAGTTTTTCCCAGTGTATTATGGGAAAGGTTAGGTTGTTGAGTTAAAATCATTTTTTTTTCTATTTTTAAAAATTTTTTTTCGCCCTGGCTGGCTTAGCTCAGTGGATTGAGCGCGGGCTGCGAACCAGGCATCGCAGGTTCGATTCCCAGTCAGGACACATGCCTGGGTTGCAGGCCATGTACCCCAGCAGCCGCACATTGATGTTTCTCTCTCTCTCTCCCTCTCCCTTCCCTGTCTAAAAATAAATAAATAAAATCTTAAAAAAAAATTTAAAATTTTTTTCTTTATTATTTTTATTCTATTGTTATTCAAGTGCAATTGTCTGCATTTTCCTCCCACTCTGCTCCCCTCTCCAGCCATCCCCACCCCCTCCCCTGATTCCACACCCCCACCTTGGTTTTGTCCATGTGTCCTTCACAGTTGTTCCTGAAAGCCCTTGTCCCCTTCCCCACATCACCCATAACACTGTTGTGGACACTGAGAGCAGGTGTCAAACCGAGATAAACTGCACAGTACTACAGAAACACCAAGAGCTCCATTTATAGGCAGACCTAGATTCAAACCTGAGCTCTTTTACTTTTCTGTAACTTTGGGCAAATCACTTCAACTCTCAGTCTGTTTTGAGATTTTTTAAAAAAGATACAATCATTCGTCTACTTGCTTGGTAAACATTTTTTTAGTACCTACTCTATGTCAGGACCAGTGCCTCTTTTTACTTCTATCTGTACGTGGGCTGGCCGGGAGGGTAAGCGGGGCAATTCTAAACTTGCTTTGTGGATACCCATCTCAGCATTCCTCACGAGGAGTTTCCTGTCCCGGCCCTCCTGTGAGAGCCATCACAGTCCAGTAGGAAGAACAGGGGCTCTGAATGCAGGCAAATGCGGATTTAGAAATCACCCGGATCACTTACCAGACATGAAATTTCAGGCAAATCTTTGGATAAGACCTGAACCTCAAGAACACAGGGATACCCTAAATGTAGGCTAAAAAATTTAAAAAGATAGCATGCAAAATACACAGCATAACTACTTTAATGAATATTAGTTTCCCACCCTTACCCTTTTCATTAAAAGTTCCATTTTGGAAATGGCTGCTTGCCCATGGATTTTAAGGCATTTAATGAAAAACTTCTAGATCCTCAATCATGCCCCTTACCTCCTACCTTTTCCTCTCCCTTACACGGCATGGCTCCAGGTGATCGGGCCACAGCCATGTGGCCGAGCACACGCCAGACAGGAGCAAGCCCCTAGAGAGCACGGCTGTTCGTGGAAACACTGAATCAGTCGCTGAGCTCTGAGTGCAGGTGGTTTGTGTTCTGTTGTGTGTGCATGTGTATTTACAATCTTTCCTGCATTTTAAAACATTCTTGTCCCTTTTAAAAATTTGTACATAAAAGTGTCCCCATATTTTTGCATTTTTATTTCTTACTGGTTTTCAGCATATTATTTTTGCTTCATGCCACTGGTTAATAGTGAAAGTCAAAGCAATCCGAAAGGGCGTTATCTAAAACAAATCTGCATGACCCAACAAAACTCGTAATTCCTTAAATAAATTAAGAAGTCACAGGATAGTACATAGCATACAGTCTCATTTTTTTGTTGAAAACCAATGTGCATATATGTTCATTAAAAAAGAACTAGAAGAAGCCCTGGCTGGCATAGCTCAGTGGATTGAGCGCGGGCTGCGAACCAGGCATCGCAGGTTCGATTCCCAGTCAGGGCACATGCCTAGGTTGCAGGCCATGTCCCCCAGCAACCGCACATTGATGCTTCTCTCTCTCTCCCTCTCCCTTCCCTCTCTAAAAATAAATAAATAAAATCTTTAAAAAAAAAAAAAAAAGAACTAGAAGAAAGAGATGCACCCAAATGTTAACGGTGACCGCCTCTGGTTCAGGGGAACTATGGGTGTTTTCTTACATTCAGTCTTTTCTGGCTTTTCTAAAATGAACACGCTGCTTTGGAAATGAGGAAAAAACAAAATAAACTATAAAATGATATTGCTGACACTTAGGTAAATTCAATTATTATTGAATTTTATTATTAGACATTTCATCTGTTCCAAATAGCTGCTGCTCATCCTCCAGGCAGAACCAGGACTAGAATCCTGGTGCCCAGATTTTCTAGCTGTGTGTAAGAATGTCCTAACAGTCTTTCTGGGCTCCATAACTTAAAGAGGTGGTGCTATGAGAGATCCGTCGGCCCACGGGGGAGGCCCTAAAAGCAGTATGAGGGAGATAGGTGTGGCAAGCACACCAGGAGCAGGTCCTCAGATGAACTGAAATGGGGAACATGTCTTTGGTCCGAGATTTCCAGAAAATACTTCCAGTTCAACACAGTTTTTGTTTAGAGATGCCACTAGGATACCATGTGACCTGGGCAAGGCCTTGGTAATCCTTATCAAATTCTGAATCTGTTTCTGGGTCTGCAAAATAATACCAATACCATTAGCTGAACATCTCCCATATGTTTACAGGTAGTGAGAAAACGAGGGCCCTAAGAGGTTAAGTAACTTGCTCACTTTTATGTAAGTGACAGTTAAGACTGAAACGGGTAAAGGAGTGGTGATAGACTCAATTTCTACAGGTTATTTTATTTTTTCTTCTTAACGCTATGAAGGCATGAGTTGATCTTCCTTTGTACAGTGTGAATTAATACTGCATACTCTGTTGGAGTGAATTAGAAGGCTCGCTGAATTACAACAAACTCATTGCCTCATCCTAACGGATGAGTAATTAGATCAATCTAACCTTCTCAACTTTATGGTTTGCTTTATTATTGCCTACAATCAGTTGAAATTACAACGGGAAGTGCAAGCATCCTACACAGGGGCAACATGCTGAAGAGGGAAGACTCTCTCCTAACTCTGAGTAGCTGGACAATCCCAGGCAAGCTACTTAACTTCTCTGTACCTCAGTTTCCAAATCTGTAAAATGAAAATTGCATTATTTTGCCCTGTAATCACCAAGGTGTGTATATTAAGTTTAGAAACCCCAGTACTAGGAGAAACGGGGATGCCCCCAAGGGCTATGAGAAAATCACCTGAGATACATGCTGGCGTCAGTGCTCCCAAGAACCCAGTGAAAGGCACAGTCATGCAACCTGTCACTTAAAGCCAGAGGAAGCCTGGGGTAAGTCCAGACTCTTCCTTCTCCCTCACTCCCCAAATCCAACGTCAAGTTCTAACTTAATCACTCGTATTCCACAAACATTTGGTGTCCACTGTATGCTAGACACTGCTCTCTCTAAAACTGTCTCAAACATGTCCTCTCCATCCCAATACCACCCCTAGTTCAGTTCTCTTGCCTGGACTATTTTAAGAGCCTCCTAATTCACCCTCTAACCCCCCTTCTCTCTCTCTCCAATACACTCCTCACACACCAGAGAGATCTTTCAAAAATGACAATCTATCCATCATGCCTAAAATTCTCTGGTGGTCAAAGATAAAGTTCCAAACAAGGATAATGGTTACTGCCAAGTATAGAGTTCCAAATTTCTTAGCATGGCATAAAACCCTGCAAGTCTGGCTCCTATCCATTCACACGTCCTATTTCAGTCCTGGCCTGGCATTTTTCACTCACCAACACCAAACACACAGCTGCTCTGGCATACCCCACTGGACTGTTCTGTTTCCGTGTCACTGTTCAGGCTGTCCTCAATCCTTGAACTGTCTTTTCCTTGCCTTTCACTTCATTTTCCTTATCCAAAAAGTCTTGACCTTCCACTCTCCAGGCTAGATTAGGAGTCCCTTCTGGCTATTCTCACACCTGGCTTTTCTTACAGCTGTTATCACATTATATTTCCATTTTCTTTAAATATTTATGCCCTAACTTGGAGGATCCAGTGTCAGTCCAGTGATGGCCCTCTAGTTGTGGTATTCTTCATCCTTACATGCTCCCGACAGGGGTTTCTCCCTGTCTAAACCTGTTCTTTTCAGTTTCCTGCCATCCCCAATCACCAAGCCGATGGCTGATGCCACAAGCCTGGCCAAGACAGACACACCAGCTGATCGCCACTTCTCTGCTGACTCAACTCACAGGGCAGAAAAAGGAGCACAGACTTTAGATTCAAATATAGGTTCTAATCCCATTTTGCCATTTCAAAATCTGTAAATGCAAGCAAGTTATCACTTCCATTCACTAAACTTTAGCTTCCTCTTCTACGCAAGATGAGATACCAGTTATTAATACTTTGCAGAGTTGAGATGATAATGCCAGTAATAAAAACAATAATATTGCGTATTATGTATTAAGTATTATGCTAAGCACTTCACATGAATCTCTTTGAATCCTTACAACTCTTTCATGAGGACTATTTTCTTTATTTTGCAGATGAGGAAGCCAACTAGAGAAGCTAATTAACTTGCCCAAACCACTGTGAAAGACCATGGGCTGTTTAACCCCCCACTCATTCCCAACCCACTCTGTCCTTTGGCTACTGAGGCTGAAAAGGCTAAATACTCACTTTCCCAGCCTTCCTAGCACTTAGGAGTGGCCAGGTGGCCCAGGTCTGACCAATGACATACACAGGGAAGTCTCCTGAGGGATTTTGGGAAAGCCTTACTTTCCTAGTAAAAAGATAACATTACTATGTTCCCTTACACACAGTTTTTCTATCTTGATCGCAGACATGATGCCTATAGCTACAGCAGTCACCTCAGATTGAGAGAGAAAAGTCAGGGGACACTAGCCTTGAAATCACTGACCAATAAATCAATGCCACCTGACACTGACCTCCAATGTTCTCTTTATGAGAAAAGCATACCCATATTTGTTTTTCATAAATTATACTTTACTGATTATGCTATTACAGTTGTCCTGATTTTTCCCTTTGCCCCCTTCACCCAGCACCCCCAACTCCCTCAGGTAATGCCCACTCCACTGTCCATGTCCATGGGTCATGCACATAAGTTCTTTGGCTGCTCAGTTTCCTACACTGTGCTTTACATCCCAGGGCTGTTCTGTAACGACCTATTTGTACTTCTTACTCCCCTCCCCTCTTCACCCATCCCCCACACCGCCCTCCCATCTGACAACCATCAAAATGCTCTCTGTATCCAGGATTCTCTCTGTTCTTGTTTGCTTAGTTTTTTAGATTCAGTTATTGATAGATGTGTATTTTTGCTGTTTTATTGTTTATAGTTTTGATCTTTTTCTTAAATAAGTCCCCTTAACATTTCACATAATAATGGTTTGGTGATATTGAACTCCTTTAGTTTTTTTCTTGTCTGGGAAACTCTTTATGTGCCTTTTGATTCTGAATGATAGCTTTGCTGGGTAGAGCAATTTTGGCTGTAGCTCTCTGCTTTTTGTGACTTGGAATATTTCTTGCCAATCCCTTCCCTGCAAAGTTTCTTTTGAGAAATCAGTCTTATGGGAACTCCCCTGTAAGTAACTAACTGCTTTTCTCTGTTGCTTTTAAGATTCTCCCTTTATCTTAAACCTTTGGCATTTTAATTATGACGTGCCTTAGTACTGGCTTCTTTAAATCTACCTTGTTTGGGACTCTCTGTGCTTCCTGGACTTGCATGTCTATTTCCTTCACCAAATTAGAGAACTTTTCTTTCATTATTTTTTCCCAATAGATTTCCAAATTTCTTGCTTTTTCTCTTCTCTGACACCCCTATAATGTGAATTTAGGAATGCTTGAAGTTGTCCCAGAGGCTGCTTACACTATTCTCATGTTTTTGGATTTTTTTTCTTCTTCTGGTTCTGATTGGTTGTTTTTTGCTTCCTTATGTTCTAAATCATTGATTTGATTCTCAGCTTCATCCACTCTACTGTTTTTCCCTGTAAATTGTTCTTTATTTCAATTAATATATCTTTCATTTCTGACTGGATCTTTTTTATGCTGCTGAGATCCTCACTAAGTTTCTTGAGTATCCTTATAACCAGTGTTTTGAACTCTGCATCTGTTAGATTGCTTATCTCCATTTCATTTAACTCTTTTTCTGGAGTTTTGATCTGTTCTTTCATTTGGGCCATGTTTCTTCATCTCCCTGTTTTGGCAGCCTCCCTGTGTTTGTTTCTGTGTACCAAGTGAAGCTGCCTTGATTCTGTGCCTTGGTAGGGTTGCCTAATGTAGTAGGTGTTCCGTAGAGTCCAGTGCACAGCCTCCCCTATCACCAAAGCTGGGTACGCAAGGTGTGCCCTTTGTGTGGGCTGCGTGTACTCTCCTCTTGTAGTGAGTCTTGACTGCTGTTGGCAGATTAACGGGAGGGATTTACCCAGGCCAGTGAGCTGTGACCACTTACCACCAACCTCTGCCCTCCGTGGAGGATCAGATGTGCAGGTGCAGGGTGGCGGTGCCCAACATGGTCTGTAACTGTTCACTGGGCGTGCATTTCCTGGGGTTTCCTGGGTGGTGCAGGTCATGGGTTGCCCCCACCTGTGTTTTGCCCTGGGACACCCTGCCTGAGCTATAAAGCAATCTGAGGAGGCTGCTACTTGTGCTGGGCTTAAGAGATTCCCAGGCGAAGCCAAGCTGTGGACCTACGCTGGTTGCTAGTAGCGCATAGCTGGTAGTGCAACACTAAGGCCAGCTGTTGCTTTTTTGAGAGGATTTAGTAAGTTGTGCAGTGTGAGCCAAGACCAGCCATTCATATGGAAAAGCAGTTTGGGAGGGCCTGTAAGTTGGTTGGGTCAGAGTCTCTGGGGATCTCCAGGGCAAGTCAAACCATTAGCTAGGTTGATGGAGTCTCAGAAATGGCACCAGCCTGCTGGCTCCATGGCTCTGCAGGGGGAGCACTCAGAAAAGAGACAATGGCCTCTGCTCACCTTGACGCCAGACAATTCAGTTCCTCCCTTTATGCCACTAGTGCCCTTCAAGCTGCAACCCCAGTGCTGGAGCCCAGAGGGAGTGAGGCTGAGTAGGTGAGTCTGTTTGTGGGTTCTTTAAGAGGAACTGCTTAGGGCTTCAGAACTTTTTCTACTGACTCAACCCCTGCTAGTTTTTGCAGTCAGAAGTTGTTGGGACTTATCTTCCTGGCACTGGAATCCTGGGCTGGGGAGCCTGATGGGGGCTGGGACTCCTTGCTCCTGAGATATCCCTCCCGAATTTTGATCCACCACAAGTAGGTAAGAGACCAGCCTGTTCTGCGTCTGCCCCCTCTACCAGTCTGAGTGGGCATGGTTTCTTTAATTCTGTAGTTGTCAGACTTCCATTCAACTCGATTTTTAACTGTGCTAAGTGATAGTTTTTCTATAGTTTAGTTGTAATTTTGATGTAATTGTGTAAAGAGGTGAGTCAAGTCAGCCTACACCACCATCTTAATCAGGAGTCTTACCCTGTATTTGTTTAAATTACCAGTAGCTAAATATTCAAGTAGCATCTTCGGGCATTTTATAAGTGCCATAGAGTAATCAAATGATGGAGCTAAGATTCAAACTGGGCAATCCTAAACATTAAGCTATATGAAAAACACTTAGCACTAGATTTGGTAGGGAATGGGTACCTGAATGATGAAGATGTTTATAATAATATAAATTACTTAACATTACTCCTTGAGACTCCAAACTCCTCTGGAAACTCAGGACTGTCAGTATCCTAAATCACAACAGAGCTGCTTGGGAACAGACCATCCCTTTTAAATACTGTACCCAGCCCTTTTGTCTGCATTTCTGAAGTCAGTTGTCCCAGTTCAGGGTCTACCCCTGAGAAGGGAAGCAGGAAAAAAGGCCTTCGCTGTTCAACTCTACCTGTCTCATGGTGCCACAAAGATTCTAAGCCTCCTACCACACAGACGTAAGACAACCGAGTTCAAGGAACTCGGCATACACTTACAATCACAACAGCACTTGTGGTGACAGTGAAGGCCCAAGTTTCACTGTGGCAGCTAGAGACCTCTGAAAAAACAAGCAGTGTGGTTTTGTACCTTAAACAAGACCAAGGACTATTGATTTTTCTGTCTCTTTTCCTGCTGCAATCAGTAGTAGCAAAAATCTGATTTAGACACTTAAATTCAAGTACCTCCCCTACCAGCTGAGCAATTTTCAAGTAATCACACTTTTGGGGGCCAATTATTTAGTTTTCCTAAGATGTTCAAGGAAAAAGATAGCGTTGTTGGCCACCTTCTTGAAAACCACAGCCTCTATTCCTAAGTCCAGGGTTTAGAGCTGCCTGCTCACAGACCTCTGAATCTGTCTGCGAAGGGGCCATCCACTCCTGTTATACCTGACACATGTCCTACTGGGCACATGACCTCTGTTTCTAAAGCTGTTTGGAACTCAAAGGGTATTTCCCAAAGGGAATTATAACATTCATGAAGGTAAGAATCCTAGACAAACACACAGAATTGGAAGAGGAGAGAAAGCCTGTTTACTGAACACTTACTAAGCAGTAGATATGAGCATCAGAATCATCTAGGGAGCCTGTGAAAACACAGACTGCTGAGAACCACCTCCAGAGCTTCTGACTCAGTACGTCTGGGGTAGCACCCAAGAATCTGCATTTCTAACAAATTCCTAGGCCTGGGGACTATACTTAGAAGCCACTGCTATATGGTATAAATTAGTTACTGAGACTTTGGAAACCCACAACTGGCTATCTTCAGATGTTGAAAAAGTTTCTCCAACTCTAAGAAGAGATTCACAATACCATGATATCTATCTTGCTTACAGCCTTTTAAAAACAAACAGCCCTGGCCGGTGTGGCTCAGTGGATTGAGTGCCAGCCTGCAAATCCAAAGGTCGCTGGTTCAATTCCCAGTCAGGGCACATGCCTGGGTTGTGGGCCAGGTCCCCAACTGGGGGTGTGCAGGAGGCAACTGATCACTCTATCTCTCACACGTCTATGTTTCTCTCCCTTTCTCCCTACCTTCCCTTCTCTCTAAAAATAAATAAAGTCTTTTTAAAAATAAAAAAATAAGGACAAACAACCCTCTCCAACATCCCCTGCTCCCCAACCCCAAATCCAGTAGTGTCAGGTAGAATTCTACAGGTTTCTCTTTAAGGACCAGATTCCAAATGCTTCAGGACACTGCACAAGGCCTGTGGGTTTTCAGAAGAGAAATTCTCCTAGAAGCTCCAGGTGGTATGTTTCGGAAGAAAGGACAAGCCACCAGTGGGGTTCACCAATCTTCCTCAGTGTGCACAGACTACTTTGCCAGTTTAGCTGCTACTAAGGGGGAAAATGTAAAAGAATAAGCTCTCAAGCTTTGTCCAAGATACAACTGTGCTCATGGCAGTAACGATCAAGGGTGAGTGGGTACAAGGACAGAGAAGAGAACACTGTGAGTGTATACTGGGGGTGGGGAGACAAACAAAAGCCAGATGATTCTGAGACACCCTTCGTGGCAGCTTAGGGGCTGTCAGTGGGTTACAGTGAATTGAGACACTGATTCCTGGCGCTCCTAGGGTGTCTGCAAAGGAAGTAGAGCATAAGAGCTCCTGGGCAGCCTTGTCTGTTTAATCTGAGTTCTCTACACATATCATTACTTTCTGTGTGGAAGCACTGGCTTACAGCTAACTGTGAAAGCTAACTAGAGAATAAAACACTTACTCCAAACTCTGTGGTCAATGTGCCAGAGTTTATGGGCCTCTAAAAAGGCTTCAGTATTAGGGGCCTAATCATTTAATCATTTATTTATTCGCCGATCAATATTCACCGAGGGTTTACTTTGTGTCAGACACTTGTTAAGCACTGAGGACACAGTGAGTGACTGCAAGAGCAATGAGAGCTACAGAAATATCAACAACTGTAAGGCAGCAAAGACTACACACAGTCTAGTACTACATGTAGCTCAGTGGTAAGAACATGGAATAGCCAAATTTAGGCTTGATTCTGGCTCCACCACTTTCTGGCTCTGCACCAGGGACAAGTCTTTCCATTTTCCTTGATTTGTGTCTATGTATATTCACACTTAAATAATAAGGATTAAATAAAATAATGATGACATAGTTGTCAAACTAGGAACAGGAACCTCTAAGAATACTAAACAATACAGGTATATGAAAACACTGAACTAAATATGGTGCACTTTCTTGGGATGCTATTAATAGAATTTTTAAGATAATCCACAAATTTCAAATAAATTTTAACTGTGGAGTACCTGCTCTGGGCTATTCCCCTATCAATCCAGGAATGAACTTATTCTCCTCTGATGTCAGATTTACTTGAGTAGGAAAGTTTCCAAAACTGTGCAAGGCTGACAACGCGTGCTCAACCAACAGCAACCATAATCGTTAAAAATAGGTAGCTGTTATTAATAATCCACCCACAGGAGAAGCAAATTTACTCTCTATTGTATTAGATATAGGACAGTATCCTCTTTACCCAGGCATCCTTTTTTCCCAAGCTCTGGACTCCTTCAATTCCTGCACCCAAATCCTATGATTACTTGGGAAGTGGAACTCCAGGAAGCAAATGCCAGGGAGTTGTCTCCGAACACACAAAACAGAAGTTTCAGCACTCGTAAAGGTGCTAATCTCATCACCCTCCTGCCTTCCACTGGGCCTTGGCCTGACCGAGCAGTTAACCTTCAAGAGAGGAATAGTTCAGTTGCAGACCCAGCTCTGTCCTGATAAGCTCTGTCTCACTTTAAAAGCTCTTAGAGATAAATTATCTCCTCCAAGTCTCATACGCAAGTGATACATAAGGTAGGTGTTATTTTTCCTACTTTACAGAGGAGAAAACTGAGGCCTCTGAAAGTAAAGTGACTTGTTCAAGTTTTTAATCAGAAGCATAGTCAGGACTCAAACTCAGGTCTTCGGACGTTAAGGCAGGGAAGGGGTTCTGTCCAGAGCATTAAGCAACAGAAATAATTCCAGTGAGAATCCATGCAGCATAGCCAAAAGGTCTTCTAGTTCTTTATCAAGAAGCCACCAGCTTTCAGGGCCACTAAATTATATCTCCACTGACCAAGACTCATAAGTAACTAACAGAAAACTAAACTAAACTGTATGAGCACATTTAGCAAGAAAAGGGAACTCACTCACTGGTGATGGCTATGGCTACACTTGCCTTTTCTTAGTATGCTCATAGAAAGGCTTTCGTGTTTCCTACTGATCTTGCTCAGGAGTGTCAGGAGCGTCAGGAGCTCTGGGGCAAGAAGCCTGGGGCTGACAGAAGGCGCTGCCACAGCAGGAGAGGGTCCTGAGCTTACCTCACTTCCCTGTTTCTGAACCCTTCCTTAATACCAGGGATTCCAGGAAGGTGGATGGAAAATTGTTTTCAAGAAGATGAAAAAGAAACAGATTAAAGGAATGAGGTATCCAGTTGTTTTATAACAAAAGAGATCTAACAAAAACTTACAGATTAATGTCCACAATGTTGTTAAGGGGTGGAAAGGAAACTGTTAAACAATTCATGGTCTGAGTGGGAAAGTGAAGGCAAGAGAGATGGGCAAGATTTGTCTAGTATCTTGCAATTATTAGCAGCAGAACCAGACCTGAAAGCAAGATTTCCACCTCACGCTTGATGACCTCGTTCCATGCCTGACTTCTCAGAAGCCTTTCCTGACACCAACCTCTGACAGAGTTGTGGCCTCTTCCCTCTACTCACCATGTTTTCACAGCAATTTGTACATCTATTTATTGTGTTAGGTTCTTAAAATATAGTGGCACATCCCTCTGAGATAGCTCTTATCTCAGTGTACTATAACTGTCTCCATACTTATGGAGTCCAAAGAGGGGCTGCTGGCCAGGAGCACACTTCTAGCTCCTCAAAGGTGAGGCTCCCCAATCCTAGAAACGGAAAAATAGCCCTCTTCCCTAGCTTATCATTGGGAGCAGTGAAAGCAGCACATATTTTAAGACAGGTCAGCTTGCTATAATAGAAAGCACATATACTTTGAAATCATAAAGACCCAAGTTCAAATCTTTCCTAACCCTTCAAAGGCTACACTGTAGTCTGGCCAAGATGGAGGTGTAGGCAGACATGCTTCGCCTCCTTGCACAACCATAAGAAGGATCACAGCTAACTTCAAAACTAAAAACAACCACAACTGCCAGAAAATCGAACCATATGGAAGGCCAACAACCAAGGATTTACAGAAGAAACATTCGTCCAGAGGGGTAGGAGGGGCGAAGCCGGGGAGCTGAGGCGGAGGCAAGGCGGTAGCAGCCGGCAGAACAGGTGGTCCCACGTTCCTGGGTGGCAGATAAGAACTGGAAAGGACACCTGGTGAGTGAGTGATCCCAGCCTCAGGCCAGACCCCGAAGCCCAGGGTTCTAGTGCCAGGAAATAAAGCCTCACAACTTCTGGCTGTAAAAACCAATGGGGGTTGGGGTGGTGGAAGAAACTGCTGGTCTCTCAGGAGAGTCCATTTAAAAGAACCTAGAACATACAGAAACTCACCCATGCTGGGATTCAGCACCAGGGCAGCAGCTGGAAGGGTGCCAGTGGCATATAGGAAGCAGGGGAAGTGACTGGAAATGGGGTGAGAACTAAGCAAGCAGCACTGTTCCCTCTCTGATCCCTCCCCTACACACAGTGCCATAGAGCGGTGAAGTGGATGCCCTCCCTGCCCTGGCTAATACCTAAGGCTCCACCCCTTACCATGTAACAGGTGTGCCAACACAGGTCCCCAGTTGGGGGAGAGCAAGAGGCAACCAATTGATGTATCTCTCACATGTCGATGTTTCTCTTCCTCTCTTTCTCCCTTCCCCTCTCTCTCAAAACAAATAAATAAAATCTTTAAACACAAACAAACATAAAAACAAGGAGACAATAAGAGGACTCTGGGACATGTCCAAATGTGCCAACATTTGAATTATAGGGATAACAGGAGAAGATGGAGTAGCAAGAAATTGAAAACTTATTTGAAAAAATAAGGTAAGAAAACTTTCCTAATTTGAGAGAAGAAACACATACAAGTAAATCCAGGAAGCACAGAAAGTCCCAAAGAGGTTGGACCCAAAGAGGGTCACACCAAGACATGTCATAATTAAAATGCCAAAGGTTAAAGATAAAGACAGAATGTTAAAAGCAGCAAGAGAAAAGAAGTTACCTATGAAGGAGTTCCCATAAGACTATTAGCTGATTTCTCAAAAGAAACTTTGCAGGCAAGAAGGGACTGGCAAGAAGTATTCAAAGTCATGAAAGACAAGGACCTACATCCAAGATTGCTCTATCCAGCAAAGCTATCATTTAGAATGGAAGGGCAGATAAAGTGCTTCTCAGATAAGGTCAAGTTAAAGGAGTTCATCATCACCAAGCCCTTGTTATATGAAATGTTAAAGGGACTTACCTAAGAAAAAGATGATCAAAACTATGAACAGTAAAATGACAACAAACTCAAAACTATCAACTGAATAAAAAAAAAACTAAACAAGCAACTAGAACAGGAACAGAATCAAAGAAATGGAGAGTTATCGGGGGAAGGGAAAGGAGGAGAACGGAGGAAAAGGTACAGGGATTAAGAAGCATAATTGGTAGGTACAAAATTGACAGGGGACGTTAAGAATAGTAAAGGTAATGGAGAAGCCAGAGAACTTTTATGCATGACCCATGGACATGAACTAAGGTAGGGGAATGCTGCAGGAAACAGGGGTGCCATGTAGAGGGGGCAAAAGGGAAAAAAAAATTGGGAAAACTGTAATAGCATAATCAATAAAAAGGTACTTTTAAAAAAAAGTTATACTATGCACTATCCAAGTCATATGACCTGAATTAAACTACCAGGTTTTTAAAAAAGATTTTATCTATTTATTTTTAGAGAGGGAAAGGGAAGGAGAAAGAGAGGGAGAGAAACATCAGTGTGTGGTTGCCCCTTGTGTGCCCTCTACTGGGGACCTGTCCCGCAACCCATATGCCCTGATTGGGAATCGAACTGGTAACCCCTTGGTTTTCAGGCCAGCACTCAATCTATTGAGCCACACCAGTCAGGGCAAACTACCAGTTTGTTTGTTTTTTTAACTGTAAAGGACATATACTATGGGGTTTGTGATTAGTTAGATTATAATTAATACTATGTGTATATGTGTGTGTATTTATCAAGTACATAGCATGTGCTTGTCAAATGGTAATTAGTACTTTTTAATAAAACCATTACTATACTAACCATTTAATGTATCTGGCATATGTTTGTGAATTATCCCACTTGGATCTTCTACATCCAGCAATGTGAAGGAAAAGGTAATCTGAAAATCTGCCTCCCACATAGCCCTAGAAAAAAACTTGATGAAGTTTAACAAATATTTTATATTATATAACAAAACATAGAGTTGGGATTTTTAAGAAAGAAAAAGAAATCTCCGGGGGTCAAAAATGTAGAGGAACCTGAAACTCAGGAGCACTCATCGTGAGCTGACAGTGGGCCACTCTGGGAAGGTTCCTTGTCCTGGGCAATCAAAGGGCTTGCTTTTTAGGTCCCAGGGCTGGGAGATGATGCTTTGGGCCTTGGAGAGAAGCCATGAGCTAGAGCTCAAATTCCCCTGTATAAAGCCGGGACCTTAGAGGAAATCATATTGTCAGTTAAAAAAATAAATAAACTGACTCAAAAGTACAAAGAGACAACAGGAAGTTCAGATTAAAAAAGACAAGTTTCTTTAAGAATTTGAACCTTGGCCTGTGGGAAGACTGAATTTATTCCAGTTGTATGGAGTTTATACTACCTGTGTGGTCCTAGAATCTCCAGCAGAGAAATTAACTTAAAAGATAGTTCCGGGCTGATAATATTTCTTGGTGATTAGTAGAAACAAAGGCAATCCTCCTCTCTCCCTCCATAGAAGTACTAATTATCTTGTTTAATTCTCACCACTATTCTATGAAATAGATAATAAATATAGGGAGGTTTAACAACTTGTTCAAAGTCACTTAACTATTATCTGACAGGCCTGGGATTTGAACCTGGTTGTTGTTCATTCAATTGAAACCATTTGCCAAGTTATACTATGTGCCATGCAGAGACAAGGCCTGTTTCCTTTCAAACATACCACAGTGCCTGATCTTCTTTGTGCAAATTAATAGATAAATATAACTATTTTCTTCTCAAGTTTAGCAATTCAGTAAGAATGAAGGCAGTCAGGATCACAGGAAACCCACAGGATTACCCTGTGCTCTGTCTGCCGAAGCGTCTCAGTCCTCTCTGGCAAAGGGACTTAGGTCGCTGGAACACTCTGACCTGGAAGGAAAACGGCAACAGGCTCTCTCTGAGCTGGAAAGGCACAGGGTTCTGCCCAATGGGTCCTGGTTGCTGGAATTCATTTTATTAGAATACACATACAGAAGTTTAAAGAAAAAATATTTACCATTAAGGCAAAACTGGGATAATAAAGCTGCTGTAATAAACACAAATACACAGAGAGCAGGATGACAGTTCGGGGGAGATTAAGGAGTGGAGGGGCTGAGCAAAAAGGAAAAGACACGGACATGACAAAGACATGGACATGGACAACAGTGTGGCGACTGCGGGGGGTGGGCTGTATAAGCGGACTAAATGATAATGGAAAAAATACAGATTTAAAAAGAAAGATATTGAAAGTTAGTGATGACAGCTATAGTCATACCAGGCTCAACCTCCAATATATTTCCAAATGTTATTTAGGAGCATTGAGAAAATCCTAATTTACAAATAAGTAGCTGCAAATGTTAGCTGTTTTTAAAAATTAATATGTATTCGTCTAAGCTTAAGTTAACACACTGATCATCTTACATATAGGTGTGCTTTATAAAAATAGTTCTAAATGTTTTTTTAAATCAAATAATATATTTGAGGAATTTGAGAAGCACCCTCTAGTGCTCCTACAGAACAAAGTTTGGAACAACTCAGGAGTTCCCTGAGATCTCTGCCAATCTTCTAATCCCCTCTTCTAATCTCTACTCCAGCTAACCTCAAATCCTGACTATGCCCTGACCACACCTCCTTACCACGACATGCTTGTTCACGCCGCTACCTTTACCTTTAAATCTGCTGTACTCTGAAGGCCCAGGTCATGCTGAGCGCCGAGCTAGCACCTTACATCCACTTTCTCCCTCACTTCCACGACCACACATCCTTCCCACTTTGTTTATTTGTAAATAATAAGAACCATTATTAAGCACTTACTTTATATCAGATATATGCTAGTCTTCCACTAGCTCATTTAATCCTTATAACGGCTCTATGAAATACAGCAATACTACTGCTCTTATTTTATCGTGAGAACACTGAGACTCTGGAAAGTTAAAGAAATTTGCCTAAGGACAAGTAAGGGAGATAACCGCTTCCTGGAGAAGTGCTGTCTGAGCTCCGAGCTGAATTCTTAAAGAATAAGGTGAAGCTCTCAGGGGACAGTGACATCCCAGACGAGGGACAACACACACAAAGGCAGAGAAGTAGGGAACAGTTTGGTACAGCGCAGTCAGGGAAAAAAATCAGCCTTCACAATGAGCAGACCGGGGAATCCAATAACTGTATTTGTTTTGTGCTGTGGCTCCTACTGTGACTCTGATTTTCTCATCTGTGACATGGTAATGCGAAGTGGTACCTCGTAGAACTGCTTTAAGATTCAAGTACCCAGCACAGGGCCAGGCCCATGGCAGGTACTCAATAAACAAATGTCACCTCCCTTCCTTTCCCCTAGTTGACTATTCAACAATCCTTACCCTCAATAAATGTCAGTTCCATCTGCACTGGATCCCAGACATGTCCCCCTTCTACAAGTCCGCACATTTTACCACAGCTTTTAGAGGCTTAGTTTATCAAAAGTCATCCAGCAACTTATTTGGTAATGACCTTAACCACCCTTTCTCAAAATTAGAGCCGTTCTCAGACAACTCACCTGTGTAAGCCATGTTTTTAGGGTTGCCATAAGGAGCCCCAGGCTGCATGGGGCTATAAACAGGGTTCATTGTGGAAGACCGAGGATCCTAGAGAGAAACAGAAAACAGCATTGATTATTAATTGCTCATTCTCCCTAACATCAGCTCCCTCCCGATAGTCTTCAGCTTACACTCACAGGGAAGCAAATGGTATAGTTGCAGGATGAAACAAAAAGCCATTTGTTTGCACTTGGCCCTATGCTAGATACGTTTCCTATTATACAGATGAAGATGCTGGAAAGAAGAGAGGTGACAAAACTTGCCTGACATCAATCCAAGCCTTTGGCTGGCTCTGAGTTCAGTACTCATCCTACTATCCCAGATGACTCTGTCACTAGCACACTGTGTGACAGGGTCAAGTCACATCCCCTCTACAGCCTTCAATGTCCTGATATAAAATCAATTAGTTTAGGCTATCAAAGGTTCTTTCTAATTCCAAGGATGCTGGTCCAGGAGCTGGGGAAGGATACACTTCTGTTCACCAGCGGGGCCAGAGTGCCTCATGATGAGCACACAGACTTCCAGAGGGGAAAGTAGCAAGTGGCTCACCCACCCTTTGCACCTGCAGGGGACAAGACACCAGTTACTAACAGCTCTGAAAAAAATAGGGGGGAGGGATTTATTGCCATTGATCATTTTTTTCAAAGATTTTATTTTTATTTATTTTTAGAGTGAGGGGAAGGGAGGGAAAAAGAGAAGGAGAGAAACATTAACGTGTGGTTGACTCTTGCACACTTCCAACTGGGGACCCAGCCCACAACCCAGTCATGTGCCCTGACTGGGAATCAAACTGGCAATCCTTAGGTTCAGAGGCCAGCATTCAATCCACTGAGCCACACTAGCCAGGGTTGCCATTGATTATTTTAATACAAACAAGGGAACATAGCCAAGACCTCTCACAAAATTTACTCAAGAGAAAAAATAAACTTGGAAATTTGTGTGCAATAAGTAACACCTGCAGGAGGAGGAGACGGCGGCCAAGTAGGTGGAAGCTGAGTCCACTTGCTCTTGCCCCACCACTCGGATACTTGGCTGATCTTCCGAAAAATAAACTGAACATTCAACAGAATCTTAGCTGATATGAAGTTTGGAAGCCAAGGAGTACAGAAGACACTTCCCAACAGGTGGTAAGGGGATTTTATAGGTTGAACAGGAAATACCCTGTACGTGGCACCGGCAGCCACAGACAGCCTGGCCAAAGATTGCAGCTTTGCAGTTCCCTCCTCTCCCAGGGCAGAGACCCCCCAGACCCAGGCCACAAGTGACTTTACACAAAGTCAAGTAAGTCCAGGCTACTTCCCCCCACCCCGCACATGGCAAGCATCACACCCCCACAGCTGCAGTGGCAAATGACAACCAGGAGAGTGCCAGAGGGAGAGAGGGATTCTACCTGCACTTGCGTCGGGCACAGGACGCAGGCAGCAGCCAGCCATGACTGTGAGAGACTCTTGACTTTTTGGAGAGGTGGTGTAGTGTACAGAAAGCTGGACAATAAGTCAGTGCTACAGTGGGAGTGTCGGGAGAGACTTTTTAAAAGGGGAGCTGAGGCATGCTGGGCAGGGACCCCAAGCACAGCTGCCCTGACAGCAAGGGGAGAGGACTGAGGGCACGGTTTGCTCCCACTGAGTGCATCTAGACAGAGAGATCAGAAAGGTGCACGGTGAAGGGATTTCTTGGGTGCAGCCCAGCACAGCTGGCAAGGCAGAGGCTATGCAGAGTGGAGAGTTCAGGACTATGTCTGCTGCAAGGGCAGTGGGCTTGGAACTGGAGGGGAGGGAGTTGAGCACCTTAGATTATTTAGAGCCACACAGAGCTCCCTTCCCCAGCGGAGACTGAACCTACGGGAAGGGGAAGAAGCACCCAGCCCCCAACTCCTGCAGGATGGAAAGCACCACCAACAGGGAAGATCTGCAAACAGCAGGACAGGCTCAACAACCCCCTTCAGGGTACATAGCAGCAAGAGAAAGACAGAAAGTGAAATGTGTTAAGGGAACCATTTTGAACTTCTGTACGGAAGGCAAAATACACTGGTTCCCAGGGCCCTATTCCATTGAGGCCATCAAAGCAGAGATCAGGAATTGGTGCAGCAAGGAGGAATTAGGGCCTTGCCCAGTCTCAGCTTGCACGGAGAGCTGCCATCAGCAGCAAGCAGGAAAGAACTACCCTTTTACACAGATTGGCCCCTCCCTTGAAACAGCTAATTTATCAGAATCTATACATTACGGAAATAAGCCGGGAGAGACCAAGACGGGTAGTGCAGGAGCAGGGGGAACATACCCACAATTTTCCCAGAGGACTGACCAGTGCCTCCCAGGGGAGACCCAGGGCCCCACCCTCCCAATCTCAACAGAAACCCCCCCTAGAGGCAGGTGAAGGTGATACAGGTGGTGCTGCCAGAAGTTGGATGACCCATCCCAGGATTTGGAGCCCATAAAAAGCCAGAGGTGGATCCAGAAAGAGGACAGAAGGCAAACACCAAACTGCTGAGATGAATTCCACCTCATTTTACTTCAGAATTTGTGGGTTTTTTTGTTCTGTTCACATAGGCTTTTAATATTTCTCTTTTGCTTCAACTGTATTACAACTAATTCACTATTCTTTGTCTTTTAGTTTTTATTCTTTTTATTTAGATTTATATTGTTTTTTATTTTATTGTTATTTCAAATCTCACTTATACCCTTATTCCATTTTGCCTTCTTCCTGCCCTTCCTTATTTTTGTTGTAAATTTTTTTTCTCCCACACTACACCTTGTTCCTGTTCCTTGATCTTACTATTTCTCCTCCCCACCCTCTCAAAAGCATGTTTCCTTCTAGCCCTGGCTGGTGTAGCTCAGTGGATTGAGCGCAGGCTGCGAACCAGGCATCGCAGGTTCGATTCCCAGTCAGGGCACATGCCTAGGTAGCAGGCCGTGGCCCCCAGCAACTGCACATTGATGTTTCTCTCTCTCTCTCCGCCCCTCCCTTCCCTCTCTAAAAATAAATAAAAATCTTAAAAAAAAAAGCATGCTTCCTTCGTTTACTCAGCTCACATTCTTTTTCTCCTTCTTATAATATTCTTACTTTCTTTCCACCTTTATAAATTGTGGCTTATTTGGCATGGATATTATGGTTATTGCTGTTCTTCTTCAACTGTATTCCTATTTGCTCACTTTTTTTTATTTCAAATCTCATAGGCTACTCTCCCTATCTGACTTCATTTTGCCTTCTTCCTACCATTGCTTATTTGAGCTTGGAATTTTTTTTCCCCTTTCTTAGCCTGGATTCTATTCCTTACTCTTATTATTTCACCAACTCCTATCCTCTCAAAATCATTTTTATTTTTTTAAAAATTTTTTTAAAGATTTTATTTATTTGTTTTCAGAGAGGGAAGGAAGGGAGAAAGAGAAAGAGAGAGAAACATCAATGTGCAGTTGCTGGGGGCCATGGCCTGCAACCTAGGCATGTGCCCTGACTGGGAATCGAACCTGCGATGCTTTGGTTCGCAGCCCGCGCTCAATCCACTGAGCTACGCCAGCCAGGGTGCAAAATCATTTTCCTTTACTGCAGACATCTCATATTCTCTTTCATATAATATTCTTATTCTCTTTCCACCTTTATCAATCCTTGCTCAGCTGTCGTCGTTACTGATCTTGTTGTGGTTTTTCTGCAGTTTTGTTCCCTTTGGTTCACTACCTTTTTTATTTCATTTCAAACCTCATATTATACTATCCCCTTTCCTTACTCCATTTTGCCATTGCCCTTCCCTGTTTTACTTACATTTAAGATTTATTTTCTCCCTTTCTTCACCTTGTTTTTATTCCCTACTCTTATTAATTCTCCCTCTTCCCTCTCACAATCATTTTTCTCTCTTTTAGTCACCTCGTATGCTTTTTTCTCATCTTATAATATTCTTAATCTCTCTCCATTTTTATTCATCTTTGCTCAATTGCTGTTGATATTGCTGATGTGTTTCTGCTGGCGTGGGTTTTGTCTTCTGCATAGTATTGTTTTTTCACTAGCACCTGTACATCAGCACACAAGGTGTGGCAGGGGTTGAGACTGCACATCTCCACATCTCCACCAAGCCAGCACTGCAGGAGATGCTAATGGGACTGCTATAAAAAGGAGAAGACAAGGGAGGTGGGGAGAGAGAGAGAAAGAGAAACACATGTACAGAAGAAATAGCAATGATAAGTACCTATCAATGACCACCTTAAATGTAAATGGATTAAATGCTCCATTCAAAAGACTTGGGGTAGTTAAGTGGATAAGAAAACATGGCCTGCATATATGCTGTCTACAAGAGACCCACCTCAGAACAAAAGATCTACACAGGTTGAAAGTGAAAGGATGGAAAAAATTATCCCAAGCAAACGGACATGAAAAGAAAGCTGTGGTAGCAATACTTATATCGGACAAAAATAGACTTCAAAACAAAAGCCATAAAAAGAGACAATCAAGGTCACTACAAAATACTTAAAGGAACAGTCCAACAGGAGAATATAACCCTTGTAAACATATACACACCCAACAAAGGAGCACCTAATACATGAAGAAAATCTTGGAGGACTTCAAGAAAGATGTTAACAACACAGTCATCCCAGGGGATTTTAACACCTCCCTGTCAACAATGGATAGATCTTCCAAACAAAGAATCAACAAGGATATTGCTGAATAACACTCTAGATCCAGTTGACTTAATTGACATATACAGAACCTTTCACCCCAAAGAAGCAAAATATACATTCTTTTCAAATGCACATGGTACATTTTTCAAAGGCAGACCACACAGTAGGACACAAACAAGCCTAGAAAAAATTCAAGAAAATTGAAAATCATATCAGGCATGTGCTCTGATCACAATTGCCTAAAACTAGAAAACAACCTCAAGGAAAAAACACAAATACATAGAGACTGAATAACATGTTATTAAATAATAAATGAGTTAATAATGACATCAAAGAAGAACTCACAATGTTTCTGGAAACAAATGAAAATGAACACACAACAGCCCCAAACCTATGGGATACAGCGAAGGTAGTCCTGAGAGGGAAGTTCATAACAATACAAGCCTACCTAAAGAAGACAAAAAAATCTCAAATAAACAACCTAAGAACTAGAACAAGAGCTGGAGAACAACAAACAAGGCCCAGAGAGAGAAGAACAAAGGGGAAAAAATCAAGATCAGAGCAGAATTAAATGGCATAAAGACTAAAAGAACAAATCAAAGGACCCAAATAAATAAAATCAGATATGAAAAAGAAGTAATAACTGATACCACAGAAATACAAAGGATTTTAAGAAATTACTATGAATAACTATATGACAAGAAATTGGACAACTTGAATTTCCAGCCAAGATGGAGGTGTAGGTAGATACACTTTGCTTCCTTGCACAACCAAAAGAAGGACAACAAATTTTAAAACAAAAAACCACAACTGCCAGAAAACGGAAATGTATGGAAGTCTGACAACCAAGGAGTTAAAGAATAAACATTTATCCAGACTGGTAGGAGGGGTGGAGACAGGCAGCCAGGGGAGAGAGGACATCTAGCAAGGTGATAGACAGGGCTGCACAAGGCGGAGACTAGCAGACCAGGTGGTCCCACATTTGTGTGTGGATAAGCTGAGAGGAACAACTGGGGAGCAAGACAGACAACACAACCCAGGGTTCCAGCTCAGGAAACTAAAGCCTCAAAACTTCTAGCTGTAAAAACCTGTAGGGGTTATAGCAGTGAAAGAAACTCCTGGTCTCACAGGAGAGTTGATTGGAAGAGACCCACAGGATCTTAGAATGTACACAAGCCCACACACCGAGGAATCAGCACAAGAAGGGCCCCATTTGCTTGTGGGTGGTCAGGGAAATGACTGAAAGCCGGTTAAGAGCCAAGCAAGGGGCATTGTCCCCTCTGACCCCTCCCCAACATACAGCACCACAACACAGCAAAGTGGGTCGCCCCACCATGGCAAATACCTAAGGCTCTGACCCTTAAACATAACAGATGCAGGGAGACGAAGAAATATGGCCCAAATTAAAATATTGATCAAAACTCCAGAAAAAGAACTAAGCAACGAGGAGATAGCCAACCTATCAGATGCAGAGTTCAAAACGCTGGTAATCATGATGCTCACAGAAATGATTGAGTACAGACGCAAAATAGAGGAAGGCTATACAAAGTGAAATAAAGAAAAATATACAGGGAACCAACAGTGAAGGGAAGGAAACTGGGACTCAAATCAACTTGGAACAGAAGGAAGAAATAAATATTCAACCATAACAGAATGAAGAAACAAGAATTCAAAAAATTAAGAGAGGCTTAGGAACCTCTGGGACAACTTTAAATATTCCAAAATCTGAATCATAGGGGTGCCAAAATGAGAAGAGGAAGAGGAAGAAATTGAAAACTTATTTGAAAAAATAATGAAGGAGAACTTCCCCAATCTGGCAAAAGAAACAGTCTTCTAGGAAGTTCAGGAAGCTCAGAGAGTCCCAAACAAGTTGGACCCAAAGAGGAACACACCAAGACACATCATAATTAAATTACTCAAGATTAAAGATAAGGAGAGAATCTTTAAAGCAGCAAGAGAAAAGGAGATGGTTGCCTACAATGGAGTTTCCATAAGACTATCAGCTGTTCTCAAAAGAAACCTTATAAGCAAGAAGGAGCTGTAAAGAAATATTCCAAGTCATGAAAGGCAAAGTCGTATATCCAAGATCACTCTATCCAGAAAGCAATCGTTTAGGAAGGAAGGGCAGATAAAGTGCTTCTCAGATAAGGTCAAGTTAAAAAAGTTCATCATCACCAAGCCCTTATTATATGAAATGTTAAAGAGGCTTATCTAAGAAAAAGAAGATCAAAATTATGAACAGTAAAATGACAACTCACAACTATCAACTGAACCAAAAAAACAAACTAAGCAAACAACTAGAACAGGAACAGAATCACAGAAATGGAGATCATGTGGAGGGTTATTAGCAGAGAGGGGGAGAGGGGAGAATGGGAGAAAAGGTACAGAAAATAAGAAGCATAAATGGTAGGTACAAAATAGACAGAGGGTAGGGATTAAGAATACTATAGGAAATGGAGAAGCTAAAGAACTTATATGTATGGCCCACGGACATGAACTAAGAGGGGGAATGCTGGTGGGAAGGGGGGTGCAGGGTGGAGGGGGATAAAGGGGAGAAAAAGATGGGACAACTGTAATAGCATAATCAACAAAATATACTTTAAAAAGAAGAAATTGGACAACCAGCGAGAAATGGACAAATATTGAGAAACATGCAATCTTCCACAACTGAATCAAGAAGCAGCAGACAGCCTGAATAGGCCAATAACAGCCAGTAAATTTGAAGCAGTAATCAAAAAACTCCCAGCACACAAAAGCTCTGGACCTGCAAAGCCTATGGCATCACAGGTGAATTTCACCAAACATTTAAGGAAGAATTAACTCCTATGCTTCTCAAACTATTCCAAAAATTTCAAGAAGGGAGACTCCCAAACTCTTTATGAGGCCATCCAAACCCTCTTTTATGAGGCCAGCATGATCCTAATTCCAAAACCAGGTAAAGACACAGCAAAGTAAAAACACTACAGGTTGGTATCTCTGATGAACATAGATGCTATAATCCTCAACAAAATACTGGCAATCTGGATTCAGAAACACATTGAAAAGATCATACACCATGATCCAGTGGGGTTCATCCCAGGGATGCAAGGATAGTACAATATTCACAAATCAATAAACATAATACACCACATAAATAAAATGAAGGACAAAAATCACATGATCATATCCATAGATGTTGAAAAAGCATTTGATCCATTTATGGATCAGCATCCATTTATGACAAAAACACTCAGCAAAGTGGGAACAGAAGGAACATATCTCAACATAATAAAAAGCCACATGTGAGAAACCTACAGCCCACATCACACTCAATGGACAAAAACTAAAAGCTTTTCCCTTAAGGTCAGGAACAAGACAAGTGTCCGCTTCTATCGCTTTTATTCAACACAGTACTAGAAGTTCTAGCAACAGAGATGAGAGAGAGAGAGAGAGAGAGAGAGAGAGAGAGAGAAAGGGCATCCAAATTGGAAAGGAGTAAAACTGTCATTATTCACAGATGACGTGACAGTGTACACAGAAAGCCCTATTGTCTCCACCAAAAAATTACTTGACCTAACAGGTGAATTTGGCAAAAAAAAAGCTGTATACAGTCAATATTCAGAAATTGATGGCATTTCTGTACAACCAACAATGAATTATCAGAAAGAGAAACTAGGATAAAAAATCCCATTTACTATAGCAACAAGAAAAATAAAGTATCTAGGAATAAATTTAACCAAGGAGGTAAAAGACCTGTACTCGGAAAACTATAGAACACTGAAGAAAGAAATTAAGGAAGATACAAATAAATGGAAGCATACACCGTATTCCTGGATGAGAAGAATCAACATCATTAAAAGGCCCGTATTACCCAAAGCAATCTACAGATTCAATGTAATTCCTATCAAAATACCAATGGCATATTTCACAGATCTAATACAAATATTTCAAAAATTTATACGGAACCAGAGTGACCTTGAATAGCCTCAGCAATCTTGAGAAAGAAGAACGAAGTAGGAGAAATTACAATACCCAATATCAAACTATCCTATGAGACCACTGCAATCAGAAGAGTCTGGTACTAGCATAAGAACAGACACAGAGATTATTGGAACAGAATAGAGAGCTCAGAAATAAACCCAAGTCTCTATGGTCAATTAATATTAGGAGCTTGAGCACACAATGGAGTAAAGATAGCCTCTTCAATAAATAGTGTTGGGAGAACTGGACTGGTACATGTAAAAAAACGAAACTAGACCACCAACTTACATCATATACAAAAATAAACTCAAAATGCATAAATAAGCCAATTGGTGAAAGTCAAATACCATATGCTCTCACATATAAGAGGAATCTAATGAACAAAATAGATCCACAGGCATGGAAACACGGAAGACTGAAAGTGACCAGAGGGAAGGGGGAAGGGATAATGGTGGAAGGAAGGGGGAGGGACCAGACAAAAAACATGTTTGAATGAATGATCCACGGACATGGACAACAGTGTGGGAATTAACTCTGAGAGTCAGGGTGAGATGGGTGGAGGAGGACAAAAGGGGAAATATTGGGACAACTGTAATAGAATAACGATAAAATATGATTTAAAAATAAGTATCACCTACACAAGTGCTCTGTTAATTATCTTAATGGAGCACATTCTCCATTCTGATTAACAGAAAATCTGTCATTAAGCTCTATTAGCCAGCCAATTTGTCTCACCTTATTTAGGGAAACATCTTTGACACAAAGGCCAACACATGTTTCAAAACATGTTTCCAAACATACGCGTATTATTTACACTTCATAAAAATCAAACAATTCCCTCCTAACTAGGCTCTCATGATAGATGGGCAATTTTTTAGGTCATTAACTTTTCCTGTAGCACCTCAGAACAGGAAACCGTCAAATGCTGAAGACAAGCAGTCAACAGTTGGCTTGATGACAATAGCTCTGCGGTTAATTAGCCTGCCCAGCATTCGGTAATGAGAGGTGGAGAAAAGATGGGTTCCCAAGGAGAGGAAGTCGAGGGGGTTAAACAGGCAAAATGGAAAACATCACTGGCCAATTTCAGAAGATAGAACTTCCTGAATTGTGCCCAATGTGCAGCCCTGCCAAACCACCCCAGGGCAACAGGCTACATTAAACTACCACAAGGTGATAAACTGAAACTAGAACAATTTGAGGATGAAAGTTGCAGGAGATGTATTTCAGCACAACTTAAGGAAAAAATATTCTTACATCGAGAGTTATCCAAGAATATAGTCAAGTAACACAATCTCTCTAAATACAAGTGCTCTCGTACTGAGAGAATTGAGATCACAGATGTTAAAATACATTGCAATTATAAAGTGCCATGCAGATGTAACTGATGGTGGCAATGATGTGACAACACAGACTTCCTGTACACTTTCCCAGCCTTGGACCTCTTGTCTGTCCAACCACTCCTCTGCTAACGACGCCAAGACAAGGAAGACTGAAAATGCTAAGCAGCATAACTGGCCCTTTAAATGTCTGGGCACTCTCCTACTGAGAAGGTATTCTATTTTGTTGATTGGACAAAGTATGAAATTGCTTTACATAACCAAAAAAAAAAAAACACCTCATCAGCTTTGAAACCAGTCTCCTGCTGCTCCAAAATGAGTGCCACAGTCGCAGAAGGAGATCATGCCTGGGCAGCATTCCACAACAGCATCCTTTCCAATCCCAGCTAATAACCAACAGAAATGAGGTCTCCCAGGGGCTCGAATTTTGGAATAAATATATGCCAGCCACTTTCGAGGAGCTGCTCTCAGGTAAATAGTGTTCCTGGATTCAAGGGAAGGTCAGTCTTTTAAAACTGAATCCACACACTGTTAACAGTTTCTGGGGCCAGCTAAAAATGAGTGGGAAGATAACAAGCTCTATGATCAGGCAGATTTAGGTTCAAATCCTGGAACTGCCACATACAAAATGTGGGACCACATGCAAGTCCACTAACCTTTCTAAGCCTCGGTTTCCTCTAGCCTCAAAATAGAGAAGAATAACACATACTTTGTAGAGTTGTTGTAAGGTATTTTTTTAAAGACAGGTTTATTTCCTTTGCGTACAGTAAAACCCCATTTGGGTATACAGTTCTATAAGCTTTGAAAAATGTATACAGTTGTAAAAATGCCACCACAATTAAGATATGAAGTATTTTCGTTGCCCCCAAGAGTTGTCTCACCTGTGCAGGCAATGCTCTCCCTCCCCAGGCTCCCAGCCCCTGGAAACGACTGAATGAGGTGGAGAAAACGCAAGAGTACAGTTCAAGGTCACAAAGCAAGTAAGGGACAGGTTCAAGACTAGCACCCCAAATGAATCAAAGACCTAAAAGAGAGAGTAAAAAAGATAAACCCTCCTAGAGGAGAGAAGGAAATATAGGCATAAACCTTCAAGACCTTGGATTTGTAAATGGTTTCTTAGATACTAGATATGATAGCAATAGCACAAATAGCCAAAGGGGGGTAAACTGGATTCATCAAAACCAAAAGCTTTTGTGCTTTAAAGAATACATTCAAGAAAGACAAAAGAGAATCCACAGAATGACAGAAAATTTTTGCAGATCATATATACAGGGCTTGGCACAAATCATTCCCTTTGTTATTATATAATCTTTTATTATGAAATCATAAGCATGTAATTCTGTAACATAACAGTATCACACTCAAGCACACTATATGACATTTTAGGTGAAATGTTCAAATTGCTGTCCATCTCATCCAAAACACTCATGTATCCTACCAGCCACACTCAAGCAAGCCTTACTTCTGCTGGACCCTGTATTAAACGAAATGAAGGAAGCCAAAGCACAGGATCACATATCGTATGATTCCATTTATGTGAAATCTTCAGCAAAGGCAAACTCCAGAGGCAGACAATAGATATTTGTTCATCTAGGGCTTCAAGTAGAAATGGGGACTGACAGCAGACAGGAGCAAAAGATCTCTTTAGGGTAATGAAAATGGTTTAAAACTGGATTTTGGTGATAGTTGCACAACTCTAAATTTAATAATAATCATTCAATTGTATACTTAAAATGAGTGAATTTTATCATATAAAAGTCAAAAAAGCTGTTAAAACACAAATTTGTGATTCAATAAATAGTTACACATTTTTATAAGCTAAAAGGAATTAAGTCATTTAGTTTGACACCCTCATTTAATATACATAAACTGATACCTCCTGTGCTAAGTTCTCTGTAAAGTACAGATTCAGAGATAATAGGACACAATTGCTGTCCCTGGGGTGCTCACATGAAGGAGACAGACATGGAAACTGACAATTGGAAGCAATATAGTACTGTTATTAGACCAACTGGTAGAATTTAAAGAAAGACAACTAACTAAAGGGCAGGTGGGGGGAAATGTTATGATTCCATTAGTTGGCAACATAGTCAGTTCAAGGACTCCATCTTTCAATCTCTCTTGCGGTTAGATGTGGCTACGTGATTATTTCTGTTCAATGAGATATGACTGAACTATGGTGTAGGGCTTGTGCTCAAATGCTGCTTAAAGAGAACAGTGGTAGCTGGGGGTGGTGCCCTTTCTTCTCGTCTGACTCTTTCCTGCTATTTAGAATCAGAATATAATGATTGGAGCTTATCAGCCTTCTTTTCCACGAACTGACCTTGAGAATGGAAGTATCAAACTGAGGAGAGCAGACGGTGCCCTGATTTCGTGCAGTGATCACTTCAACTCTGGCTTACCTACTTCTGTATTTTTTAAACCACTGTTTTATTAGATTCCTGTTATATGTAGCTGAAACTAATCATTTAACTGGGAGGGGGAAAGACATAGAAGATTTCAAGAGACTGTGTCATTTGATCTATGTTTTGAAGGATGACAGGAACTCTACAGAGAAAGAAGGGAAGAAAAGGCCATTTGTGACACTGTGCCAGGAGAAAGCAAGGCACATTCAGAGAATATCAACTAGTTCTGAAAGGCTGGAGCACGGGATCTGAGGGAACACATGGCAGGGACATTATCATCCCGTCCCCACTTCAGAATTGTGTCCACTCAGCTCTTATGAAGGATCTCAGAGGCCAGACTGGGCATTATAGGCCATTTTTTGACCCCAGAGCTCTCTGAACTTCTGTGTTATAAATACTCATTGCAGCTATAATTTGCTTGCTCAGTTCTGCCTGAAACATTTTAAGCACCAGGAGGTGAAGGGGCTGTATCTTTTATTCATCACTATATCTCTAGAAAAGGACATGATTTAAAGCAGAGTGCTCAGTAAACATCTGTTGACTAGTTGAATTAATTAATGGTAAATAAGGAAACATTTTGTTGAAATTCAACAACTGGATACCTTCTTACCAAATTTTAAAAAACTCTGTTTCAGTGGGTTTTTTTCCTTAATTGTCTCAGTATGCTATGCAAGGAAACCCAGTTTTTCATAGTGGATATGTTTCTTTACACTGTCTGACAAAAGTAATCAGACTGCACACTAGATTTCTGCATTTTACAGTTCTGTATATCATTTCATCTCAGAAAGTGTTTCAATTTAAAGATGAAATGAAAAAAATAAAGATGAAATGGATGAGAACTCTGACTTCTAGGAACCTGCCAAGAGGATCTCAAAATCAAAAAGGCTTCCATGGTTACCAGAAAGACCCAAAGCTCAACAACCACCCTTGTGCCCGCCTGTAAATGAGACGCGCATCTACGAAATGTCACATCCCAACTGCCGGAGCTTTCAGCCCATTGAAACAGCTTTAGTAAAATGGCTTTTTGTAGATCAAAATCACAACAAAATTGTCTCTCAAGCCAAATGCTTGCAAATAATATAAAATTTCTTCTCAAGGGTTTTCCCCCTTAAGGGCAAACAAATTTCAGAAGGAATCTCCCTTAATACAGAATCCGATTATAGACAGTCCCCAACTTACAATGGTTTGACTTCTTTCTCCACTTTAGGATGGTGTGAAAGCGATACAAAGGCAGTAGAAACCAGCTAGGCTGAGCCATGATGCAACCCCATCGCAAGTCAAGGAGCATCTGTATTCATTAAACCTCCCAAGTACTCGGGACTTACTGCATGTCGTTTCTCTGCCCTCAAAGAACTCATCTTTTAATGGGGAAACAGCTATGTGTAAGTACGACTGGAATGAAAGTGCTACATTAAAGTGTCTGAAACAAAGAGAGGATGTCATTTTGCTTGGCAGAAGGGTCAAGGA
Organism: Tonatia bakeri; assembly: GCA_004024845.1. Classification (NCBI taxonomy): domain Eukaryota; kingdom Metazoa; phylum Chordata; class Mammalia; order Chiroptera; family Phyllostomidae; genus Tonatia; species Tonatia bakeri. The sequence continues at coordinate 238,615 of PVIA01000384.1, forward strand.
AAGCTTTCGCAATGTAGCACTTTTATAGTTCATAAGGGTGGTGCAAGAGATAACATTACTATATTGTAGACAGAGAAACATAATCAGAGAAGTTGTATCAATTGTTAGTGGAAAGCCAGGGACTAAAATCTAGGACTTTAGATCTGAAGTCCAGTGTCCTTCCCAGGACATCATGCTTTCTATGACATCCAGATGTGACACCAAAAATGGCTGAAATTTCAAAAGAGCATTTTCCTGCTTTCACACTTTACAATCTAATGATTTGATCTTTGAATTCCTCTAAACATGCCATAGTCTCTTTCCTCTGAGTCTTTATATATCCTGTTCTCTTTGCCTGAAATACCGCCTTCCTTCATCATTCAGGGATTCTCAACTTTCCTATACGTTAGTTTGGATAATTTCTACTCATCTTTTCGGGGCTCCATTAAATGGTACCTACATCACACTATAATTGTACCATGCTCCCAACTGTAAAGCCCATGAGAGCAGAGATTTGTCTTTTTTTTTTATTGATTATGCTGTTACAGTTGTCCCATTTCCCTCCTTCACTCCCCTCCACCTTGCCCACCCCCTCCCACCCACATTCCCCCCCTTTAGTTCACGTCCATGTGTCATAAA
>PVIA01000384.1:239332-465278 GCA_004024845.1 Tonatia bakeri
TTCCCCCTCTCTCCTCCTCCCCCTTCCCTGTTGCTAACCCTCCATGTGATCTCCATTTCTGTGGTTCTGTTCCTGTTCTAGTTGTTTGCTTAGTTTGCTTTTGTTTTAGGTATGGTTGTTACTAACTGTGAGTTTGATGTCTTTTTTTACTGTTCATATTTTTAATCTTCTTTTTCTTAGGTAAGTCCCTTTAACATTTTGTATAATAAGGGCTTGGTGATGATGAATTCTTTTAACTTGGCCTTGTCTGAGAAGCACTTTATCTGCCCTTCCATTCTAAAGGAAAGCTTTGCTGGATAGAGCAATCTGGGATGTAGGTCCTTGCCTTTCAGGATTTGGAATACTTCTTTCCAGCCCCTTCTTGCCTGTAAGGTCTCTTTTGAGAAATCAGCTGACAGTCTGATGGGAACTCCTTTGTAGGTTACTGTCCCCTTATCTCTTGCTGCTTTTAGAATTCTCTCCTTCATTTTTACCTTGGCTAATGTAATTATGATGTGCCTTGGCATATTCCTCCTTGGGTCCAACCTCTTTGGGACTCTCTGAGCTTCCTGGACTTCCTGGAAGTCTATTTCCCTTGCCAGATTGGTGAAGTTCTCATTTCTTGCTCTTCCTCTTCCCCTTCTGGTACCCCTATAATTCGGATGTTGGAACGTTTAAAGATGTCCTGGAGGTCCCTAAGCTTCTCCTCATTTTTTTGAATTCTTGTTTCTTCATTCTTTTCTGTTTGGTTGTTCCTTTCTTCCTTCTGGTCCACTCCATTGATGTGAGTCCCAGTTTTCTTCCCTTCACTATTGATTCCCTGTGTGTTTTCCTTCATTTCTCTTATTGTAGCTTGCATTTGCTCATCTAATTTCTGACCAAAGTCAACCAATTCTGTGAGCATCCTGATTACCAGTGCTTTGAACTGTGCATCTGATAGGTTGGCTATCTCTTGGTCACTTAAAAAAAATTGGTTCTGGGGCTTTCAATTCTGTTTGAGCCATCTTTTTTATTTTTTATTTTCCTTTGGTCTGGTTGCAGGTATTACGTATGGGCGGCGGAGCCTTAGGTGTTCACCAGGGCGGGGCACCCCAGTCGCTGGGTTGTGACGTTGTAGGTGGGGGCGGGGTCTGAGAGGGAACAATGGCACCTGCTCTGCTCTCTCTAGGACTCCATTCCCCCCTGCTGCCTCCTATAAGCAAGCTGGGCCCTTCTGGTGCTGGCTTCTAGGCAGGTGGGCTTGTGTACTTTCTCGGACTCTGTGGGTTTCCCCGAGGAGCCTCCTGTGAGGCTGAGAGAATCTTCTGACCTCAGCTCCCACGGTGTTTTCAGTTGGTACTCTTAGGCTTTGTTTCCCTGCGCTGGGGCCCTGGGTTGCGCAGTCGGTGTCGCTGCCTGTTTTCGCTTAGTTTGCGTGCGAATGTGTGGCTGCAGCGCACTGGGTCTGCTCGCTGCCTCCCGCGCCCAGGGTCTGCCACTGGTCCATCAGCCACCCCTGCGCTTCTGGGGTCTGCCAACTGCCATCTGCGCCCTGCGCGCCCCTGTCTGCCAGCCACCGCTCTTTCCTGCCAGGACCCCTCTCCGTAGGTCTCCAACTGCGCCCCTCCTTACCGGTCTGGATGTACGGTATTCAGACTTCAATTCAGTTCATTTCTCTCTGTTCTGGTTGTTTCTTGTTTCTCAATTTTTGTTGTCCTTAGTTTTGGTTGCGCGAGGAGGCACAGTGCGATCACCTATACCTCCATCTTGGCTGGAAGCTCAGATTTGTCTTTTTTAAAAAATCATTCTTTATTTTTAAATTACAGTTGACATACAATATTATATTAGTTTCAGGTGTACACTCCTGTGATTAGACATTATATAACTCTAAGTGATCACTCCAATAAATCTACTACCCATCTGACACCATACATAATTAAAATATTGACTATATTCTCTATGCTGTACTTTATATCCCCATGACTATTCTCTAACAACCAATGTGTACTTCTTAATATCATCGCCTTTTGCACCCATCCCTCCCAACCCCATTCCACCTGGCAACTGTAGCTATGAGTCTGTTTCTGTTCTGCTTCTTTGTTTAATTTGATGTTTTTTAGATTCATTTGTTGATAGATATGTATTTATTGGCATTTTATTGTTCATATTTTTTATCTTCTTCTTAGAGAAGACACTTTAACATTTCATATAATAGTGGTTTGGCGGTGGTGAATTCCTGCAGCTTTTTCTTGTCTGGGAAGCTCTTTATCTGTCTGATAGCTTTGCTGGGTTGAGTAATCTTGGTTGGGTCCTTGCTTTATATCACTTTGAATATTTGTGCCCATCCCTCCTGGCCTGCAAAGTTTCTTTTGAGAAATCAGCTGACAATCTTATGGGAGGTTCCTTGTAGGTAATTAACTACTTTTCTCCTGCTGCTTTTAAGATTTTCTCTTTGCCCTGGCTGGGTGGCTCAGTTGGTTGGAGAATCATCCCATACACCAGAAGGTTGTTAGTTCGATTCCCAGTCAGGTACATTATCTTCGTTGCAGGCTTAATTCCCAGTCAGGATGTGTATGGGAGGCAACCAACTGATGTTTCTCTTTTACTCTTTCTCTTCCTCTTTTCCTTTCTCTTTCTCTAAAATCAATAAACATTTCCCTCAGGTGAGGGAAAAAGTTTTTTTTGTCTTTAACTTTTTGCATTTTAATTATGATGTACCTTGGTGTGAACCTCTTTGGGTTCATCTTGTTTGGGATTCTCTGTGCTTCCTGAATTTGTATGTCTATTTCCTTCATCAGGCTAGGGAAGTTTTCTGTCATCATTTTTGCAAATAGGTTTTCCAATTTCTTGCCCTCCCACTTCTTCCAGCACCCCAATAATGTGAATGTTGGTATGCTTGAAGTTGTCCCAGAGGCCCCTTACACTACCTTTAATTTTTTAAAATTCTTTTTTCTTTTTGCTGTTCTGATTGGCTGGGTTTTTTGTTTTGTTTTGTTTTGTTTTTTCTTCCTTATTCCAAATAGCTGATTTGATTCTCAGCTTCATCTTCTCTATTTTTGATTCCCTGTAAACTATTCTTCATTTCAGTTAGTGTGCCCTTCACTTCTGACTGGTTCTTTTTCATGGTTTCCGTGTACTTTTTTTTTTTATAGTTTCTATGTCTTTACTTATGCTGTTGAAGTTCTCTTAAGTTCATCTGCTCTCCTCCTTATAACCAGAGTTTTGAACTCTGCATCTAGTAGATTGCTTGTCTCCATTTTATTTCATTATCTTTCTTGAACTTTTGTTCTGTTCTTTCATTAGGGACTCACTTCTTTGTCTCCTCATTTTGGCTGCCTCCCTGTGTTTGTTTCTATGTATTATGTAGACAGCTGCTACGTCTAGGGTTCTAATGGGTAATTAGAGAGCCTCAAAAGAGCAAGAGCAGTCGCAATCACTCTGAGGCTATCTGCTATAGGAAAGTAATCATCTCCTCATCCATGAAATAGAAATGCTACCATTTAATCTAAAGCATTGCTATGAAGATACATAGAAAGCCACGAAGGACTGAATCACAAAGTGACAATCATAACTGTGTTTTATTGAATAGAATATTTCATGGGAAGATGTAAAATGGACTGTGGAAGAGAAACAGAAGATCTGAAACAGAAAGGAACAGCTGAAATAGAAAAGGGAAGAATACTGGAAATATTTTGGAGTCAGAACTGACAGAATTAGAAACTATGCAGGGCTTAATGAAGAAAAAAAAGTAAAGGGTTTCCAGGGTAAGCAATAACAATGGCATTCATATTTCAAAAGCAGAGGCAAAGATGTTCAGTGAACATCTGGAAATAACGATCTGAGAGATGATGACTGCTGTGAACTAACTACCCACCAACCATTACGTGTATTTGTGTAGAGGTTAGCAGAAGTAGTCCAGAAAGGGCATAATGGCAGTAGAGAATGATGAAACATGGAGGAAGAATAACAGCCTAGTAGAATACACTGTCAGATATAATTCAGAGCCAAACAGGGCTCCTAGAAAACATGTCTTTAGAACCTTCTCAGTCTTTAAAGAAGCAAGCCTACTTGGCTCCCAAGATGCTTGCTTGTTTGCTTTCTTCCTTCAGTCAAAAACCCTTCACTGAATTTTATTTTATACCAGACCCAGTACTAGCATTACAGATATAAAAGGAAAATAAAATGCCCTTAAGGACTCGGAATGAGCAGAGAAAGGAAACACCTAGAGTCAAACAAAGACACCCACGCGTTCGGGTAGAGACAAATGAGCCCAGGGTCCAGTGAACCTAACTGCATGCACTCCTTCTCCAGGATGTCTTCCCTGCATATTTTTATCACCTAACATTTATGGAATGCTTACTATAAGCCAGGTATTTTTCTCAAAACTTTACATACACTATTTCCTTTATTTTTCACAATGATCTTATGAAGTAGGTACTAAGTATTACTCTCACTTTGCCAATGGGGGAACTGAACAGCTGAACAGTCTGGAGTATGATGAACTCTTTACTCTGAGCTCTTGGAATCCTCATAAAGCATTCTGTATCATTACACAGCACTTTGTAGCATTGGTTTTAAAAATATCCCTTGAGGAGTAACTGTATCTTCAACCTCTTCAATTAATGCCCTCCTACCCCAGTGCCTTCTTGCTCTAAGTGAAATGTTTCCTCCGCAGCCTTCTCAAATGGGGGCTGCTTTTCACTCATTCCCCAGCTACTATTTAGCTCCACTGTTGCTTCCAGACCCTCCTGTGTACAAACATCCAGCTTTGACTCTAACATCAACAGGTTCAAGGTCGCTCCATCTTATAGCCATTTACTTGCCCAAATCACTCCCTCTTATGCTTTAAAGATTGTGGCTCCTAGAAAACTGTTATTCTCTCCAGCACCATTCTTACCATAATTCTTGGTAATTTCAATAACTATATAAATAATGGTTATAACATATTGCCCCTAATAGTCACCTGGCCTCCTACCCTCTGTTGATCTTGATTTCTAGCCCACCTCAGCCTCTCATTCCCATGGTTATACTTGACCTTGTCATTACCAGTAACTGCCAGTCTTCTATAACCTCAATTCCAAACATCTCATTTTCCAACCACTCTCTCTTATCTTTTCAATACAGAGCACTGTAGTGCCCCAGCTCTAACAATCCTTCAGACTATTAGGACATTTAATCTACGGATCATTTGTTTCATTTCCTGTTTCATTTCCACCACCTTCATCATTTCCTCCCTTCCTAATTCTGGCTAGTTTAAATTCATTGGTCAATTTTTGTAATCACTCCCCGGGCCCTCTATACTTGTATTAACATTACATTGATTAAATCACAGCTCTGGTTAAATCCAATTCACCATCTGATCTCTGCCTACATTGGCACAGGTCCTGGAAGGAGGAAAACATGAACAAAATCCTTACTAAAGTTAAACTTTAAATTCATGATCACTATTTCCAAGTGGGCTCTAAAGCAACCTGACAATCATTCTGTACTTGTTAAGACCATTAACTTTCCTAAACAATATACTTTCTCTTCTCCTAATCTCACTCTTACCTAGTGATTTTTCACCTTGCTTACTTGTCTAAGTAAAATCAATCATTCAGAAGAGAATTTTCACAAGATCCCACCATATTTACCTACCAAACTGCACCCATGCACACACACTCTAACTTCTCTCCTACTACCACGGACAACAGTCCACACCCAACCCTGCACTGATGCACCAGAGTCCAGCTCTCTACTAAGTGAAGGACATTACTCTGTCATTTCCCCTCTTTCCCACATTATCAGAATTTTCCTTTTCTGCAGGATTATTCTTATTAACATACTGGTACTTGTCTAATCAAATAAGTAAACAAACAAAATCTCTTTCTTTATTCTATTTAACATGCCAGCTAGCAATCCATTTCTTTCCTTCCCTTCACAACAATGCTTCTAGAAAGAGCTTTTATATGCTTTCTCTCATTTTTCCTCCCATTCTATTGAAACCTCCTCAATTAGATTTTCATGCCCACCATGCCACCACAACTGTTCTTATCAAAGTCACCATAACCTCTACTATGTTAAAACTAGTGATCAACTTTTCAGCTCTCATTTTCCTTGACATACCACAGCATGTGGCCCAGCTGATCACTCTCTCTCCTCTTTTAAACACTTCTGTAACTCGGTTTCCAGGCACTATACTCACTAAGTTTGGGTGGGTTTTTGTTGTTTTGTTTTTCCTTCATTCTAACAGCTCGTTCTCAATTTCTGAACTTTGTGGTGACCTATGTGCCTTGGGCCTCTTCCCTTTTCCATCTCCATGCATTCCCAAGGTCACCTCATCTAATCTCATGATTCTAAGTACCACCCAGTTTTTACATTTACTCATCCCCTGAAATCTGTTTCTCCTGAAGTCTTTCCCAGTTCAGTTAAAGGCAACTCCATCCTTTCAACTTCACAGGTCGAAATTTTGGTGTCCTGTGAAAATTTTGGACAACTTTTTCTTACACCTCACAACCAGTTTAACTGCAAATCTTTTTGTTTTTTTACCTCTAAAATCAATTCTCACCACCCCCATTTCCACCACCTTAATCCAAGCCACCATCATCTATCATCAAGATCAAGGCTCCATAAGCTGACAAGTCCCACATTCAAGCATTTACCCCAATTCTTTTCCCTAACCACCTCCTTTGTTCATTCCCTAGATTCCTGTGTGTCCACGCCTGTCTGTCCTGAACAATTAGCAAGCTAAGTTCTTGAAGTGCAAAGGCCATATCTGATTCTTCCATCCCGTCCTCTAGCACAGGACTTAGCAGGTACTTTGGGAATATCTGTTAAAGCCAAAGAAAGAAAAAGATCATTTTTTTACTTTCCAAAGCATTTCTGTAGTCATCTAACAACTCAATGGGGAATCAGGGTTGGGATTAGCCTCTACTTTACAAATGAGAAAAGTCTCAAAGAGGAGAAGCAACTTTGCCCAGACTTTAACCCCTGATACCTCACACTCACAGCCCAGTGTTCTTTTCATCTACTCGTAATGTTCACTGTATTTCCTTAGAGCCAAGGAGATGGTTAAGGCAGAAAGAAGGGTCAAGACTGACAAAAAGGCTTATACATTATTAATTAATCACACAACAACATACACAGCACATCCTGAATAAACAAGCAAATGTGGCATCTACATCAGAGCCAAGAGACTTGGTTTCAAATAAACAAACCCACATTTAATGACCCTCTATGCTGTGGTATTTGTTTTATAAATCATTTGAAAGAGGCATTGATGAGGAGAGAATAAGATATACTGTGTGGTCCTGGCTGGTGTGGATCAGTAGATGTAGTATCAGCCTGCAAACCAAAAAGTCTCCAGTTCGATTCCCATTCAGGGCACATGTCTGGGTTGCGGGCCAGGTCCCCAGTTGGGGGCATATGACAGGCAACCACACATTGATGTTTCTCTCCTTCTCCTTCTCCCTCCTTTACCCTCCCTAAAAATAAATAAATAAAATCTTTTAAAAAATTAGATACACTGTTTGCCCTTATGGAGCTCACAGTACAATAGCAAAAATGAGACCCACACACTCAGTGTTTAAAATCCTGGTGGCAGACAAAATAAGAAAAGCAGCTTGAACTCATAGTTAACAAATAATTTTTAAAAAGACAAGACAATAATAACAGCTAAAGGAATTTAACAGGTAACCTATACAATTATTGCAGGAGTTTGGATAAAGGAGGAAAGGATTTCTGTGACTGTGTATGTGTTTTTAGGGTTTTTGTTTTGTTTTGTTTTGTTTTAAGGAAGAATATGATTTAATATGAAAACTGTGGCAGAATTTAAGAAGGAAATGAGCTTGGGGACTCATATGGGGATGAAGAGAAGGAAAAACAACAGAACAGTGGGGAAGACAGCCTGAAGGCTCAAACACTCACTCCTACGTGAAGCCTCGCACATTCTTCCAGGAGAACTCATCATTGTCCTCCGCTGCCAACACACTTGGTGTCAGCCCCATTCTACACCTGCTCCCAGTTAGACCCTCCTGAGCTGTGTGTGAGCCCTGTGAAAGCGGGGCCTATCTTGCTAAGCTATGGAGTTCCTTGCTGGATAATACACAGCCAAGCACACAAGTACACAGTTTGCTTAACTGAAATGAACCAAAGAACGTTAGAGCTTGGTAGGAACTCAAAAATCATTTAACTCAAGCTCTTCATTTTGCAACAGAGACAATGGAGAACAAATGACTTGATCCAAGTCACAAAGCAAGTCAGTAACAGACCCTGGACCAAAACCTCAGGCCTCCAGACTCCCAGCCAGAAGAGTGGCGGCAAGGCTGCTTTTCTCCCGAAGCACAAGAGATCTCCCCTGACTGGTAAGACTCCCAGGCTGCTGCAAAGGGGAGGTCTAAGACTGAATCAGGAACTGATCGAAACCCCTGAGACTCAGAGTATCAGAGTCCTTTGTTTCAGTACAAAAGTGCTCAGAAAAACCTGGCAGAACCACCTTTATTTGAGGCAAAGGCCTCAGGAAGCTCTGGGCTACAGAATCAGGAAGTGTGACTGTGATTAAGCTGAAGAAACACTGAAAAATATGGAGGACGGGAAGAAGGGAGAGTTAGAGTCCTGCCCAGCAGCACCAAGACTAAGCAAGCACTCTTGATTAAAAGGAAAGAAACTGTATTAGAAGCAGCTAAGGCTCAAGAAATGGAAGACAGAGTAGTTTTAGGACACAGTGAAGATTCCCCAGGGAAGCCTAATTTGAGGCTTTATGGCACAGACATTACAAAAAAAAGTCAAACTAGAGACTGTGTGATGTCAGGAACAGCCTAATCAAGAACAATGCAGCCTGAGTAATCCAAGCCTCCTTACTCTCCATCACAGCTGCTGGCCCACCCAACCCCACCCTCCATCAGAATCACCAGGGTACTTATTTAAAACAGTCTTACAAAGAATTCAATTGAAAAATGGGCAAAATACTTAAAGGTGCTCAATATCACTAATCAGCAAGGAAATGCAAATTAAAACCACAATGAGATATCACCGCGTATCTGTTAGGATGGCCACTATTCCCCCTTCCCCAAAACACAAACAAAAACAAAACCCCAAAATAACAATTGTTGGTAAGAACATGGTGCAGAAGCTATGGAAAACAGTACAGGGGTTCTTCAAAAAATTAAAAATTGAATTACTACTGGAAATTAAATTGCTGGAAAATTGTAATCCAGCAACCCCACTTCGGGGTCTAGATCCAGAAGAACTGAAAACAGGAACTCGGAAGAGCTGTCTGCACACCCACAGTCACTGCAACATTACTCACAATGGCCAATAGGGGTCAGCAACCCACACGTCCGTCACCGAAGAACGGATCAGGAAGATCTGGTGTGTATAAACAACATCACATCATCAAGCCCGAAGAAGAAAATCCTGTCACATGCTACAACATGGATAAACCTTGAGGATGTTATGCTAATAATATGAGATTTCACTTATATGTGGAATCTAAACAATAAAATAAACCAACAAACAAAACAGAATCAAACTCATAAATACAGAGAAGAAATTGATGGCTACCAGATGGGGTTGGGTGGGTGGATGAAAAAGGTGAAGGAATTAAGAAGTACCAATTGGCAGTTAAAAAAATAGTCACAGGGATGTAAAGTACAGCACAGGGAATATAGTTGATAATACTGTAATAACCATGTATGGTGTCAGATGGGTGCTAGACTTACAGCTATTGCACACCTGAAACTCATAATAATGTATGTCAACTGTAATTGAAAAATTAAAAAATTGCAGTGGTACCTCAGTACTCATTGTTAATTTGTTCTGGAACTCATGACAAGTGCCAAAACCGCTGAGTACCAAATAATGAAGTATTTTTCTCTTTGCAAAGCAACACCCTGACTCCTACAAGTTCTAGCAAGCTCAATGAGTCCCAAGCAAGCGCAGAGTGCTAAAACATTTTTTTCTCATCAAAATGCAACAAGTTCTGAAGCCACAGAGTACCGAGGTACGATTCTATATACCTAAGAAATGTTCTACAACTGCTGTCTAATACAAGAGCTATTAGCCACATGTGGCTACTGAGTACACTGAGCCTATAGTAGCTATTAGCAACTTAGGTGTGGCTACTGGCTACCGTATTGAATAGCACAGAATCCTAGATAATAAAAAGGGTTGAGGTAAAAACTCAAAACAACTTCATTTAACTTTTCCCCCCTCCCATTTTTTCTTTTTTAATCCTCACCAGAGGACTTTTTTTCATTGCTTTTAGAGAGAGGGGAAGGCGGAAGGAGGAGGGAGAGAGAGAGAAAGAAACATCAATATGAGAAACAGGGACTGGTTGCCTACGCTCCAACCAACTGAGCCTCGCCAGCCAGGGCTCACATGTTTTCAACATGCATTCATTCAACAAATATTTATTGTTTATTATGTGCCGGGTACTATTCTAGGTATTGGTGAAACAGCAGTGAACAACAACAACAAAAAGACAAACATCCCTTTCCTCAAAAAGTTTATGTTCTAATACAGTATAGAGATTGCAAGCAGGACTTGGAGCCAGAGAGCTTAAGTTCAGATTCTGGCTCCACTGCTCACTACCTACATGTTCTTTGAAAATCTCTTAACTTCTCTATGCCTCAGCTTTTTAATCTATAAAATGGGAATGATGATAATGGTACCACCAACTAGGGTCTCCATGAGGATTAAATTATTTAACATATGCAAAATGCTTAGAACAGTGCCCAACATAAAAGAGCTAGTTCCTATTATTGCTGTATTTTGTTGTTATGAGTGGGAGCATAACAATTAACAAACACCAAAAAATGGCCAATTAGAGGTATGGCAGAAAAATAAGCAGGGTAAGGGAACACAGAGTACCAAACAGGAATTACAGTTTTAAGAAGATAGTCAGGGAAAGCCTCTCTAAGAAGGTGATACCTGAGAAAAGATCCAAAAGAAGAACAAGCCATGCACATATGTGGGGAAAAATTTAATTCTACGTGAGGTACTTGGTATTACTAACACCATTTTATAGATGGGGGAACTGAGGTTCAGACTACAGAACCTGTCCAAGGTCACATGGCTTATAAATGACTGAGCTTTTAGTAAAGTCAAGTTCAGCACTACTGACTCCAATTCCTTCTCCACCAACGGATCTTCTTTGACCACCATTCCTTTCTGTTGTTAAACAAGACCAGTGGATTCTTCTCACATCGTTTCCCCTTCTGGCACTGAGGTTTATATATTCATTACGACTAGACAAGACCTGTGGGTTAATGGGTTAACCAAAGGAGTTAAAGGCACTGGCAATAACCCACCCACGCGCTCTCACCCACAGCCTCCTAAGCAGCTGCACACCAGGACCCCCGTGTTGACCGCTGGCTGTGCACAGGAATCAGGCATTTATCAAGACCAACCAGGCTCAAACACCAGGAAAGAGAGGTAAATTACACATCAGAAATAAAAGCCACTGTTTCCAACCAGGCCTTTGAGGAAGAAAGCTCTGCTAGATATGGACTGTGGGACAACTATGACCAAAAGTTAGGTTCAGCCCTGACTGGTGTTGCTCAGTTGGCTGGGCATCATCCGGCAAAAGGGAAAGGTTGCCAATTCGATTCCTGTTCAGGGCACGTGCCTGGGCGCAGGTTCAGTCCCCAGTCAGGGCACGTACAAGAGGCGACAGGTCGAGGTTTCTCTCTCACACTGAAGTTTCTCTTTCTCCCCTTCTCCCTCCTTTCCACTCTCTCTAAAAATAAATACACAAATTCTTTTTTAAAAAAGTTAGGTTCAACCTATTGAATCTTTCTAATGTAAACCTGGTATACAGAACTATAGAAATAAGGAGAAAAAAAAACTCCATAGACTCACTTTATCTATAAAAAAGTCAGTGATTCAAAATACTTTCAACAATGTTTTCTGTGTATGTTTTACATGTGCTCATGAAATCTCTGTGAAAACACTGGCAATTTATTCCAGAGAAATCATCAGTGCTGCCAGGAGCAGCAGTCCTCCCTACAATTTATTAGAAAAGTCAAGTCTACTCTCCAGGCCCCATTTCACTCATCAAATAGAAGTAGAGGCTAGACTAGACATTAAAGGTTCCTCCATCTTTAGCCCTTTATAGCACATTATATTAATATTATATTATATTATATTAATGACATAGTACCCCTGCAACTTCAGACTCTGACTAAAAAATTCACCCATTCACTCAGGGGAATTTCAGGGGGAAAGGGGGAAGGGTTTACAGGAACAAGTATAAAGGACACATGGACAAAAACTAGGGGAGGGCTGGGTGGGTGGGCTCAGATGGGAATAAAAGAGAGAAAATTATACTGCAACAACAGTTAAAATAAAATTTAAAAAATCACACATTCAGTAAACATTTATATAAGCTAGGTACTGAAAACACGAAGATACTAAATGAAAAATTCATGAAAGGGTCACATATATTGCTTTTCCTATTCACATATGTAAACATCTCTGAGTTTTGTTTCTAGTAAAAAATAAAACTTGTCTCCAAAATTCTGTTGTTTTATTTTTTTCTAATGATACATAAGAGGGTTGCAGATCTTTTATTATATACTATACTTAACAACCCCCCAAACCCTCCCTTTTAAATAATAGCTCACATTTATTTTCCCTTCTTTCAATCACTCATAGCCTGAACTATTCATGGGGGATTTTTTCCCCCAGGTGCTATGTGATAGGACCACATTTGATTCCGTACATGTCTTTTGTTACACCTAACCAACCATTAGTTCCTTGGGAATAGACCCAAAATTTTATTTTTCTTTGCATCTTCAGTAGGACTTTTTATAATTTATTTATAATCCATACCAAGACTAATCCAAAAGAATGTGAAGTGATTCACCTTATTAGGATATAAAAATAAGACAGTTAAAATAAAATGAATAGAAACCAGCTAGGACATAGATTCTAAATCAAATGATCATAATTTACTTCCTATATCTGCCCCTTATGTGCCATGAGGACTACTGCCGAGTTAAGACCTTTCTCATCAGCTTGCTCAACTGTAAGTAAATGCGCAATGCCGCGTCTCACAGAGAGCCGGTGACGGACAGACATCATCAGAACCAGCTGCGGAGCCAGGCACTGTCGGCTGCATTCAAATCACAGACCCATCACATACTAACTGGCTGATCTTGGGCGCCTCACTTAATTTCTTCAGGTTTTAATGTCTTCACCTGTTCCAAATGGTGATAATACAACTTTTACAGCTGAGATAAAAGTTAAGTGAAATAATATATGTAAAACAGCACAGTGTTGGACACATAGTAAGTATTTGTATTCAATAAAAAGTAACTATCTGTAGTAAGCATTTCTCATGTCCAAAACTATGAAGCAAATTAATAAAAATGAGGAAAAAACATATCCAAAGACTGTTGTCCTAAACAATATTTTTCTAAATATAGTTCCTTATAGCTCTCTCTTTTGCATTTCTGGCTCCTTCCAAATGTCTTTAATACAGCAGGAAAGCAGGGGTGAAAATGCAGTCTATGCCTTACAACGGACAGGAAAGGTGAGACTTCGGGTTCTTCCACCAAGCTGGGATCAAACTGCCATGCCCCCTCCTTTGAGCCCTACAGAATGCCTGTGCAGGAATTCATAATGTAGACTTGCCAGGAAGGCCAGTTTAAACGGAAGCAGCTGGTTGGGTGTGAGGGGGGTATTTTTTCTGATACTACTGGAGCACAGTGGTGTCTCTGGGTCTATGGCTTGCTGCGCAGGATGACAGAAGGTACAGCCAGAACACAAAGGCAGCAGAGGACATAAAAAGGACAGAACACAAGGAAAATAAAAAGCCAGTGTAGCATGATCACCAGTAAGAACTGTTTCATGAACACATGCTGAACAAGCCATATGCGTGCAGTCACTGTGATATAATTACGCTTTAATGCATTTTGATCTGTGCACACGAAGAATGTCAAAGACACGGCTGATCCGTGTCCCATACACGGAGTGCTAGAATATCAGGACTGGAAGAGCCTGCAGAGGTTAACCAGCACACCACCACTGTTATCACGGATGCAGGAACGGAGGGAGAGAGGCTTACCCATGGCCATACAGACAGGTCAGGCACCAGAACTGAGGTCAGAAGCCAGGTCTAGCTGATTGTGGACTTTGGTATAAAGAACGCAGGGAGAGAACATATCAAAAACCTTATCATTTGTGAACAAATCTCCACAGATGGCTTAGAACTCCCAAATTTGCAAGTGTCACAAACTGTAAGTGGGAGACATTCCTTAGCTAGGTAAAGCTCTCCCATCCACCACTGACTGCCTCCTCAAATCCTCAGGAAAGGAAGAAACTAGAAAATACAGACCTCTGAGCCTGCTGAAGAATAGCCAGAGCTGCCTACGGTAAGCTCATGAAAGTGAAATGTCTGAAACAAAGCCCCAATTCGTAAAGGGTAAAAAGCTGTTGTCTGTTCCCACAACTCATCTTTGAAAAGGGTGCCTGTCTTCAGTGACATTAATGGAAATAAAAATTAATTTCTCAAATCTAGAATTATAGGCTTTTTAAAACCTACCCCTGCTACTCTCCAGCATGCCCCTCCTCCTCAACTATGCTCTAGACAAATTAAACAGGCGTTCGCCTTTCTCACTTTGTTTAAAGAAGAAAAGCATGTGCTCACTTTTTTCCACAAACCCTGTGTCATGCCTATAAATTCAAATCCTCGCAATCCTCCAGGCCCAGCTCAAGGCTCCAACTCCAGGAAGCTTTCTTTAAAAAACCCACATTAAAGTGACTGTCCTCTTAGGTTCCATGCATTCGTCACCTCCCCTTCTCCCTGCGTTTCTCACTGCCTTCCCGCCACTTCCCTTCATTTAAGTCAACCTGGGCTCTGGCTAGCTGCTTCTCTCCAAGTGCAGATAATACCTATCCACGGCCTCTGGAGCGTGGCTCTGTCCGAATTGCTTTTCCCCTGTCAAAATCATACCAATCTGGATACAGTTTACTGGAAAGAAGACTGGACAACTTGACTCAGAATATCTGAGTTGAAACCCCAGCTCCATCACTTCCTAGCCAACATCCTCATTGAGGGCTGCCTAGCTCTTTCAACAAGACAACACATCCCTCACATGTAAAACCAGATAACAAATCTCAGAGGTTACTAGCCATACCTTAAAAACTTGGGCTCTCTAGGGGATATAAAGTATACAAGGCATGACCTCTGCTCTCTAGAAGCTTCTGATGTTATGTGAGCAGGAAAACAAGAGGCAGACCCTGGCAGAGGGAGAAACTGGCCTATACTCAAGACATTAGGGTTCTAGTCTCACCTCTGCCACAGAGTCTGTGGGATCTGAGTAAATACATCCCTTTACTGGGTCCCAGCTTTCTTTTTCTACAAAATGAGCAGGGGTTAGTCAGGGATTTTTAAGGACTCTCCCTGCTTTGACATTCTGTGGAAAATAACCACAATACTAACTCATTCAATAGGTGAGCCAAAACGGTGGTACAGATAATGTCCAATGTAACCAGAAACAATCTGCTGGATTCAATGGAAGCTGTTCTGTGACGGGCAGATCCAAAGGAGCCTGAAGGGGCAAATGTGAAAGTTGAAGCCAAGTGACGAATGCTTCTGCTGCTAGGAGGTCATGGCTAACTACAGGAAGCCTTCTCATTCACCGGAAGCTCTGCACAAACCCTCCATTCACATCCCAAGGGCCCTGCCCACACAAAGGAGGCTCACTGCCCAGAGAAGGAGAGGTAGCGGTCAGGAGCCTGGCAGGACAGATAATGGACAAAGCCAAATGGGGCACAGCCCATCCTGCCCAGAGCAGAGGACACATCTTGGGCCTTCTCTGCCCTCAGGTTTTTTTCTCACCAGAGTAGTTAAAGAGGGAGCAATAGAACACCAGGGCTCCAGTAGTCGAAAATTTCAAAATACATACTGAATCTCAAGCAGAAAACATAGTTTCTGCTTTGTAGGACTTACAAACTTCAGAGAACTAGCAGCACATTTTTGTAAGCACTAGAAATAGCGAAAACAGGTTTTGCAATCAATCAGATTCAGGTTCAAATCCCAGCTCCACTACTTATTACCTACAGGATCCTGGGTAAGTTACTTAACATCGCTGAGCCTAAGACTCCCCACCTCACAGGGCTGGCTGGTGTTAGAGTATATTTATACACTCTTTATATATGTTTCTGCCATGAGTCTGTGAACAGCTTGAGAACAGCAACAGTATTTTAAACCATATTCAAGATGCCCTAACACTACCTGGCACATAATAGGGGCTTTAGGAAACTGGACAAAGGTGCCTACCATGTGTCCAGTCCTATTCTAGGTGCTATAAAGGGAACAAAACAGTGATCACAAGAATGGTGAACATAGTAATAAAACTGAACAACAAACATACAGTATTTACTATATGTCAGACACAATTCTAAGTCCTCTACATATTGCCCTGCTCCCACATCACGCTTACAACAACCTGACGTGGCAGCTGTCACTGTCCCCAGAAAGGGTAAACACTGTGCCCGAGCCCGGACTGGCGAATCCGAGAAGAAAGCAAGCAGTTGAGTGGTTGCCAGCGGCAAGGGGAGGGGAGAATAAGTGACTGCTAAGAGGTACAAGATTTCTCTTGGGATAACGAATACATCCTAAAATTAGATAGAGCTTGTGGTTGCAGTCTGTGGATACGTGAAAAACTACAAATTATATACTTTAAAAAGGTGGATTTTATGGTATATGAATTACATCTTAACAAAGCTGTTTAAAACAAAAGTTGCAGAAGGTCAGAAAGTTAGGAAGGGGCAGACCCAGAATTTTAATCCTTAAAATCAGTGCTTTTAACCATTATTCTATACTATCCTCTAGGAACTTAAAAGCTAGTACTATCCAGTTTTATTACTTACTTATAACACAGGTAGACAGACAGACAAAGCTATAGATATTGGAAAGAAAACAAGGCCTGAAACAGCAAGTGTTCAATAATGTTTAACTGCAAGCTAGTTTATTCATTTAATTCCCGACCTTAAGGCACTCACAGTATGAAGCCTGGCCCAGACATGTTAAATTTCCTTGATGTAAGCTAAAAGGAAACACTATGTAAAAGTAATTTCCCTCAGGAAGCATCTGTTGTGAAGAGTTGGCAGAGATATTCACTAAATACTGAGCTCCCCCAAAAGTCCCCAACTTCTTGAAGTGAGGCAGTGCTAATGATCTGTGAACAGAAGTGACATGTCTCACTTTCAGGCAGAAATATTCAAGAGTCACTGTTATGACCCTCAGAGTGCTCGAGCTCCCTCCTTCTCTGTCTCCCTCCCTCACCCATTCCCTCTCTGTCTTTCCTGCAAAGGCACCCTGGAAGTCTCTTATGTGGAGATGGTGGCATCTTAAGGCTGAAGCAGCATATGTACCCTAGTCATCCTTTCCTGGAGGACAACTGCCCTCTAAAGTTGCCAGCCCACGGTGAAATTCACATGGGCAAGAATTCAACGGATCTTTGTTATATTAGCCACTGAAATCTTGTGGGCAACTACCACAGCACAGTACTGCCCGTCCTGACTAATATAAATACAACAAGAAATAAACCCAGGATATGTGAATTCAGATCTATACCCTGCCACTTCCTGTTGTGGCTAAGTTATTTTGAACTCATTGGCCCTTGATTTATCCGTCTTTAAAATGAAAGTAGTAACACTGTCTCCTTAAGAGATGCTTTGATAATTAAATGAAATATGTGAAAGCACCTGGCACAATTCAACTGCCCCTGGGGGAGAAAATGTGAGTCTGAATCTGAGGCTGGCTGAGAAACTCTCATAGGAGTCTATGTGGTCAAAACCCAAAAAAGCCGCAGTGCTCAGGGCACCATGAAAGTTGGCATTTTGGCTGAGTTCTAAAAATTAGAATCCTCTTAAATCTTCCTCAGAAGTATGAGGAATTCTGGCCCTTTGGGGAAGCATCACAGAGCTTTATAAAATCAACCTACAACATAACATACAAAGGCTCTGAATTTGTAGCCGAAAGACCTAGACGTGCTCCGGTTGTCCCTTCCCAGTTGTGTTACCTAAAGAAAGTCGTTTACCTGCTCTGATCTCAATTGCCTCATCTATAAAGTCGGGCACTAGCACCACTTACCTTGCCGGATTGTTGAAAGAATTAAACAATGGATAAATGGCTGGATAAATGGTTAAACAGTTGAGAAAGTGCCTGATAAACTGAGACTGCCATTAATACTTATCTCAAAATGAATATCCTTGAGATCAATACCTCTCCATCCCTATACCATGACAGAATAAACTTAAGTAATTTTCCATTTTTAAATTACCACTGGACTTAAATACTGTTAAAATGTGTATTATAATTTTGTCTCCATGCCCCTCTCCTCTAAAAGATTTTGAGGGCCTCCAGGGGAAAGATCAGGAGCAATTCACCTCTAAGTCGGTGCCTCAGCAATAAATGTCTTTGCGTCTATGTGCATCAATGGGCCTCTAGTACTTTAAAGAAAGTCTGCATGGTAAAAAACCCTTCACTCATCCAAAAGTATTAAGGGTTGTCCATGTGCCTGGCAATGAGAGACTGACACGACCCCTGCCCACATGGAGTATACCATCTAGCAGAGAAGACAAACATGGAACGAACAATTACAAGCATAATGATAAATTATTTCTAAAAAAATACAGACCTCTGGATGCTTAGATAAGGCAAGAGCATGTGGTCATAGAAAATTTAGAGTGTAAGGTAGCTTCAAGGTCAGCCAGTGAGTCAACATACTTTGTTTTTTAAGCAACTCAGTAGTGCTGTGGCCACAGCTAAATGGTTAGAACATCATCTCGACACACCAAGGTTGTGGGTTCAATCCCCAGTCAGGGCACATACAAGAAGCAACCAATGAATGCATAAATTAAGTGGAACAATAAACCGATGTTTCTCTTTCTCCCTTCCTGTTACTCTAAAATTGATAAATAAAAAACAAATAAATAAAGTGACTGAGTAGTAAACAATCTTTCCCCATCCCAATCTCTGCACCCTCACCCTTCCTACAGCTAGTCTAGAATCTAGGTCACCTGATTGCTGAAGGCTATTGTTCTTTTCACTATTCCAATTCACAGATTTCTAAACCAAACAGAAATAGATGCTATATACAAACAGTTAAAGGACAGTGTTTATTTGTGATGGGGAGAGTCTTAAAAATGTCATGATGGATTATGCTTGCCCATTAGTTCTCTGAAGGTACACTCCAAAATACAGAAATAAATATTTCTGTATCTTGAAGAGATCAGGGGAAAACAACAACTCAGGAGTGTCTCTTTTGTATACTGCAAAACCTTGGACTTGGCTCAGGTATACCAATTACTTTTTGAAATACCTGATATGACCTTGAGTATTGTTTTTAACATAAACACAAATGCTGTACTTTTTCAACATAAGATCGGAAACACAAGCTATTCATGTTGGGGTCCATTACAGAAATAGAAGATCTGGAACAATTTTTTTTTTTGTAGCATGGGTCTCAATTTAACAAACATGACTTTAGAAAGGGCACGGGGCCTTAGGGAACTAGGAGGAAAAGAGCAAATTAAATCCAAAATAAGCAGAAAAAGAGAAATAAGAATTAGAGTAAAAACCATTGAAAATTGAAAACAGAAATCAGTACAGAAAAACCAACAAAATCACAAGTTTGTTCTTTGAAAAGATGAATAAAATCAATAAGCCTCTACCCAGAATAAGAAAAAAAGACAGAAGACACAACTTACTAATATTAGACATGAAAGAGAGATAATCACTACAGGTCCCATGAAATTAAAGGATAATGAAGGAATATTATAAACAACTCTAGATGAAATAGATCAAGTCCTTGAGAGACATCATCTGCCAAAACTCACACAAGAAAAAACAGATGATCTGAGTACTTTTATATCTATTAAAGAAATTAAATCAATAATTAAATATATTCTTTTTTCATGTTTTTTAAAGAGTTTATTTATTTATTTTTAGAGAGAGGGGAAGAGAGGGAGGAAGAGAGGGAGAGAAACATCAATGTGTTTTTGCCTCTCAAGCGCCCCCTACTAGAGACCTGACCCACGGCCCAGGTATATGCCCTAGACTGGGAATTGAACTGGCGACCCTTCTGTTTGCAGGCCAGCACTCAATCCACTGAGCCACACCAGCCAGGGCATTAATTATATTCTAAAACAGTAAGTACCAGGTCCAGGTGGGTTTACTGGTGAATTCTACCAAACATTTCAGAAAGAAGTTATACCAATTCTCTACAATCTCTTTCAGAGAATAAAAATATAAAGAATAGTTCCTAACTCATTCCATGAATCCAGCATTACCTTAATACCAAAACCAGACAGAGATATTACAAGAAAAGAAAACTACAGGTCACTATTACTCATGAACATAGATTCAAAAATATTCAACAAAATATTAGCAAATCAAATTTTTAAAAAGCATTACAAAAATTATACACATGACCAACTGGGATTCATCCCAGATACACAAGGCTGGTTCGACATTAAAAAATCAATTAATATAATCCATCGTATCAACAGACTAAAAAAGAAAAATCACAGTAATATCAATAGATGTAGAATAAACATTTGACAAAATCTAATACCCTCATGACAAAAATTCTCAGTAAACTAGAAAGAGAGGAACTTTCTCAACTTGATAAAGACTATAAAAACCTATAGCTAACATCATACTTAATGGTGAGAAACTTAAACTTTTCCCAGTAAGACCAGGTACAAGGCAAAGAGTCCCCTCTCACCACTCTTTTTAAGTCCTTGCTAGTGCAAGAATGTAAGAAAAGGAAATATCAGGTAAACCTGTTCCCAGGTGAAATGATCATCTATGTAGAAAATCCAAAAGAACTGACAAAAAAATTTCCTGAAAACAGTAAGCAATTAGAGCAAGGTTTCAGGATACAAGGTTAACTGCAGAAGTTAATTACTCTTCTACACATATATATTAACTATAAACAAATGGAATTTGAAATTTAAAACAGAATACTATTTATATTAGCACTCCTCAAAATGAAATACTGAAGGTACAAATCTAACAAAATACATACAAGATCTTTATAAAAAAACTACAAAACTCTGATGAATGAAATAAAAGAAAGGAAGAAATAAGTATATATTCCATGTTCAGGAGTAGAAAGACTTAATAATGTCAAGATATCAATTGTTCCGTACTTGATCTATAGATTCAATACAATCCTAATAGATTCAGAGACTTCCGGCCAAGATGGAGGTGTAGGTAGACACACTGCTCCTCCTTGCACAACCAAAAGAAGGAAAACAACAATTTAGAAACAAAAAACAACCAGTACTGACAGAAAATTGAACTGTATGGAAGTCTGACAACCAAGGAGTTAAAGTAGACACATTCATCCAGACCAGTATGAGGGGCGGAGTTGGGCAGCCAGGCAGAGAGGGGTTGGCGCAAAGTGGCAGCTGGCGGACCTGGTGGTCCCACATTCGCTCGCAGATTAACCAGGCAAAACTGGGAAGCGAGACAGACCGCACAACCTTGGGTCCCAGTGTCGAGAAATAAGCCTCAAACCACTGATTGAAAATACCTGTGGGGTGTTGAGGCAGCAGTGGGAGAAGCTCCCAGCCTCACAAAAGAGTTTGCTGGAGAGACCCACAGGGTCCTAGAGCGTGCACAAACCCACCCACCCACCCAGGAATCAGCACCAGAAGGGCCAAATTTGCTTATGGGAAGCAGGGGAAGTGACTGAAATCCAGCAGAGAGTGGAGCAAGCACCACTGTTCCCTTTCCGACCCCTCCCCAACATACAGTGTCACAATGCAGCGACATGGGTTACCCCACCCAGGTGAATGAACACCTAAGGCTCTACCCCTTACTATGTAACAGGCTCATCAAGACAAAAAAAAAAAAGGCCCTAACGGAAGAAAGATCAAAGCTCCACAGCAAATACAACTAAGCGACAAAGAGATAGCCAACCTATCAGATGCACAGTTCAAAACACTGGTAATCAGGATGCTCACAGAATTGGTTGAATTTGGTCTCTAATTAGATGGAAAAATGAAGGCTACTCTAAGTGAAATAAAGGAAAATGTACAGGGAACCAATAGTGATGGGAAGGAAACTGGGACTCAAATCAATGGAGTGGACCAGAAGGAAGAAAGAAACATCCAATCAGAAAAGAATAAAGAACAACAAGAATTCAAAAAAAATGAGGAGAGACTTAGGAACCTCCAGGACATCTTTAAATGTTCTAACATCTGAATTATAGGGGTACCAGAAGGAGACGAGGAAGAACAACAAGTGGAAAAGTTATTTGAACGAATAATAAAGAAGAACTTCCCCAATCGGGCAAAGGAAATAGACTGCCAGAAAGTCCAGAAAGCTCAGAGAGTCCCAAACAAGTTGGACCCAAGGAGGAACACACCAAGGTACATCATAATTACCTTACCCAAGATTAAAGATAAGGAGAGAATCTTAAAAAGCAGCAAGAGAAAAGGAGTTACCTACAAAGGAGTTCCTATAAGACTGTCAGCTGATTTCTCAAAAGAGACCTTACAGGCAAGAAGGGGCTGGAAAGAAATATTCCAAGTCATGAAAGGCAAGGACCTACATCCAAGATTGCTCTATCCAGCAAAGCTTACATTTAAAATGGAAGGGTAGATAAAGTATCTTCTCAGATAAGGTCAAGTTAAAGGAGTTCATCACCACCAAGCCCTTATCATATAAAATGTTAAAGGGACTTATCTAACAAAAAGAAGATAAAAAACACGTACAGTAAAACAACAGCAAACTCACAATAATTAACAAGCACACCTAAAACAAAAACAAAAACAAACTAAGCAAACAACTAGAACAGGAACAGAACCACAGAAATGGAGATCACATGGAAGGTTAGCAACAGGGGAGTGGGAGGAGGAGAGAGGGTGGAAAAGGTAGACAGAATAAGTAGCATAGATGGTAGGTGGAAAATAGACAGGGGGAGGGTAAGAATAGTATGGGAAATGTAGGAGCTAAAGAACTTATAAGTAAGACACATGGACATGAACTAAAGGGGGGGAATGTGAGTGGGAGGGGGTGTACAGGATAGAGGGAAGTGAAGGGGAGAAAATGGGACAATTGTAAGAGCATAATCAATAAAATATATTAAAAAAATATAATCCTAATAAAAATTGTGGCAAGTTGTTTTATGGATATTGACAAACTTATTCTAAAATTTATAGGCACAAGACCCAAAATGGTCAACACAATTAGAAAGAACAGAGTTGAAGGACCAATGCTACTCAACTTCAAGACTTACTGTAAAGCTACAGTAATCGAAACAGTATGGCATGAAAGAAGAGACGAATAGATCAATGGAATGGAACAGAGAGCCCAGAAATAGATCCACATAAGTACAGATGCAGGAGCAAAGGTAATACAATGGAGCAAGGACAGTCTCCTCAACAAATGGTGCTGGAACAACTGGACATCCGCATGCAAAAAAAAACCCCAAATCTAGACACAGACCATACACCTTTCACAGAAAAATAACTCAAATGAATCACAGACTTTCATGTAAAACACAGAACTATAAAACTCCTGGATGATAACATAGGAGAAAACCAAGATGACCTAGGGTGGTAATGCCTCTTTAGATACCACCAAAGACATGACCCATGAAAGAAATAATTGAGAAGCTGGACTTCATTTAAATTAAAAACTTCTACTCTGCAAAAGACAGTATCAAAAGAATTAGAAAATATGCCACAGATTGGGAGAACATAGTTGTGAAAGACACACTTAATAAAGGACTATTACCCCAAATACAGAAAGAACTTTTAAAACTCAACAACAACAAAACGAACAACCTGATTAAAAAATGGACCGAAGATCTTAACAGGCACTTGACCAAAGAAGATATACAGACAAAAAATAAACATATGAAAAGATGTTCCATATCACATGTCATCAGATAAATGCAAGTTAAAACAGTGAGATACCAGCACCCGCCTTTAGAACTGCCAAAATACAGAACACTGACGACACCGAACGATGGTGAGGATGTGGACCAACAGGAACTCTCATACACTGCTGGTGGGGATGCCAAATGGTGCAGCCACTTTGGAAGGCAGTTTGGCAGTTTCATATTACAACTAAACAGTCTTACCATGTGATCCAGCAGTAACACTCAAAGGGGCTGAGAACTATCCAAGCAAAAAACTGCACAAGGGTGTTTAGAGCAGTTTTATTCATAACTGCTAAAACTTCAAAGCTACCAAGATGCCCTTCAGTAGGTAAATGGATAAATAAACTGTGGTACACCCAGTGCTAAAAAGAAATGAGCTATCAAGACATGAAAAGACATGGAGGAACCTTAAATCCACATTACTAAGTGAAAGCCAATCTTCAAAGGCTAGATACTGCATGATTCCAACTATACGACATTTTGGGAAAAAGCAAAACTATAAAAGACAATAAAAAGATAAGTGGCTGTGGGCAAGAGGGAGCGCAGGATGAACAGAGGATTTTAGGGCAAAGAAATACTCTGTGTGATATTATAATGATGTATGTACATCTATATTTACCCAAACTCATTGTGGGTACACCACCAAGAGTGAGCTCCGGTGTAAACTATGGACCTTGGTTGATTATAATGTGCCAATATGAGTACATCCATGGTAAAAAATGTATCACTCTGGTAAGTGATACCGATAGTGAGGGAGAGACTACTCATGTGTAGGGGCAGGGGTATGTGGGGAATCTCTGTACTTCTCTCTCAATTTTGTCACAAACCTAAAACTGCTCAAAGAAAATAAGTCTCTTTTTTTAAGGCAATACTTTAGGTGAAAGAGTGGGGAGTCCAAGTGATTCCATTTATTGGCTGTGTGCTTTGGGAGCAGGAGCAGAGGCTGTCTGGTCCACCACTGCATTCTCAGTGTCCGATGCAATGGCCAAATCAAAATGCAGACATATCTGGGAGATTGCAGGTTTAGTTCCAGACACCGCAATAAGGTGAGCACACCATAATAAAGTGAGTTGTAATCTTCCTGCAGTGGAGGGTCTTGCCCTCAATTTGTAAAGGAAAACCACAGTATCTGTGAAGCACAATAAGACAAGGTATGCCTGCACATTTGTTGAAAGCCTGAATAAATGAAGGAACAGCCTAAATGTTTTGATAGAAGCAGGATCTGAACCTCTGCCTTTCTATACTCCAGGGAAGTCTATCCAGGGATGTTAGAGAATAGAACACAAGAGCTGCATCCATTTATCAGAGAAAATATCCAGTGCCCAGCAGGAACTATCTCTTGCAACACTGTATTTTCCAAAGATTGCTGCAACCCCAACAGGAAGTACAGTCTAATTTTCCTCCCCATGTATCTCAGCTGGACTAGCCCAACCAATAGGATGCAGTGGAAGTAATTCTGTGTGACTGCCAAAGCTAAGCCAAAAATGGCCATTCATCTTTTGCCCGGTTCTCCTGGATGCTCCCTAAATAGAGGAGGTGCCTTCATTCACAAATATTTGTTACGAATTCCTACTATGTGTCAGGCTTTAGACATTGTGTTAGGCACTGAGAATGCAATAATGAACTACTCAGCCACTGCGCCTGTCCTCAGAGTTTACGCTCCAGAGGAGAGAAGAGATGAAGGGCAGTTGGAACAGACTAATACGCCCTATAATTACAGTGTGTAAGAGATGCTCGTAAAGAAGCAAACATGGAGGTTTGCTTGAGAATGGCGAGACAAGAAAGAACACTCCAAGATGGTGACATTTAAGCAATCCTAACAGAGGAGTAGTTAACCATGTTGGAGGGAGGAGCGGGGAAACATGTTAGGGAAAGGAACAGCATGGTCAAGGGCACTGAAGCAGAAAAGAACTGGATATGCTCTCAGAGGAACTGAGAGACCATGGATGTGGCTGGAACAAGGTGGAGAATGGCAGGAAAACTAGAGCATAGATTTCTGAAGCAATAGTAGTGGTTTAATCATATACCAGTGATCATAGCACATCGGGAGAGTCACCTCTTAAAATTATAATTTAAATATTTTTTAAAACCAGATTTACGCAACTTTAGATATAAAGCAAAAGAACTCAAGTAATGAGTACTGATATTGAATACTATATGACTAAACGTAGTCACATAACAAGCACATTATTCAAAAATGGGAATATTTCCAACACAAAGGAACATATGACTTGAAGGCCTTCCTGTAATTAACCTCTTTAAAATTTCAGGACACAGAAAGACAGAATTGACTTTCTCATTGCCTCATTAATGGTGCATTTCATAAATCATGCCTGATTTGACCTAATTTCTTTAGCAGTCACCTCAAAATGTTTCACTGAAACCATAATCCTTAAATAGGGAGAAGGATAGAGCCTGTCGCCAAAGGATGCTCCGTCTAAAAAGAAACAGCCCCTTTATAGAATCCAGAACATCGAAGGGGCTCCTTACATACCCTGCCCAAGGAATCTGTCCTCTTATCAATGTCAAGCTCCTGATACAGAAGAAATGAAGTTTACACATTATTTCACACTACTGTCAAACATCTGTCCCTGCACCCACAGACAACTGAAATAATCAGCCGAAGAAAACACTAGTGGGGCAATGGGTCCCAGAAAACCACCGCACAGGCCTGGGACCTACCAGCAAATTATAACAAGGCTCTTTGGTCTAGAAGTGTCTCTTACACTGGCTGAAACCAGTAAGTTCCAACTTATAAGTGAGCTGATAAAATTTTATTATGGTACAGTTTATATAATGGTACAGTAGTTTATAAGAAATACATGTGCTATTATTTTAATGATAAGATTGATTTTAGCCTTATAATTCGAAAGGACTGGTGGCTTTTTCTGCCTGTGCAATCTAGCCTGTGAATGTTGACTGCACTCTCAGTGAGAATCCCAGGAGCCCTTTGGCCCCCTCTCCAGGACAGTGTGAAAAACAGACACCGCTATATTCTTGTCTGTACTACTGTCCCAACACCTGTGGCACCCTCTCAAGGGAATGCTCCTCAGGAACATGCAGCTGAGACACCCATTCCTACCCAACTTCTGGTTGTGAGCACTTCACCAGGCTAAGGGCCCCTCCCGCTTTTCCTTCCAACTGGGCCCAGGGGTGGCAGGAGACAGAAATAAAGTTCTGTTCTTGTTTTCGCTGATATTTAGTCATGACATTTTCTCTAGTGAATGACTGAGCTCTTGTTTTCATCTTCAAAAGTAGGAAGTTAGTCTCTAACTGGATAAAACAATCACATAGCAGCCTCACCAGTAAGCAAAGAAAACCAAGGGAGCCTGCAACTGACACCTGCGGACAAGAGTGCTTCAGTGGCAGTAACAGTAGGGAAGGGGTAGCCCAGTATTTGAAGTACACCACTAGACCAGTGGCACATGCTGAGGCCTTTATTCTGGGTTTGAATCTTGTAGTTGGCATACTAAGGTAAAGAATGATTCTCCAGCACTGGACAATGGCATTCCTCACTGAAAATTCTCATGCATGATGGATGAGGAATGAATCATTTGCAGATTTTATCTGTGGCACAGGAAATTTGGGATCACTAGATGTCAAGGAGGGAAATCTCAAGGAACCTGAAATGGCTGCTGAGAAAGGAAGGAATCCTATTGCACTTTGGTAGAGGGGAGAAAAAAAAAAAAAGAAAATAATGAAGCAATAGCTTGGATTCAAGTTCTTTGACTCCCATACCTAGGTCGTGACTTCCCTCTCTTATGACCAGGGATATTTTGTTAGGGGCCAACAATTGATTTTAAAACATACATACATACACACACACACACACACACACATATATATATATACATACACACACACATATATATATATGCAATTCCTAAAAAAGATCTATCCTTAGTCCATCAAAAGAAAAGAAAATGCACATGGCTGTCGAGCTGGCATTTTAAAAGACAGTTTTATGGTTATTTATTACCCCAGCATCAGCCTGGGTCATTAGGACTCTTGTTTGCTATGCTAGGCACTTTGCAGCATCCTAGATGCAGAGGCTATGACAACCAAGGTAAAAAATATCGAGAGGGCTCTGCTGGGAGCATCTGTATGAACGTCACCAGCAAACTCTCCAAGGCAGAGTGGGGCAGAAAGGGCACTGGTGAGAGTCAGAGAGCCAGAGAGCTGGAGCTGAAGTCTTGGCTTCTCTCGTTACTCATTCTAAAACTTTAGGTCCATAATTCTCTCAGCCTTACTTCCATGTATGGTAATTACCCTTTATTTCATATGAATATAGTAAGTACTGTAAGGCTTATAACAAAGGAGCAGCAGTCCCCTATCTCACTCCTGATTTCTGTTTCCCAAAGGCAATCATTTTCAACTTTTAGCTCTTTCTCTTAGTATTTACCTCTTTATTTCAAAATAAAAAAGGTTTACACTGGCTTTTTGTCCATTTTAGTCAGCATTTATCATCTTTCTGTTATGAGGATTTGTTCTTTTATAACATGATCACCTCCACAGCCACACACACACATGTACACATACTTCCACTAACATAGCCATAACACAATTTTTAGTTAAATTAATATTTAGGACATACCAATTCCATGGAACATTACTTAGCAATCCAAAGGAACGAACTATTAATGCACACAACCATCTGGACAGATCTCAAGAGCATTATGCTGAATGAAAAAACAAGGTCACATACCCTGTATGATTCCACTGATATACTTATCTTGAAATGGCAAAATTATACAAATGGAAAACAAATCAGCAGTTGTCAGGAGTTAGGGACTGGGGGGCAGGGGAGTGTGCTATGACCACAAAGGAACAGCATGAGGGAAATCAAATATTCCTGACTACTGTGGTGGTTACACAAACCTATACATGTGATAAAATAACACACTGCACCAACGTTGCTTTCCTGGTTTTGAGACTGTACTATAGTTTTAAGACCTAACCACTGGGGAAAACTGGATAAAGGGTGTATAGGACCTCCCTGTACTATCTTTGCAACATCCTACAACTCTAGAATTACTCCAAAATATAATGTTTTGAAAAATATTCAGTTCACATTATTTTATGGTTTTCACAGCTAAGATACATAGTATACTATGACTGCACTGCCTTCCCTACAGCCAGAACTCTAGTCTTTCTTCTTATTTTTAATTTGCCTGGTTTTAATATCCTTTCACCTAATTCACCTCCAAATTCTCCAAAATCGTATTAGGGCTCTTCTTAATGTGGTCATATATGTCAGATAATTTGTAGATTTCATTTTATCTTTTCTTTAAAACATCTCTCTTGGAGAACTCCAACCTCTTGTTCTGCAATGGTCACTCTCTCTGGTCTCTAGGCCTCCTGCGTGGCCGTGGCCCTGAATGCACCTGAACCACCATTCTGGGATTTCTGCTCACTGTTCTGTATGGGATACCCCGTTTCCTGGACCCATGCCTTCCTCTCTCTTTTCTATCCATTATGGTTCACCAAACTGCCAAGTTTCCTAAAAGAGCATACACAGGAAATCTTTTGAGAGACCTGAAAATGTCTTTTTCCCTCCTACATTCATATTTGATTGTTAGTTTGGATAGGGTATAGAATCCTAGGCTGGAAATAATTTCTTTCCAGAATATAAGGTAATTCTACTTTCTTCTAGCTTCCAACATTGGTTTTGAGAAGTCCAAAGCCTTCATTAGCCATTAATTTAATATCATAAGCTTTTATGATATTCTTATTCTACCCAGTGTTCTGAAATTTCATGATGATATGTTTCTTCTTTTATTCATTGTACTGAGCACTCAATGGGGATTTCAACCTAAATACTTGTGTCCTTAAATTCTAGGAAATTACATTATTTCTTTGATGATTTCCTTCACTCTGTGACCCAACATCTAACTATTAGGAGACCCAGAAACTTAAAGGGAAAAAACTAGAGGAACTGAAGGAAAATCGTCAAAAATAATTAGATCACTTTTCTTAAATTAAAATAAACCTGAAACTGATCCTCTACTTTGTTTCTTTCTTCTGTTTTCTACTTCTTTGTTTTTATTCTTTATTTCTGATATATTTTGTGTCCAAAGTTCTTGTTCTCTGATTACTGCCCTTTTTATAGGCCCTATTATTGTTCCACTTAGGCAAGATGTTCTCCAACCTGAGTTTTTTTTGTATTTTCTTTGGCTTTCTGTGTTGTCTCCCTTTTTCTCTCCCTTTCCCCTGCTCTCTTTTTTGGGGATGGAGTTCATTTTATCTGTTTGTTTTTATTTGTTATTCATATTAGAGGTTTTTCTAGAACATCGAGTGATCTTTGTCTATCTTTGCTATTTAAGAGTAAGGTACCCACAGACAGGCTATATAAGCAGCAGCTAGCGGTAACGACTTCTAGGCTTTTCTGTGTCGAGAGAAAATGCCAACCCAGCTTTTCACTGAGGACGCCCTCAAATGCCCGTGAGTCAGTTTCTGAGACAGGAATCCTCCAGGCTCCCACCTGAGGAGGGTAAGCCTGACTGCCCACGTCCGGAAGCCAAGAACTGGATGGAGAACTTCACTTAATCTGGTTTTACAATGTCACCTCTCTTCTGCTTGCAGCTAAAGTTGGTATTTCCAAATCTAGGGCCTCTCTGATTTTATTTCTTTAGGGAATAAGACTCCAAAGTTCTGCTGAAATAAAGAAAAGATCTTTACTCTAAAAGATTACTCCTTACGTAACCTCTGAATTCCTGTTTCGACTCCCCTTTCATCCAAACATTCAAGACGCCAAGACCCTCCAACATCTAGGGCTCTCCAGAGTGCGCACGAGGAACAGCTTTGCTCCTGGTCACATTCCCTCGGCGGATGTGGCTTTCTGCTTCCCCTCATCTACTAAGTCATCCATCACCTGCCCCTCTTTTCTGTCTTCTACTCTCTTAGCCTTTGTGAGCTAATTCTGGTTTTATTCCATTTCAATGGAGTTTTTAAAAGGAAGTAAGATGTACATCTTCAAACCATCTTATTTTTAAGTCATAAGCTCCCTCATGAAGCTCTTGAAAGGACAAAAGATAGAAAGAATATGAAGTTCTTAGAAAACTCATAAAGTAAATGCCCAATAGTAGTATTAGTGGTAGTAATAGTATGCTATTTTTAAAATGGTTACCCTAATATAAAAAAATTTCTCTTTGTTGCTCTAGGAAAGCACCCAGTTTTATAAATAAAACATCAAAAATATTCACAGCATATATATCAAAAGATGAGTAACCCTAATATGCTTAATAAGAGCACCACCCACCTCCCCCATGCAAAATGATGAGACAACCTAGCAGAAAATATGTGATAAATGATGCAAAATTCACAGAACTACAAATGACCAATAAACATGAAAAAATATTTAACTTTACTGGTAATTAGGGAAATGAAAACTAAAACAATGAAGTATTTGTCTCTCACTGGATTGGCAAAAATTGTAGAGAATAACATCCAGTGTTAGCAAGGTGTGACAATGTTCTCAGTAATTAGCAAACACCCTCCAAAAAATAAAAGGGACTCCTTGCTCTTCAGTTCTAATTCTAAGCTTACCCCAACTCACTATGTGACTCTGAACACGTCACCTCCTCTCTCTGGACCTCAATTTCCTCATCAGTTTAAAAAAAAAAAACAACAAGAACTAAACTGAAAATCATTTAAAGAGTATCTGACTTGCTTACCTCACAAAAGCGTTGTGAGGAAAACAGCAACAATGGCCACAAAAGAACTTTGTAAACTTTACAGTTCAATACAGTCTTGCAGTATGAATGGGAAGGAATACCAGAGTATTCTCAAAAATTAGCTGCTTGTTGTTGGCTAAACATCCTATGAAAGAAACAGCTACGTGTCCAAAAGAACTGCAAGAAGAGAATTAACAGGAAGAAATCTAGGTCTGGTTTTACAATGTAACTTTAAACAAGTCTACTCGTCTCTGTGTTTCAGCTTTGAAGATCTCAAAGGATTCTGTAACTCTATGATGAAAAGAGAAATGAAATAAATGCTTGAACTAGAAGTGTTGCAATTCAAACTTGTTCGAGTCTCTTGCCTGAAGAGGCTAAGTAGAGATCACAAGTTAGCTTTGCAGGGACATCTAGTTACTGGTCCATAAAACATTCTTTTACTGGCCTACCCTTCTTCTTGGCTTAAAGTAAAGAAATAGCAAAAGCGATATTTGCTCGCTTTTAATGGGGTTGTTTTAGAGTCCTTTGTGTATTTTGAGCAAAAATCTTAGATATGTTTTGGAAAGATTTTTTCCCAGTTTGTGGCATGTTTTTTTGAGTCTCTGAACACATTCTTTTACAGAGTAGTTTTGACATTTATAAAGTCTAAATTATTAATTTATTTCTTCATTAAACTCCATACCCACAACTAAAAAAGAAATAGCAAAAAACAGCCCAATCACACCTCCTTAAAGACCTTTGACAATCCCTCCTCAGTCTCCTATACAAAACAATGGACCCAGAAATACAAGCTACTGGAAGTTTTATACCACAATTCAGCCTTTGTACTCCGCTTTCTCTATAGAGAGCAACTTGGAATAACACAATCAGGACTGCAGCTTGGGAAGGAAACTCTCAGGGGAAACAACTGCATAGTTCTGTCTGTAGACATGACTGGTAGCAGAAAGAACACCAGCAGGCCAAGTAAAACTGTCCACAAAGGAAACGACAAGAGCCCCCCACTGAACAAATTAACCAATGAGTATTTACTAATAAGCCCTGACCCATCCCCCAGGATCCATCCTGCCCTCAGGAGCCTTCCCCTCAGATCTCCTGAGAACAGTCACAGTAACTCATTTACCACTCCACATACACTACGTGCCAGGCATCCCAACAGACACTTCCATTTACATTAGCCAGTTTCTTTACAAACCAAACCTATCACTGAGGAATTACTGCCTCCATTCTACAGATCAATAAATTGAGGTTCAGAGAAACTGACAGACTTACCCCAAATCATGGACCACTATTATTGTCAAACTTATTTATCATTATTGTCATTTTAATGATGAGGAAACTAAGGCTCAGCAGGACCGTGACTATTTAGTTACAAAGTAGCACAATGGGGCTTTGCCCAGGTGGTTTTGCTCTTAAAACCCACACTAGTTCCACTGCACTACCTTTCCTGTTCACAAACTGAAGGAGCTCAACTCTACTGAGTATGTAGTTAAAAATAAATGACATGTTCAGACTCCTTCATCAGTTCCTTCCAAAGAATAAATGTCATCATTTCTCAAAAGCAGCAGAGCAGCAGCGCTTGTGCCAGGAAAATCCAGGGAGAAGGTGCCGGTCCTGAGAGTCAGTGATAGCACCAGAGAAACCAGGGAAAGGCGCCGCTAATCCAAGGGCTTCCCACTGTCCTGACGAAATCGCACACCCACACCAGCCAATCCCAGAGGCCGCCCCAGAGGATCACAAAATAACCAGCTGAATAATTCGATTAGCAAATCCTGATTTACAGGCCTCTTCCAACGCTTTCAATGCAAAGCTTTTCTCTTAACAGCGTCTCTTCTGGACCACACACGACACCCTAACCCTTCAAGCAATGAGACAAACGTCAGCCTCCCCACCTCTGCCTGGCTGATGACCTGAGAAAGGAATAACTGACTCTCAGGCCTAAATAATGTATTTAAAACCTTTGTGTGTGCTGGCCCAGAAGCAACAAACACACCAGCCTCATAAATTTGCTTCCTAATAATAATGAAATTATCTATCTAGTTTCAGACCCTAGAAAAGGCAAGTGACCTAGAGGAGTAAGAGAGGAAAAGCTTAATGTTGCAAGTAGTGCATCAGAACTCTCTTGTAAGCCACTAGTGGCAGATAATAAATAGATAGATAGATGATAGATAGATAGATAGATAGATAGATAGACAGACAGACAGACAGATAGATAGATAGTAATGCCCTGCAGCCAGATAGCAACTGCTTCCCAAATAGGGTTTCTGAAACTCAGGTTCAAACTGGCCTATTTTAAATGGCAATTATAAGCAAACACTATCATTGCAAGTGCTGTTATTTTGCTCTGTTGTTACTTGCCCAGGCCCAAGTGGCCAGAAACACAAATCAATTCTAGATTTCTACTTCCATCAGGTTAACACAAACTCTGTGCTTACCCTCATAAACTGGGAGAAAGGAAGAGGATATTGCCCTGTTCAAATTTTAGAACAGCCAAACCTGGGCCACCCTTGGCACTTACTAGCTATATAACTTTGGTCAAGTCCCTCAACCTTTCTGGGCCTCAGTTTCTCCATCTGCAAAATGGGGATAATACAGTGGTCTTCAGTGAGAAAATGACCTAAACTTCACAGAAGATACT
The DNA here is from genome assembly GCA_004024845.1 of Tonatia bakeri. Classification (NCBI taxonomy): domain Eukaryota; kingdom Metazoa; phylum Chordata; class Mammalia; order Chiroptera; family Phyllostomidae; genus Tonatia; species Tonatia bakeri. Next base: position 273,490 of record PVIA01000384.1, read on the forward strand.
ATTATAAGAAAATGAACAAAATTTCTGAGGAATATACTTATGTGTAAAATACCTACCCTAGAATTCATATTTTCACGCTTTAGAAAAGGGAATATAATTAATTTCACATGAGTATATTTTTTTAGTCCTCACCAGAGGATATACTTTTTTTTTTAAGGGGAGAGAGAGGAAGGGAGGAGGAGGAAGGAAGGAAAGAAGGAACAGAGAGAGAGAGAAACATTGATGTGAGAGAAAAACACAGATCAACTACCTCCTGTACGCCTCCCAACCAGGGATTGAACCCAGAACATACACACCACATTTTGCTGTGTATAATGAACTCCCATGAACAATGCACATCCATGTTTTTGGCCCAAACTTTCAGGAAAAAAATCTTTCATTTTAATTTTTTTTAAAGATTTTATTTATTTATTTTTAGAGAGGGAAGCGAGAGGGAGAGAGAGAGAGAAACATCAATGTGCAGTTGCTAGGGGCCACGGCCTGCAACCCAGGCATGTGCCCTGACTGGGAAGCGAACCTGCGATGCCTGGTTCGCAGCCCGCGCTCAATCCACTGAGCTACGCCAGCCAGGGCTCATTTTAATTTTTTAATTCAATTTTTTATTTACTTATATTTGGAAACAAAATCAATTATTGTATTCCAGGGTATTTATTTTGCATACAGATATCATTATTGCTTTCTAGAGTTACACTTTTAATGCATAAGCATAAATAAAAGCATTAAAAACATTTATATAGATACAGAATTAGTACTACCTGTGCATAATGTGCATCCTTATTTTCCTCTCAAAGATTTGGGCAAAAAAGTACACATTATACACAGCAAAATACAGTATGTGCCCTGACTTGGGATCAAACCTACAACCTTTTGGTGTATGGGATAACAGTCCAACCAAGTGAGCCACCTGGCTAGGGCTATTTCACAGTCTTCACTCTGCCATCTAACATGCAAGCTATGTCCTAGACAGGCACCAGACAAATGGCATTCAATAAGATTTCAACTGCTATGGAGAACGCCTGGCCGCAATCCCTTCTAAGATAATCAGACTTAACCCAATCTGGAGAAACACCTAAATTTCTCAATCTTAGGGACTTCTTCATTCAAACAGTATTTTACTGAGCAACTCTGTAGTGCCATGCCTCTTTGGGGACAATGCCGATACAGACACAAATATGACACTACTTCAGCCACTGACGAGCTCATGGTGCAATGGGGAAGACAAATAGCAACACATCATTATAATACACAAATTACAAATGTCTGCCCTAAAGTTCCAAACCAATTTTTCATGGCCCTGCTCTGTGATACTGGACTGGTCTCTGCAGACTACATTTCTCCTTTCCTAGCTGGTTCATGTAGGCCCTGCCAATAGAGGGTGCTGGAAGGAGACTACGAGGCTAAGTGAGAAAGAAGAGATTTTTCTCTAGGGTTTGGTTTTTCTAAGAGGCAGTAAGATGATGTGGTAGGTTTCAACACAGCGGCTCTCCCAGTTCTAAGGTGACCGCCTTGCAGCCAGCTCTTCTGCATCACGGCATCAAGCAGCACATTCTTGGGACAGCCGCACACGCTCCTCGAGGTCTGAATCTCAGTCTCTCGTGGAGCTCTCTTTCCTTAAGCTTCTAAATTCCTCCTTTGTTCACTTTCCCCTCGCCCTAGAGATCGATGGTAGTCATTTTCTGCGGTCACCACCTTACTACACCTTCGAGTTCTCTTTTTATCTCTTTTAGAAGTTAACCACTTTTTACCTAGTTAACTTTTTTTAATGTTTCATCTTTTTTCCTTTTTTTAATGTAACTTTTAAAAATTTTAATCGTTGTTCAGGTACAGTTTTTTGTCCTTTACTCCCATCCCAGCACCTTTTTTCCATTTTGTGTATTTATTGGGATGACACTGATTAAGAAAATTATACTTTGCCCTGGCTGGAGTAGCTCAGTGGACTGAGTGCAGGCCTGCAAACCAAAGGGTCATCGGTTCAATTCCCAGTCAGGGCACATGCCTGGGTTGCAGGCCAGGTCCCCAGTAGGGGCCACATGAGAGGCAACCACACATTGATGTTTCTCTCCCTTTCTTTCTCCTTCCCTTCCCCTCTCTCTAAAAGTAAATAAATAAAATTCTTTTTAAAAATTATACCTGTTTCAGGTACACGATTCTACAACACATTATCTGTACACTGTATTGTATGTTCACCGCCCCAAGTAAAGTCTCCATCCTTCACCATGTATCTCCCCAGTGCCCTCCTGCACTGCAAACCCCTCAACCCAGTAATCACCACATTGTTGTCCGTGTCCATGAGTTGTTTTCTTTTTTGGGTTTTGGTTTTTTTTTCCTTTGCTCTATCCCTCCACCCCCCTACCCAGGCCCACCCAGGCTCCAACAGCTGTCAGCCTGCTCTCTATTTTGTTGTTAGTTTATTTTGTTCACTAGATTCCACATGAGTGAAATCATATGATACTAATCCTTTTCTGACTGGCTTATTTCATTTAGCATAATGGTCTCCAGGTCCACCCGTGCTGTTGCAAAGGGTAAGATTCCCCCCTTTTTTAACAGCCGAGTAGTATTCCACTGTGTAAATATACCATCACTTTTTTATCCACTCATCTACCGATGGACACTTACGCTGCTTCCAAATCTTGACTATTGTAAATAACATGGCAATGAACACAAGGATGCATATTTTCTTTCAAATCAGTGTTTTGGGTTTCTTTGGATGCATTCCCAGAAGTGGGATTGCAGAGTCATAAGGCAGTTCCATTTTTAATTTTTTGAGGACTTTCCATATTGTTTTCCATAGTGGCTGTACCAGTCTGCATTCCCACCAACATTTGTTGTTTGTTCATTTGTTGATGAGAGCTATTCTGATGGTTGTGAGATAATGTCTCATTATGGTTTTAATTTTCAATTCTCTGATGATCAGTGATGTTAAACAATTCTTTGTATTAAATCTTACCTGTTCAAACCATTAGTGTGGCTTCTATTGCTTCAGCTGGATCCTGACTACTCTAAGTAGGATAAGTGCTAAGATAGCTGTCTTAGAGTCCAGACTCCATATTTTACGGATAAGAGAACTGGAGTTTCGAAGATTGGAAATGATCTACTGAAGGCCACAGAGTGGCAGAACTGACACTAGAACTCCCGTACCCTGACTCTCAGTGAACAATAAACATGTACTGAACACGTCTGTGTCCAGACTCTGTGCTGGCAGTTAAAAACACAAGAGATAAACTATACCAAGTCCCTGCCACCAAGGGGGCCGATATCCAGTAGGGGATACAGACACTGGGGGGGGGGGGGAGGGGGGGCAGGGAGAGACAGAGTTCTAGGCAGGATGACCAGCACTAAGACAAAAAGAAAAGGAATTACTAGCTATGGGAGGGTGAGAAAAGGCTCCCTAGAGGGCTTCATTTCATCACGCTTTATTCCCTAAACTGAAGGACTCCTGAGCTGAATAGGTTAAAAAACTTCAAAATAAACCTATAAACCTAGGCTTAAGAAACAGAAGTAATCAAACGAAAACTTCCACTCTGGGCATAATAAAAAATATCATGAATGGTGAAACCTTCTAGAATAGGAAGCAATATAGAAACAAATTATAGATGAACACCTGTCAGTATTTTAACTCAGAAGAGAATTGCACTGGCTTACAAAGAGCAGCAGGAGTTTGAGGAAGAGAGGTACCAGGAATCAGCCTGGAAAGCTTTTTTTTTTAAATTTATTTATTTATTTTTAGAGAGGGAAGGAGGGAGAAAGAGAGAAAGAGAAACATCAATGTGCGGTTGCTGGGGGACATGGCCTGCAACCTAGGCATGTGCCCTGACTGGGAATTGAACCTGGGATGCCTGGTTCGCAGCCCGCGCTCAATCCACTGAGCTACACCCGCCAGGGCCTGGAAAGCTTTTCAGAGGAGATCAGAATTATCCTAAGCTCTGAAGAAAGGCTTGCAAGACTGGAGAGGAGACACAGCCTGTTTCAGAGAACACTTGCAATATGAGTAAGACTCCTCCCACAGTGACCAGACGCTGGCCCAGCATAACTGGAGAAGGCCTAAAGAGCCGTGGATGAGAGAGGAGGCCTAGTCTACCTGACTGTCTGGTTCTAGCTGAATCAAGCTTCCCACTGATTCTCTCACACAGCAAGTTCTTTCCCATTCCTGACATTTTGCACATACTGTTCCCTGTGCCTGCAATGCCCCTCATTCCCTGTCTAAAAGCTGACCTATCCTGCAACACAAATCAATCATCACCTTCACTATAAAGTTTTCTGCAACCACCCCTCCCCACCCTTGATGTGGGAACAATTAATTATTCCCTGTTCAGTGCTCTTTGTATATCTCTCAATTATAGCACTTTCTTACATTACGATGTAATTATTTTTATGTTCCTTCCCAACTAGACCATGAGATTCCTAAGCAGAGTATTCCCCAGTGTCCATTATTATTCACAGTAGACAGCAGGAGCTCAATAAATGTATACAGAATTATTTTAGTGAACTGTCTAGGCAAATTCAGCCTTTAAGCTTAAGAATGAATGGATCTGAAAGCCCTAAAATTCCCTGATTCATGAGGAATCTCTCCTGGGGTCCAGAATATTAGGCTAGAAACTAAGTATTTTTGTTTAAGAGCTTTAAGTATTTTCCTTGTGCCAAACTGGCAATGCAACTGTGTAAGCGCTTCCACTAAAGGAATTAAAATTTGTTGCAAGTCCAAACACAACAGTTCTTTATCTTCCTCTTTTATGTAAAATGGAAAAATAGCCTGAGAATTCCAATCAGCTGAAATCTTCCTAGGGAAGAGGACTTAGCTGTCTACTAACGGTTCAAACTATTGCTGTCTAAATATCCATGTGGCTGGCATATCTCCTGTCCAGGCAGCTCAAGTCAAATTTAAAGAGGAAGAATCATGTACTGCAATCCCAGAGCAGGATTTGGAGTCAAAGGAAGCAAATGAGTTCCAATTCTGCCATCTTTATTTTACCAGATGAACAAGTCACTTAATCTCTCTGAGCCTCAATTTCCTTAGGTGGGAAGTAGGAAAAATATAACCCATCCCACTGTGCTACTACTTTAAGGATAAAATGAGAACTATTCCTTATTGCACTGAACTCTAATCTTAGGACACATACAAAGGGACAGAGCAGAGAGGGACAGACCACCAAGATTTAACTTGACATGAGGCCCAGCTCTCCCATTCAATTATGTGGTGGGAAAAAGTCATTTAATCATTCTGAACCCTAAATTGCCCTACCAATAAAACAGGAATAATTTTACCTGTCCTGCTACATTGCAGAATTACTGTGAAGCTTAAAATAAAAAGGAGATAATACAGGTGAAAGCAATTTACTTGAAAGGCATGAAGTTTTATTATAATGTCTCACTTCTACAGAATTCAGCAATCCAATAACCTTGTCGTTCTGGAACAGAGAACTAGGAGGTAAGCAAAAAAAGCATCTTCAAAGCCAAAATAACTGTCTTTAATTCTTCACACTTCACTACTAGTAGAGTCCCCAAGGCCTCACGCTTCCCTTAAAAACAGATCTAATAAACTCAGTAATCTGGGAGCACCCGTATATACTTAGGTGAGAAGTGACAAAGAAAGGAGAACAATGTTGTTTGTTGTATTTCACAAACAGCAAGAAGAAAATGTAAAACAATAATTCCAAAACAACCACAAGAACGTAGAAAACATAGCGCTCATCAGAAAGGTGGCCTCAGCCTTCGTTCCTGTTTCACAGTACAGCGTACCAAAGTTCTCGGTGCAGAGCACGACAGCTCCCACGGCACCCGTGCAACACAGAAGGCGGAACAACTGATGTTCAAAATAATGAACTTGAATTCCAAAAAAGATTAAACAATATTCTGTCTATTCTGAAAAGGGGGGTATATAATGTATTTTAGACCTGACTTTTGATTTTTATAAGACATAAAACCATAAAAACAAAGAGAAATGGAGAAGACCAATAGCCACAAAATACTGAAAGCCAGAAAGCAAATGAACAGTAACTGACTTATCGGATCCAAGAAAGATAACTACTAAGCCAGCAGTGGAAAAAAATTAAAAAACAACAATTTAACCTGTAAAGCTCCCACAAAGTTCAGAAACTGGTAGCTCTACATTTGGGTTTTCTTTTCCCTCTGGAAAGGGTAAAATAGAGGATCTCTAGAAAAAAAGGGAAGAGCAGACACAGCTGAAGGCAGGGTTACTATACTGAAAATAAAGAGTCTAAGTGAATTGAATACTGAGGGCCTCCTGGCAGTCTTCCTGCCCCATTCAGCTTCTACACCAGTGGCAGCCAGTCCTGTGACCTCTGGGAAGGTGACGAGAGGATCCTTTCAGAGAACCCAACCCACTCTTGTGGAAAGACAAAAAATAGTGACATTGTAGTTGTCCCACTAATAGCCCAGGCAGACCATACAGTGAGCTCAACACTCAGTATTTAAAATTTCCAATTAGCTTTTTAGTATCCCATTTAAAAGTAAGGGCACCAAAGATCCCCAGACATTTAGGGAATGCTCCAAAACAAAAAACACAATTCAGGACTATTTATATCAGAAGAAATTTGAGGGTCCAAATGAAAAGTTATTTGAATGAAAGCATAACAAAAAGAGAGAGAGAGAAAGAAAGCATGTTATGTTTCTCTTGACCAAAGTCTGTCAATGATTTAAAAATCAGATCAGCTGGACCTATGCCATCAACCTGATAACCAGCTCTTTCCAAATCTCTAATCATTCATTTTATTGATGGGTATTCACTTAATCATGGATAAGAGGTACAATAAAATATGATTTGCTAAGTCTGACAAGGCACTGCATTATTTCTGCGTTTATTTTTCTAATTTTAAAGATACCTGGTGTGGGGTGCAGTCCAAGCCCTGCCAACAACAAAAAGCATAAGGGAGCTGGGCAGTGCACAGACTGGCGCATCACCACCCACAGGCCCCGTGCATCCCACCACTTTTGGGGGATGTCTTCCACACCAAACTTGACTGCACACATGTCCACCTGACCTCCACCTACAGCAATGTCTTCACAGGACCACTGGCTGCTGAGTGACTAAGAGGCACCATCTCTAGGCTACTACACCAAGCCAACTGGGAAAAGCCAGGTGACCCAAAGCAAACACACAGAGCTCCTGGACGGCATCGAAGAGCTGGAGAAAGAGATCAGAGCCACCAGGTGGGAAGCGGGAGTGGGATGAAAAGACTAACACTAGAGGACTGGTTTGAGCGCTTGGCTTAAGTGGAACAGAATGCCAGATCCTAGCTGCCTTGTTAGCATGGAAGGTTTTCCATCTTCCAAGCAGTTACGGTTCATCTGAAACTTGTTTTCAAAATGGTAACAGTTTAGTTTCTACTCCCTGTGCCCCTCCCATGGTTCATTAGACTCTGAACCTATGTCTCTAAGACGGAGAAGAGATTCTGAAGTTGATTAGGATTTATATTTTAAATAGTTAGGACTACACAGGGTTTTTTTGTTGGTGGTGGTGGCGTTTTCTGTTTATTTCTTTGTTTGTTTTAGCATTGATTCAAAAGATGCACACACCCATCTCACGGCCAATAGCAGTCTGTCTCCAAGATATCATTGTTTCTCTTTTGAATCCATTTATATTACTCAAACTGTCCTTTGCTTCTCTCCTTAAGCTAATATAGCTCTTCAGGTTGTATTTTTAGTGCATACTGACAACACACTTTGTTTAGCAGCCTGTCCCTGGTCCTCGTTGGCCATACAGTACAGATTCTGCTTAATGTAATTTCTTTTTCTGCTTAAGCATTTGCATGACTTAGTGCTTGGAAGAGAGAGAAGAGAAGGGAGGAAGAGAGAGAGGTAGAGAAACATCAATGGGTTGTCTCTCGATACACGTCCTGAAAGTTCTGACCCGGGAAGCAAACCGCAAACCCAGGCACGTGCCCTGATGGGGAAATCGGACTGGTGGACTTTGGCTTTGCGGGACACTGGTCAGAGCTGAAGTCAATTTTTAAAATGCACAAGTTATAAAAGAGAAAAGAAAATGCAACTTACCAAACCTCACTTACCAAGGACCCCTCAAATTTTTCCTAAGGCTGTATGTAGACTTCAGTGCTGCCTTTCCTGTAATTTGATCTGGAGGAAAATGACTAACACTGTTTGCGTTTTTGTATGCATTTATTACTTGATGTAATGAAACTTATTTATTTTCATTAGCAAAAAATAAATACAGATATCTGTTGTGAATGGACCTACTACATATGGTAAACTAAGTATCTAATGAAGGCACGAAAATAAAATAACTAATGTATCATAAACAAAAGCATTAAGAGACATCATATTGTCTACTGATCACTGAGGCTACAGCATGTAGTTAAGAGTTGTCTATGCACAAAATTTTAGGTGAACCTAGAGGAGGGAAGCCTCTCATCTGCACCTGCAGAAGCCAGGGAGGACTTCACAGAAAACATGGTACTTAAGAGTTTTTAAAAATATATTTATTTATATTTAGAAAGAGGGGAGGAGGAGGGAAGGGGGAGAGAGAAATACAATGTAAGAGAGAGATCTGCTGCTTCTCGCATGTGCCCTGACCAGGGACTGAACCTGCAACCCAGGCATGTGACCACCAGGAATCAAACCCCATCCTTTCGGTTTTCAGGACAATGCTCCAACCACCTGAGCCACACCAGCCAGGAACAATGGAGAGTTTTAACAGCAAATTAAGATAATCAGATTTGAATCTTGGAAAAGACCATTTGCTGATGACTAACAAATTGGGGGCCGGGGGCTGCTGACTATAGCCTTCCAAGTTACGTACTTATTGTTCCTAAAAGGCAGTTCTCATGCTTGTAAATCCCAGGTCCTGCTCTCATTTAACTGGGAAGCAGATCATTCTGTCTCTAAGATACCATTAGCTACCAGAGACACTAACGGCCCCCTGAGTAAACCAGTATCACAAGGCCTCCACTGCCAGGTTCCTTCTTTTTCCTTCCTAAGGTCTTCTTTAAAAGAACAAAGACTATGTTATGTTACCTTGTAAGAGTATATCTCTCAGCCTGGATTCAAGGAAGACAGGCATCCACACCAAACCCTCACCCTCCCAATTCCCAATGACTGTGGCAAATTCCAGCCACTTGTCAGAGTTACATTAAATTAATACAATGTACACACACACACAATCACTTGTATACATGTCTGAGTTCCCCACATATACTCCTTAAGGAGATGGGAAAAAAGATGGAAAGGAATATTTAATGAGCACCAACCGAATGCTCGATTCTTTCCCATACAGTTTCTCATTTAATCCTCACCACAACCTTGAACAAGGCAGATATTTATATTCCTATTTTTAGAGATAAAAAACTATGGCTCAAAGAGATTAAGTGATTTACCCAAGATCATAAAGGCAGTATAAGGCAAAGCTGAGATTTCAAGCCACATGTCTATGTGGGTTTACCAAGGCTTTTCCAGTACCTCACACTAGGTTTCCCTTATTTTATTCATTACTGAATCTTCACTTAAATCATTCTGCTGAACTGCATTACATGAAGCCACTCACTGAACAGAACAACCACTTGGGAAAACAAAGTGCCAATGGAAAACTTGGACGAGAGAGAGAGAGAGAGAGAGAGAGAGAGAGAGAGAGAGAGAGAGAAAAGAAAGAAAAGGAAGGAAGGATTAAAGAAAGAAAGAAAGGGAGGGGGGAAGGGAGGGGAAAGAGAAAAGGAAGGGAAGAGAAAAAAGAGAAGAAAAGAAAAGAAAAGAAAAGAAAAAAGAAAAGAAAAGAAAAGAAAAGAAAAGAAAAGAAAAGAAAAGAAAAGAAAAGAAAAGAAAAGAAAAGAAAAGAAAAGAGCAGCAACCCCAACAAGCTCTTTGGAGACCTAGCTGTATTGGCAAGGATAGAAATAGCCAAAACCCGTGTTGACAGAACTCAATTTCAAAATTTTATCTCCTCCTCAGCCAGCCCAGCAGAGTCCCTGGTAAAAACACTACCTAGCCAGGCCCATATCACAAATGAATTCCAATAAGCAGATGCAATCTCCCTCCCTGAGGCCTTCCCACTCTTGCAAAACAACCATTACCGAATTTTTCGGATTGTAAGACTCACCAGACCATAAGATGCACCTAGGTTTTAGAGGAGGAAAATAGGAGAAAAAATTTTGAAGCAAAAAATGTGGTAAAATATTTAATAACATAAATAACATAGGCTGCCACCCCCCTCCCAGGGTGCCAGGTAAGCTACATTCGGAGTATAAGACGCACCCCACTTTCCTCCCAAATCTGGGGAAAAAGAAGTTCATCTTATAGTCCGAAAAATACAGTACTTTAAGAAAGCTTTTATTCTCCATTTGACCAACCACCACCTGCAAGTCCTTGGTAGTAAAGGAAAACTGGGTTTGAGAAGCAGATGGCTCATTTAAGAGCCAAAACCTAAGGCGAAAGGAAGCAATTTACTAAAGCCAAACATTCCAGAAGAGAAACTGCACTTCTCTGAGGTGATGGAGTGCTGTCATAGTCCAGAGTTGTCCACCAAACTGAGGGTCCTGCAATCACCTTGCAGGAGGTGCAGAAGCCAAAAGTCACAGACTAGCCCTAGCTGCATTGGTTCACAGATTCATATCAGATGTCACCACAGGTTCATACTAGACTCTAACACCAGATTTTTCTAAAAGCAAGCATCACTTGTTTGCAACAACTGTGTTTAGTTATGAAGATTTGACTATGGAAGGAATTTCTCATGTAAGAAAAGTACTATTGTACCATTTAGACCCTCAATATAATAAGGGGAGAAAGAAAAAAAACTTAAAAGGTTAAGTAAGATAATTTAGCACTGGCTGGTATGGCTCAGTGGATTGAGCATGGGACTGCAAACCAAAGGGTCACCAGTCTAATCCCCAGTCAGGGCACATGCCTGGGTTGCGGGCCAGGTTCTCCAGTAGGGGGTGCTTGAGAGACAACCACACACTGATGTTTCTCCATCTCTTTCTCCCTCCCTTTCCCTCTCCAAAAATAAATAAAATACTTTTTAAAAAAGATCACTTAAATAAAGAATCTAGAAATTGAGCTGGCACAAGGCAGATGCTTAATCAATGTTGGCTCAATTGAACTGAGGAAGAGGTTAGCATTTGTTTAGTTCTTTCTGATCATCAAAAATGACCTAAGCTGCTTTCACATAATCTATGTCATTTAATCCTCAAAACAATTCAGAACAAGTGTTAATTATCCTCATTTTATACATAGGAAGAGGTTCACTGCACAACAAAATATGTGAAAGCGAGCACTGGGCCAGGAATTGGAATACCCGAGTTCTACCTTCAACTGTGCCAAACCACTGTGTAGCTTAAACAGTCCCTTCCCTTCTCTGGATTTTAATTTTCTCACCCAGCTCAAGAGTGGTACAACATTTATATCTCGGAACTCCAGAAATAAAGGATACGCATCAAGACTCTAGTGAACAAGAAACTCTCCCTTCTTGCCCAGTATTCACTCTGCTCTTCCTCTGGCTTACTCTTAGGACTCACAGCTCACCTCCACCTGTCCATAAGCCATTTCTGAAGCCAGAAGCATCCTTTCCAGTGCAGCTCACCACCTGTGCTAGATGCTTCATTAAGTGTAATGCTGATACTGTACTTAGCTGGAAGACTGGTGCACAAATGTTACCTGGAGATAAATAAATCATTCCAGTTGTGTTGGGTTGCAATTGTAAGGGTAGCAGCTGTGGGTCTGAGAACAGATGGTCTTATAAGGATGGAGGACTTGGCTCCTGTTGGGTTTTCCAAAGGCAAGCAGGTTTGGGTCAGTAGGAAGCCTGGCTGGTAAGTGCCTGAGTACAGCTAGTACCCAGCGATGAGGGAAAACGACAGAAATGCACGTGCAGTTTCTTTCCATAAGAATGAATATGTTGGAGGCTACAACTACCAGAACCTCAGGCCCTTACTTTTATACCTGCTCATCGATTTCTAAATCATTTTCTTTTCAGTCCAACATTTCCTTCCTTGATTTCAATACAAAAGTGAGCTCAGGGAGAATACTTAGCACAGCCTTGGCACGAAAACAGAACTTTAATACCTGCTGACTAAAACTAATTGAAAAAGCAGAGAAAAACTGATCTGGCTGGATGACAGTGGAATATGGACCTAGGACACAGTCAACGATAGTCAAGTGTGCAGGGAACATATGTTTAACATAATAATGTGCCAGGCAACAGTCTGAGTGTTTTGCATACATTCTCATTTAATTCTCAAGACAGCCTTTATTCTATTATCCCCATCTCATAGATAAGGTTAGTGAAACTCAGAAAAGCCAGGTGCTCTGCCCAGAGTCACACAGCAAATTAAGAGAAGGGAGTCAGACCGACTCCCCTGGGCTGAACGACTCCAAACCTCTATGCATTTTGTTTGTTGGCCGCCTATCCTTCCTCCGGGTCCTCGAACACATCCAGCTCCTTCCTACCTCTGAGCCTTTCTTCCGGTTTCCTCTAGCACATTTCGCATGCCTTTCTGTTGTAGATCATTCAGGTCTCTACTCAAATGCCATCTCTTCAGAGCAGCTTTTCTTGATCATCCCCCAACATACTCTATTCCTTTATACCTTGCTTTATTTTTTATCATGACACTAACATTACATTATTCATTAGTTAAGTTTTTGTTTATTGTCAGTCTCCCCCACTAGAAAGAAAGATCTCTGAGGACAAGGACTTTGTCTTGGTCACAGTTGTATCCCCAGGACTTAGAACAGTGAATAGTACACTGCAGGTACTCAATACATAATTGACTGATTAATTAATTAATTAAATGTGATCAAAATCACAGAGTTCTAGGACATTAATGTAGCTCATAGCTGTTACACAGTATAAACAGCACAGGCTTTGAGGTGAGGCAGATCTAGCTTCAAGTCTGACTATGACTGTGACTTTGGACAAGTCTCTTTAAACTCCCATCTGTTAAATGGATGTGAAAACATAAGTTACATAGATTTGTTATGATTAAATTTGATAAACATATGGAAATGCTTTGTGAAAACTATTAAGTGTTATATAAATGTTTATTATGATGGTGGGAAAAAGTTTAGAAACACTCTTACACTTTATAGGTCACCCTAAGACCCAAAAATGTAAAGTGAGCTGTCCAGTGTCACAGTTATTTAGAACCAAACCATGATTAAACGATAGGACTCTCAGCAACCAAGCTGGGACACTTGCTATTACCCCTACAAACTACTGGGCCTCTGGTACTTTTCTAGTTTTACCTCTCTAGCTACCCCTTTGAACTTCCCAATCTCCCAGTGTCAGTGTCCAGGGCTCCACTGTTAGATTTCTCTGCTCTGTCTACACACATTTCTTAGGCGATCACATCTACTCCATGGCTTTACATATCCTAATGACTCCCAGATTTATATCTGCAACCTGGACCTCTCTGAATTTCAGACCTGTGTACTCACCTGCCTGCCTGACATTGCCTTAAATACAGTATGTCTGAAACTGAACACCTGACCCCACCCTACAAACGTGCTCCTCCCAATCTTTCCTGTCTCCATATATGACAACTCCAATCTTATAGTCGCTCAAGGCAAAAACCTTCCACTGACCACTTCCTTACTCTCATAATCCTCACTGAATTACCCGCTGGTTCTGTCAGCTCTGCTTTCAAAACATATCCTGATTCCAACAATTTATTACCAGCTCTACTGCTATCACACTGGCTAAGGTTTTCTTTCTCATTCCCTAACTCTTTTAACAGCTTCCTAAATTCAATTCAGATCACTCCACTCTGTTCAAAATCCTGCAACAGCTTCTCATCTCACTCAAAATAAAAATACAGGATCATTACCATGGCCTATAAGATACCATGTAACCTGGTTTCCTTCTACCTATCTGATCTTACCGCCTACCATTGTTCTCTTTGCTCATTACACTTCAGCTACACCACAGTAAAATTAAATTTTAACACCAACACTCACGTTGTTTGGAAACACTCTGAGGTGGCCAAAAGCAAAGAGTAAGAAGAACACGCCAGCCTGGACTCCTTAATGCGAACAGCAGAAACATTCTTTTCCTTATTGTTTGTTGTTTGCTGATAAGCGGAGCTCAGCCCCACCTCAGGGATTTAGAGCACTTAGAGTTTCTGACTAAAGCATTCTTCCCTCAAATGATCAATATAACGTGTTCCTTTATCTCATGAAGATTTGTACTCAATTTCATCTCACCAGAGAGGCACAGATTAACTGATCGTCTCTAAAAAGGCCCCTCCCTTTCCCCAACTCCCTTCCCCCATACATTGCCTTGTCTTTCCTGTCCTGGCCCAGAGTGCAACTCAAAGCTGGGGCTTTAATTTGTTCACTGATGTATCCCCTGTGCCAAAACCAAATTGTAAGTGCTCTATAATCAATGCCAGTAATCAATTCAGCCATTAATTACCCTTTAATTAATATCTTATGTCCTCAATCTGGTCTTCCCTTAAACAGACTGAATATTACTTGAAAATCTCTTTTCTGGGTATCTTCTCTGAGGACTTTCAATTCAACCAGGGATAGAAGTAACTCAAAAAGGAGAGAATGATAAGTAAACCAGTATTTTTCTTCCTCTGGGATCCTCTTATAATCATCTAACAAATTGGTAAGTATCAGTAAGTACCTAGGGTTACAGAGCACCATCTTACTGAAGAAGGATACTACAGAGCTCAGTAAGTAAAACAAAGAGATACTTAAAAACATAACAAGATGGGCCATAAGTACATTAAAAGATGCTCCATATCAATAGCCATTGGGGAAATGCAAATCAAATCTCAAAGAAAAGGCCACTCCACATTCACTAAGATGACTAAAATAAAAAAGACAAGTCCTCGAGATGTGGAAAAACTGGAACCTTCATATTTGCTTGTGGGCATGTTAAATGGTAGTCTTTTAGGAAAACAGTCTGGAGTTCCTCAAAAGGTTAAACATAAAGTTACCAATTATTCATCATTTCCACTCCTTAAACTCATTTCCTGTACCCAAGGAAGATGAAAACACATATCCACACAAAAACTTACAGAAGAATGTTCATAGCAACATAACTCCTAAGAACCAAAAAGTAGAAACCACCCAAATGTCTATTAACCAATGAACAGGTAAACACGGTCTACTCACACAGGAATATTTACCAATAAAAATGAATGAAGTATTGATACATGTTACAATGTTAATGAACCTTGAAAACATTATGCTTAGTGAAAGAAGCCCAGTTACAAAAGGCTACATATTATATGATAACATCAAAATGAAATATTCAGAATAGGCAAAATCTACTGTAGAACACAGACTGGAAGGGTTGGCAGAGTTGGTAAAGTATGGTGTGACTGCTACAGTACTGGCTGTCTTCGGGATAACAAAAATGTTCACAATTCTACAAACATATTAAAAGGCCATTGACTTTCACACTTTAAATGGGTGAACTGTATGGTATGTAGACTGTAGCTCAATACGGCTGTTATTTTTAAAAACTTTAAAATATATAATCTGGGGTTTATCAGGTTCCATTTATAAACATTCTTACCATTTGCATTCAATTTAACATTTACTGGATGCTAGATAATGCTCACCTTTACTTTACTTAATATTCACAAATAGCCTAGTGCAGGTAAGACACATACAGCTCATGAGTTAAGATCTATATAGTAAATCACCAGGTCCAGAAGTTGGTCCATTCACTCTTCAAATCTAGGGGCTCTTTCTCAGCTCTCTTCCCTAACTTCTTACTAGCAAGCATAATTAAGACCTAACTGTAAAGCTTATAAGAACTATGAATTAATAAACCAAGGACTAAGTGACCATAAGGACATAGACTTATAACCACAGATTAACAGAATAATTCCCAAACTGTACATCATAAAATCCAATATACCTGCATTTCTTACTTGTCCACATTGCTCTACTACGTGAAAGAGGGGCATAAGCCCTGGATGGGTGGCTCAGTTCCATGGTGCGTCGTCCCATGCACCCAAAAGTTGCAGGTTTGATTCCCAGTCAAAGCACCTACCTAGGTTGTGGGTTAGATCCCCGGTCAGGGAGCAAACAGGAGTCAACTGATCCATGTTTCTCTCTCACAATGATGTCTCTCCACCCACATCCCCTTCCTCTCTAAAATCAATAAAAGTATCCTCAGATGAAGGTTGAAAAAAAAAAGGGGGACATGGAACTAACTTTCTCATCAGCAGTGCCTCCTATTCAAGGAAGGTCACTGAATGTTTCTCAGTACCTGCATTCCTTTCTCTCCTGTAACTTCTATCAAATAAACATGATACACTATATAATAAATATTTATTGTTAACTGTATTAAACCCTTGGCCACATTTCTTAATTCTCCATATTTCTTTGCAAAAAATTTTAGTCTTTCCAGGAATTTTAATTTTTCCTTAAAAGAAATCTCTGATTAAACAGAATAGGCTCACAATAAACCAAATTTAACTACGCATCTACTATGTTTCTAAATGGATCTCTTCATAAGAGGTTTTTCATTTAATCCTCAAAAAGAAACCTTAGTATTCCAAAAGTATTATTGGCTGCCCCACTTCCTCATTTTCTTTAACCACCAACTGAGAATCATAGTTAAAATAACTTGTAGACTTCACGACTAAAAAGGAGGGGGAAGAGGAGCCAGAATTCAAACTCAGACCCTCTGTCTCATCTTTCTGAACCTCAATTTCCTCCCATGCAAAATATAAGTAATATTATCCACCTTCAAGGGTCAATGCAGGAAGCACCACCTGCAAAGCAGTCAGATCAGTGGTTACTCGTCAATAAACATTAGTTCTTTCCCCTTCTTCCTTCATACTTGAATTGCCTGGTTTGTTGGCTTATTCCAAACAAATAGCAATTTTCAAAGTTTGGCACTTCATTTTTCTCTTAGCGATCTTATAACCATCGCTTACCATAACGTGTGGTGACTCGGGAGCACTTCTGGCTCACCAGCAGGTGGGCTGCTTGCAGCAGAGCTCTTTGCTGAGAGTCTTGCGTAAGACTACTTCCTCTCCTCTATTCTCCCTTAGACAAATATACATAGGCAGGTGGGAATTTTTTAAAAGCCATAATTAACCTAATTAACATACAGTGATGGAAATAGAAAAGGCCACAGTGTTCTAGCCAGGTTGCAGGGCCAACAAGAATTCTCTGGCTGGGAAAGTGAGGGGAGAAAATAGCATCTACTGGGGAGAAGGAGGAGGCATGGGTGCATGGCAGGAACTGAGGAATGTTTAAAATGGATAGTCAGCACCACCCACCAGGGCCCTCATCCGTATTCCCCAGGATGGAGTGGGGTGTCCCTGATTTATCAAACAAGAACTCACACTAGACAAAAGTCAAATTATGAGCTTCTTGGGGCCTGATGCTATGACTTACATTTAGATTCCCAGAGCACAGAACCTGGCACAGACAGGCACTCATATCTGTTGAATGTGTAAATAATGGGTAAATTAATAAAGTCAAATTAAAAAGGTTTCTCTATCCTTTCCACACTGTACTATCACTATACAAGGGGGTTCTTACCATCACCCGCCATGCAATCCATAATTCTTCATAAATACCCACACACGAAGCACAGTGCATCTGCAGGCCATCTCCCCAAGAGTTCTAGATAACCCACACTCACGAAAAAAGTGACGGCAAATCCCAAACAAAACTTTTAAACAGCTCCCCACTACCTTCAGAATAAAGTCTACACATTTCATTCATAAATAAGGTTCCTTTGCAAACTGGCTCTTGCCTTTTCTTTCTAAATACATCTTGTCAAGAATTCTAAATAACTGCCAAACATGAACCCCACTGTGCCTTAAATATGCCCTGCTCCTGCTTCAGCACCGTTAGATGCCACATTTCCCATGAGATTTATCACATCAAAAATTTGGTTTACCTAAGTTCTATCCACCTTTCATGGAACAAATCAGGTCCCATTCATTTTACAAACTCTATTATAACTCCCAAAGTGGTGTTCATTTCCTTTCCAGTCTTAAGGTAGTCATGTCCACAGCACTCATCCTGCATTCAATGACAGCATGCTGTTGTTTTTATATGGACATACCTCCACATACTGATTAATACAGGATATGGCATGCTCCTCCAACCAGTAAACCTCCTAACAGCCACAACACACTTATGTTACTCTACTGCCAGTAGCCAGAAAATTAGCCTATATCTTTTAAGTACTACTTGTTGATGCAAAAATTGAACACTTTTTCCATTTTAAAATGCAAATGCCAACTAATATCTTTTATTATATTTTAAAAAGGGATTTTCAACTTACCAGCTTCTCATCAATTTTGTACAGTAATGTTGGCAGCGAAAACAGAACCAGATATTAGACTGGCAGAGTTAGACCAGCCCTAGGTTCAGCAACCTCAGTACTTGAATTCTGGCTAAGAAAGAATTCAGAGCCAAGAAAAAGTTTATTTAGAAAGTCACAGAGGCAGAAATGAGCCATGGAAGAAATGGGTGCAGGGAACAAGTTACAGAGGCAACAGAAGGGCCCTTGGAGCTCAGAGGAAAGAGAGAGGAAAGCAAAATGTGGGGATCGGCTCAGGCTTGCTCAAGACAGAACAGCACTGGCTCCTCCACCTTGAGGGTTATTTATCTAGAGGACTCAGAAGAGGACCCCAATAGCATAGTCATCAGCTTTCCAGATGTGTCCTTTTGGGGTCGTGGTCTCTAATGACTGGCCAGCGCCAGGGCAAGGGGTAGCTAGTCCCGATATCAGCCATGGCATCACTTGTCTGGTTTTGCTGCTTTTCTGGGCCTGGAGCTGAAAAACAACTGAGGCCTACATGTATTTGATGGGGGTCAGAACCTCACTGTTCTGGGGGCTTAATGCTTAAGGGGCTTTTCTCTGGCCCCTTTGTTCATTCTTCCTCTAAGGGGGTCTAATCCACATGACTAGCAACATGCCAGGGGAGGGTCCAAACTGCATGACCAATGGTATCACAGGTCAGGGGGTCTAAACCGTGTGACCAGCAATATGCTAGGGGAGGAAAGGTCACCCTGGGAGCATATCCTTGTTTTCTCAATTTTGCCTGTTGCTAGGCACCCTAGGCTTTCCGCCCTGGTGACCTTCTGTACCTGGCCCATCTTCCTTGCTCTGCTCATGTCTGTCTAAATGCCGACCACAGCAAGTGCTCTAAATAACCAGAAACATTAATTCCTACATTCCCTTCTGAATCAAAGATAAGACTATATCATGTACAGTGAGGTTTTAGGAGTAACTATATTTTATCACATCTTGATTCTTGAAAAACGGGTAACCTATGAACACTCTGACAGCAGCAACTCTTTAAGCTAACGTTATGTGACAATCAGGTATACCCACTCATCTGTTAAGACGCATAAAGCTATGACACCTTCCTGACTCCCTCTCCCACGTCCACTTCTCTTGGGTTCCACTTTCCCCTAGATATATCTGACCTAATCCTAGATAGAACCCTATATATTATTTCTATCATAGCACCTGTTCCACTTAATCATACTTTCTTATTTACAGGTCTGTCTCCCTACTGATATGGCCCTCTAGATCTGTGTGTTCCGATACAGTAGCCACTAGACACGTGTAACCACTTACACTCAAATTTATGTTAATTAAAACTAAATAAAATTTAAAATTCAGTTCCTCAGCCTCACTCAGTGCCACATCTCAAGCACTCAAGAACCACATGTGGCAGGCGACCACCATACTGGACAGCACAGATACGGGACCTTTCTGTGGCTATGGTGTCTGTGTTGCACACGTTCCCTGAGGCACACACAGTCTAGCAGGCGGTCTGGCAGGAGCTATGACTAATTTATTTCTTTAGCCCAGCACCCAGCACTTAGTAAATGTCCCTTAGGAATAGCATTAGGTAACGGAGAACTTGTTCTGCCTTTCTTATTATCATACACCACCAGGGTCTCTATTCCATATATTCAATGTCCCTTATCAACTAGAATCAGTACATTAGTCCACTACCATCCCAACTTGCAGAAAGAGGTAGGAACCACAATAGTTAGAAGATAGTCAGAAGGCCTTTGCTTGGTCCCTCTCCCCAAAACAAAGCTCCAATATTTAGGTAGGACGATGAAGATAAGGTCTTTCTTTTTTTCAAGTTTAGCATATAACTAAATTGCAGGTGATTCTAAAAGGAACTTTTTTCAAATATTGGAGCAAACACAACTCGACAAAAATAACAGGAACACACTGTTAGAAATTTATCACATGTTTTGGGACTGTGACTTGATATATCCTCAGTGTGCTCTTTACATAAAAAACAAAATAGTAATGTGGCACACATTTTCTGAGACCTTTTAAGGGCTCACAGCTAAAGAGAAATAAGTAAATTCTAGTGGCAGACAGAAAGATGTGCTGGCACAGTACAAAGTGGTAGTGTTCTATGATGTGGGAATATGAAAAGGACAAAAGAGAGGCTCAGAACCCAGTGGTAAACTGCAGCAGGGGCAGCAGTGGGGGGAACCACAGGAAAGCTGATCAGAAATGGGCCCAAGCTATGTCTTAAAGGGTAATTAAGAGGTTGGGTGATGACAAAAGGGTGGGAAGGTGTCACAAATAGAGACAATGGCATTGATGAAGGTACAGAAATGTCACCTGGCCAGTAAATGCCAAGTGGTTCAGTTTGACTAGAACATGAAAAAGAAGTTAAGATTTGAGACTAATGAGGCAGGAAGAGACCAAATCATCAAAAAAACCCCACAAATCTTTGTACACTAAACTAAGGGGTTTGAATTTCATCCTCAAAGCTATAGGAAACCTCTAAAGGTTTTAAAGCAGAAAAAAGGAGTACAATATGTATCTAAGCAAGCTCACAGAGAAGCAGCATGAAGGATGACCTGGGGGAGGTGAGACAGGAACACAGGGAGATTGGTCAGGAAGTTGCGGCACAAAGTAAAGAGACACTACATTTTCCCACAATAAAAAAAAGTGGTAAGACAGCACTTACTGGCGCAAATAGTTTTAAACACAATCTATTTTTAATGGGTCTCTCTCCATTAGTCTATGCTTCTCAAAGCTCTAACACTGTGATTTAATTATACAGCACAACTACAAAAGCAACTATTAAAGTCAATTACATAAGCACTAAAAAATTACACTGCACTCTTATTCAATAGCCATTCTGGACTTCAAACTAAAACTGCACATTTTTCTCTTTCCCACTGCACACAATTCTGGAAAAACACTTCAGCCAGCTGAGCACGTCGGTGCAGTGTGCAACAAGTGTGAACAATTTAACAGGACTTTCATGAAACAGTTTCTAATTTTTATTAGACGAGGGGAAATCAGAAAATTCTAACATGGCGACATCAGGTTGCAAATTGACATTTTTTAATTGTTTGTTTTGTTTTTTTTTTTAATATGAACATGCCAGTTTGAAAGCCCGTCTGGTTGTGTGGTGCAGCTGTCCTGAATGAATACAGCATTTTCAGTTATTAGGCACTTGGCTAAAGCACTCCAAACGGCCATGGGCCATCAACAGCAAGAGCCACGAGTATAGTACTCAGGAAGTACCTACACACTCAAGCTGGTAAGAGAGGATTTCCTAGTCCATCCTAGGGAGGAGGGGACACTGGGGACACACTGCTTAACCTTCCTGAGACTACTTCTTCACGTGTAAAATGATACCTTACCCTGTAGAGTTGAGGTGAGGATGAAAGCAAGTGTACATAAAATACACAGAGAACATCTGGCTCGTGTGGGCATTCAATAAATGGTAAATACTTTTAGACTCTCTTTGTACCTCACTATAACTTGTACAACAGTAATTGTGCACCTACCTCAGAAGTTTATTGTGAGGATTAAGTGAATCAGTCAGTACAGGTAAAGGGTTTAGAACAGTGCCTGGCACAGCAGGCAACCATTACACATTAGTTGCTATTACTGTGACTATTTTATACCAGTATCATAGCAGGTTTCACAGAGAGTTACATTTATTTGCCATCTTCCCCCCTATTCTAGTATGTAGCATAAAACCTCAGTAAATATCTATTGACAGGTGGAAGAAATAACGAATAGTTGAACAAAGATATCACAGTTCTGTGACAACAAGAATACCTCTCTGAATTTATCATGGTCTTCCCATAGCACCCATTCAATAAGAATGTATTGTTTTGTAAATTGAGGTATTCTATCAAGCCTGTGTCGTAAGTAGGAAAAGCATTCTTGTGGGCCTATTTTATGGATAAGAAACAGAGTCCCAGACAGATTAAAAATTAAGATCACACAGCTAGGACAGGAACTAGAACCCCCTTCAGTCTCTCAGAAGCTAGTTCTAGATTTTTTTCTACTAGGGCTTGCCCTCTCTCCATATCCTAAACATTAACTATGGGATTGGTCAAGTTTTTCCAAATCTGTGGTTGCAAGACTCAGGAGATACTACCAATGAATGACGTAAAGATGAAAAAGTAAAGTGACCATATAAGGAAAAGTCCATGTTTGAGAGAGAAGATGCAAATCCCTGATTTTATTTGGCCTGAGCATAAAGAAAGCAATTAAATCTGAAGCTAACAAGAGGATAAAGCCCTAACTGTGAACAAATAAGGACGGAGGATACTGAAAGGGTCATGGAGGTTACAGGCACTCATCCTCTCCTACGGAAAGTGTGACAAGTCTTTCTGGGGAGTATTTAGTCTTAGGTTTTACAAATACTTAATACTATGTCCTGCAATGAACTAGAACTCAACAGTATGCAGCAAGAGCCTTAAAAAATTCGCAATTTTATTCTAATTACAGAATTCCTAAATTTCATTGAAAGAAAGCTATCAACAAATACAGACCAAAGTTTACAACCAAAAATGCTCATCACAGTGTTATTTATAACATCCAAAAAAGAGAAAGTAACCTAAATGTTATGATTAAATAAATCACATCATGCAATGCAATACTATAGTCATTAAAACTGACGCTTAATAAAAAATGTCAATGACACTGTAAAATGCTCATGATCTAATGTTAAATTAAAAAGCACTCCATAAAACTGTCTGTAGTATGATATTTATATAAAATAAATAGAAAAAGACTTTTTAAAAAATACTAAAAGTTTTACAAGTTAATCTCTCACAGGAGGATACAGGGAAGATTCATCGAGGATATGCTATAGGGAGACATGGCTGAGTTTTCTAACTTTCCATAAAAGGTATTCTTAAAAGCCACAAGGTGAAAGAGGTTTACAGAAGAAAAACAAACATACTGAATACCATCAGGAGTGATCAAGATCTTTGGAATCTGCTAGATGAGAAGGATATAAAAGGCATATTACCTCTATGCAAAAGGATTTTGTTAATCTGAGTGACAGCCCACACAATACAAGGGTGAAGCCCAGGGGAGAACAATAAAGGGGACGTCCAATCAGATTCCCAGCTCACCTTCATTCCAGAAAGTCTGTCAACAGCAAAATCAAGTTCAATGAGTAAAGAAGATGGCAGAAACCTAGTGCTAACATCTGTGTGAGTTCCTTGAGAGTAAGGAACCTGTCAATTGCCACAGGGTGTGATAAAGACCATAAGGAAGGCAGCAGCAAGAATGTGCCAAAACAGTCTAGAGACAGTCCAGGATGGCTTGGTGGAAGATGACTGATTTCAAGGAGAAAGGCGTAAACCTGGAGAAAGGGGAGAAGGGCATTCTAAGAAAAAAGGGCAGCCCAGAGAATAGAAACAATTCAGCATGTCTGGAGAAATAACATTCATTTCAGTGTTGCTAAAATTCAAAATGCAAGCAGGCAAGCAGTGGTGCACGCTGTGGTTGCAGAAGTCAGTCATCAGGGGCCGGTCCCACAGGACCTGAATGCCTCATGTGCTGTTAGTCGAGCAGCTGCACGTGAATCAGTCAGGAGGGGCACCAGTCCAGCAGAAGAGGAAAGCATTAAGGCAGCATTAAGGAAAAAAGAAGTGAAGGTGGTTAGCACAGAGAAAGAGCAACCAATCCAGCCTGGGGGCTCACAAAAGACCTCTGAGAGGAGGTATCAAAGTGGAGACACAAAGGAAAGTTGAGGTAAGCTCAGTGACGTCCAAAACGGCAGCACAGTATCGCTACCTGGCCAGACACAAACTCTACAAATCAGGGAACCCAGACCCTGGCAAGGCTTCCAAAGAGGACACCATTCTTATCACCAGAATGTGAGCTCCAAAAATCTCATCTGCCGTGGTCACCACCATGTCTCTAATACTAAAAGTAGTGAACACAAAGAAACTGCTCTATCGATATTTATGATAGGAAAAGAGAAAGAAAAAGAGAGGGGGGCTTGCTGCCATATTAAAAAGCAATGGGAAATTCAAAATTGCCACAATAGAAGCAATCCATGCTTTCAAGAGATAAATGATATTTTTAAATGTTGTATATCTACATACAATGGAATACTATATCATTCAGCCTTAAAAAGGAAAGAAATTCTGACACGTAATGAAGACATTATGCTAGGTAAAATAAGTCAGTCATAAAAAAACAAATATTATATGATTCCACTCACATGAGGTATTTAGAGTAGTCAAATCCATAGTAACAGAAAGTGGAACAGTGGTTGCTGGGGGTGAGAAGGAGAAGGAAACGGGCAGTTACTATTTAATGAGTACATAGTTTCAGTTGTACAACAGGAAAAAAGTTCTGGAGATGGATAGTTGGATGGTTGTACAATGTGAGTGTACTTAACGTCACCGAACAGTATAAAACAGCTAAAATTGTAAATTTTATATTTATACATATTTACCACTATTTAAAAAAACTATAAAATACACCAAAAAAGTTACTTAAAAGAAAGCAATGGGCACTGGCTGGTGTGGTCCAGCAGTCTGAGTGCCAACCTACAAACCAGAGTCGCCAGTTTGACTCCCAGCCAGGGCACATGTCTGTCTGGGTTGCAGACCAGGTCCCCAGTTGGGGGCGTGCAAGAGGCAGCCACACACTGATATTTGTCTCCTTCTCTTTCTCCGTCTCTTCCCCTCTCTCTAAAATTAAATAAATAAAATATTTTTTTAAAAAGGAAGCAATAGGTATACGAAAAGAAATGGAAGAAGGACAAAGAAACAACAGTATCACTCTGAAGACTGAGGCCAATTCTTAGGAGCTCAGAGCCAAAGGCAAATAGCAATGTCTTCGCTATCTCTCCCTTCAACGGCATTTCCAGCCACATCGAATTTAGTAACTTTACATGTAGTTGGGTACCAATTAAAACAAATACTAAGCGCAGAACCTCCAAGGGGTGACCTACAAGCAAACCCACGGGTAATCTGATAGACGTGTTATAAAAGCAGAGTGCCACTGACTTCACCTCATCACTGTTAGGGACAGTGACACAGCTATCACTTACCTGAACACCTAATGTGCGTGGAGCACTATAGTTGGAGGATTATAAATGTTATCTCTAATCACAACAATAACAATGAAAGGTAATTCTATATTTTCATACTAACTCATCTAGGCTGATACAGATATAAATGTTAAAGCTGAAATTTGAATCTAGGTTTGATTCCAAAAACTTCATGGAGTGATCAGCTGTTGCCTGAAAAGAACTGGCTTCCTTCCTCCCCAACCAGGTACTTCTGTGTTCCTACTTCCGGCCTTGGCCCTGATTTGTCCTCCCTTCCAGCTCTGCTAGAAGTTATCAGATGGGAGTACCTACACTGACTCATTACCAAATACCTTTCTAGGCAATACCCAATGGCCAGAGATGGGGATGCTCTGGGCACTGAGCCAATGGGCAAAGAAACAGGTGTGGCTCACCATGGGTCTTTCAGACTCCAAATTGACCAATCAGGACACAAACAGACACTTAAAATATTTGTAACAATGCTTCCCCAGGAGGGCACTCTATGGGCACTGTTTCTGCTTAACCATGCTCCATCCATTAATAGCCTTCATTCTCTTTTCTCCCCAGACAAGACCTGGAAATCATTACCTTCTAGCCCATTTTCCCTCAGCCTCTCCCATTCACACCTGTACGGCTCCCAGCTCCAGCCAATCCACTCACTGCTCCTTTAAGCTCTGCTGAGTGGCATCTCCGACCCAATGAACTAATAACTTGTTCACAGCTCTTAGGCACTTCAAAACATTAAGTCATATATTCCTTACAACATAGGTATTAATATCTTTAGTTGACCAAACTGGCTCAGTTTAGTCTAAGTAAATAAATACGTAGTGGAAAATAGCCATCAGAAAAAGAGGCCACCTTTCTTGTATTTTTGTTTTGCTTTGTTTTTTTGAGCTGAGAACCTTTCTCAAAAGCCTCCAGTAGTATTCCTGTCATATCTCACTGGCTAGACTTTGGGCACATACCCATTCCTAAATCATTCACTGGCATGAGGTGTGGAATTACTAATTGACTTAAATAATTACTTAGGGCAGAATGAAAGTGGGCAAAACCACAACCACCACAGTGCTCATCACCTCTAGGATACTGACACAAAACAATGAAGGAAGCAGAAAGTGCATTTCTTTCATGTCACAGGGACCCTGAAGGCTCAAAGGGTCAGAACTGCTGGCCCTGGGAAAACAGAACAGATATTCGATAGAGATGAGTCTATGAAGAGTGCTCAGTAAGACGATCTAGAGACCTTAGTGCTAGTAATAGTACTATACTAACACTGTAAGATTGGCCAAAAAGTTCGTTTAGTTTTTTCCATAAAAGGAAAGACACATTTTTCATTTTCACCAACTGTATTGATTTGGACATTTTGAGTATGTTGACTATCTCCTGCTATTTGCTTCCAGTAGGGAGAGGCCAGGGGTGCTGCTAAACATCTTCCAATACATGAGACATAACAAATTATTTGGCCAAAATGTCAATAGCACCAAGAAACTTCGCAAACCACTTCTGACATGTTTGACCAATCACAAAATTTTCTCCATACACCGCACAAATCTTTTTTGCATTTCAGTTGCATTTTTACCTTTCTTAAAATAATAAAGCATAATATGCCAAAAGTATTACTTATTTTCCTCCATCTTCAATATTAAAGTGCACAAAAAGTCACCAGTTTTAATAAGTTTTTTTTAACCCACACTGATAGTTGTCACCATACAATCTAACAAAATTGTTTCGAATGAAGTTAAAGACAACTAAGCACTACTAGACCCATCTTATGGAAAAAACTAAACAAAATTCTTGGCCAACCCAATAGTTCTAAACGTAAAGCCTCCTATGTATGCTCTGTTAAGAGATTACCTTTCCTCAACTCCTCAGATTCCCCTTCAGCAATAAGAGACCACCTAAATCAGTGTCTTCAAAACGGCCTTCGGGGACGGAGGGTTATCAGAGGTGTCCGGGACCGAGGCACACAGAAGGGGGACATGAAGGAGCAGTGTTATAAGCACCGCGTCAACCAGAGCAGCTCCCATTTGATCTCTCTGTACAAAACCTCATGTAACATTTGGGAGGGAAAAGTTCTAGTGCTTTAATTTTTTTTTCAATTTACTACAACAGATGATAATATCCCTTCCACATTAACATTCTGTTTTTCAATGAAACCAACATCAGCTGAACAATCCCCCATTAATCACTGTACTGTACTTCCTCAGGTTATGAAGGTCCTTCAAGTAGATAAATCCAATGGACACTGCCTTTATTTTTATTTGATCTCAAGCATGAATGTAGCTTTAATCAGAGAAAACCTGAAAGAAGTACTACATAGCTATTAAAATAGCCCAAATTAAAACAGTGATAATACTAAATGCTGGCAGGGATGCAGAGAAACTGGATTTCTTACACATTGCTAGTGGGAATATGAAAGTTACAGCAACTGGGAAAAATGTTTCACAGGTTCTTGTAAAACCAAACATACACTTACTATACAACCCAGCAATTACATTCTTGGGTATTTATCCCAGGGAAATAAAAACATACAAACCTATACGGAAATGCTCATAACAGCTTATTTGTAATAGCGAAAACCTGGAAATAACCCAAATGTCCTTCAACAGGTGAGTGGTTACATAAACACTGATACATCCTTAGGATGGAATTCTACTCAGCAAAAAAGAGAACAAACTATTGATACATGAGACGATCTGGATGAATCTCAAGGAAATTGTGCTTATGAGGTCCATCTCAAAAGGCTATATACTACATGATTCCATTTATGTATCACTCTTAAAATGACAACACTATACACATGGAGCACAGATTAGTGGCTGCCAGGGGACAGCGGCAGGAACAGGGTGGCAGAGAGAGCAGTGTGTGCATAGACAGGAAGGGAGGTGGGTAGTACAAGGGAACCCTTTGTGGGGATGAAACAGTTTTGCATCTTGATTGCAGGGCGAATATCACACAAATCTACACACAGGATAAAATCGCATACTACACACACACACAAAGGAATGCATGGATGTAAAAAATAGTGAAAATGAATGAATAAAGTCTGTAGCTAGTTAACATATGGCACCAATATCAATTACCTGGTCTTTCTGTTGTTCTACATTTATATAGGATGTTATGACTGGGGCGAGTTGGAAGAAGAATACACAGGACTCAGTTTATTTTTTGTAACTTCCTGTGATGCTATAATTATTTCAAAGTAAAAAGGTTTTTTAAGCAGTGCAATTCAAAAATGCTTACTAAGTATCTACAATATGTCAGGTACTGTGAAAGGTGTTTCATAATAGAATGATTTTTATCAAAAAAATTATATAATACAATATTGGGTAAGACTATTTTTTTCCAATTTTGATATCCCTTTTAAAAATTAAGACACTTCGTGCTAAGACTATTCTATTAACTATTCTCTCTAATAGGGCAACTATCATAACCTGAATTTATTATTAATATACTTATAAAGGGCATCATTGCTTCACCGTGCCAGAAAGCACATTTTTTACACCATTGACAAATATATCAAGAGCTTAGAAATGTATCACCATCTCTCCTTTTTACAGCGTAAAAACAGCCTGAAAGGTGCAAAAATATGTGAGTTGGGAGGGGAAAAAGTCATTTAGGAAAAAAACTGAAAGAACAGCAAATATGTTCAAACATATACCAAGACAGGAAGAAAAGTATTGGGTTGGGCAAAAAGTTCATTTAGTTTTTTTCTATAAAAGACATATTTTTAATTTTCACCAATAACTTTATTGACTTGGGCATTTTGAGTATGTCAACTATCTCCTGCTATTGGCTTCTAGTGGGGAGAGGCCAGGGATGCTGCTAAGCATCTTCCAGTGCATAAGATGACCCCACAACTAAGAATTATTTGGCCAAAGTGTCAATAGCACCAGAAACCTAGCAAGCCACTTTTGACAGGTTTGCTCAGTCACAGCACCTTTTCCACACACTGTGCAAATCTGTTTTTGCATTTCAGTTGTGTTTTTACGTTCCTTGAAATAATAAAGCATAATACACCAAAAGTGTTGCATATTTCCTTCCACTTTCTGTATTAAAAAGCTGCACAAAAATTCACCAATTTTGATAAGTTTTTAAAAAATGTACACTGATACAATCTAACAAACTTGTTTCAAATGAAGTTAAAGACAACTAAGCGCTACTAGAGCCACTCTACCAAAAAAACTAAACGAACTTTTTGGCTAGGTTTCTTAGAGTATATCCAACCTGAGAAATGGAATTAAACCAGACTCCAAAGGAAGCCCCTGGCAAAAGGTGTAACTGGTATAGAGAAATGAGAAGCCCCGAATCCCCAGGAAGGGGCAAGAGGTTGACATCTACCCTGCAACAGGAGTCTCTGGATGCTTGTAATGTGTGTGGACAGTCTGGGCTCCTACACGAAGTCCTGATTCCAGCCAAATGAGCCTACAGGTTTCCCCCTCTATCCGAAAGTAGAGCATTCCTATGAAATCTTTCATAAGCCAAAATGCCATAAGTGAAGAAGCAATTACCATTAATTTACATGAAAAAATTTTTGAGCATTCCCAGACCCAAAATTCAATGCACACACAATCTCATAATTTTGCTCACCACTTCAAAACATTTCATTATGTCCAGTTTTATGTTAAGTATAACGACACCCTTATAAGCGCTCTTAGGCTTTTCTGACTGATACCTTAGCACATTGGTAACAGATGCACAAAATATTATAAATCGAGATAAAGAACAGATGCTCATAGACACCGTTCAAAGCTACGGCATCTTGACGCTGGGATACTGAGTTGTGTTTCCAGAGAAAGGAATCTGGCAGTGCCACTCTTGATGCTCGGGTACGAGCTGCCTCTGTAACAGCTTGCTGCAGAGCAAACACTGAATGCTTTTCGTCTTTTTTCATAAAAGTAAAAATCCAAAAGATATTCAAATTTCTTTTGGTTAGCAAAACAATACTAATATAGGTCCTTTGTAAAAGTGAAGTGGACCCTGGCTTGTGTGGCTCAGTGGATTGAGTGCTGGCCTGTGAACTGAAGGGTTGACAGTTAGATTCCCAGTCAGGGTATATGCCTGGGTTGCAGACCAGGTCCCCAGTTGGGGGCACACAAGAGGCAAACACACATTGATGTTTCTCTCCCTCTCCTTCTCCCTCCCTTCCCTTCTCTCTAAAAATAAATTAATTAAATATTAAAAAATAAATAAAAGTGAAGTGGAATAAAGCAAACTTTTGAAAAGTGGGGATACCTATACATGCACCTAGTCCTCTGATGGGAAGTCTCTCCTAGTGACCCAGGCCAAAAATAGTCTCCCCCTCTTCTGAGCTCCTACAATCACAAAAGTGTAGATTAAGTCCCACTTCTGGGAACTTGCCCCATACAACTTTACACTGTAGCTTGTACATTTTAATCCATTTCCCCTGTGAGTAGGACCTTACAAAAAGGCACAGTTTAAAAACAGTATAAACATGTGAACAAAGAGTATTTTGTTTAGGTTTTATGCCAATATACCTATGCCCATGCTGTTCCCTATGCACGAATGATAAAACTCAGTTAAATGTTCAACTGCTTTCCCAGAGAGCTATCTTGTTTTCTCCATTTAACCCATCCTTTTCTCTTAGGTTTCTAGGAAAGTTAAAGGTCAATATGTAATTAACCTACAGCAAGTGGAGAGACATTTATTATTCTATGTTCATTAGTACTAAAAATTTTTTATATTATTTTATTGTTACTGTTGTAAGCTATCCTAAATCCTTTGTGGAAATACACCAAAGTCACGCAAATTTGGTACCTTACTATATCCGTAATATGTATATTAAAATTATGACATATAAGACTGAAGATAGTATAGCTTCACATTTTTGTGAAGTATTCACAAAACAGTATTCACTTTTTAAAAAAACCCATAAACTACCCTGGCCAGTAGGGCTGTATGTAGAGCTCCTCGCCCGTAGTTAAGAAGTAGTTACATTTATACAGTCTTAAAATTACATTTGGCCCTTTGAAGGCAACCGCGAGGCTGATGTGGCCCCCAGTGAAAATGAGTTTGACCCCCCTGCCATAAACCAAAAAATCACGGATTCGATTCCACATCAGGGCATATGCCTGGCCTGCAGGTTCATCCCGGGCAGGACACATACTAGAGGTTCCTGGTCAGGACCTGTATGAGAGGCAGTAGATCAATGGTTCTCTCTCGCATCTACGTTTCTTCTCTCCCTCCTTTCCCCTCTCTCTAAAATCAATGAGCATGTCCCCAGGTGAGGATTAAAAAAAAAAAAACATAAACCAATGTCTTTATCAGGACTCCTTCTGTTGTTGAAACTATTTTATTTTCATATCTGTATCATTTAACTAAGGGGTAAAAAGTGACACTTCATTCACTTAGGACAATAATAATTTTTGGATAATTTAAGTATCCTCTTCTCTCTGATTCTCGATCTTGAGGTTCGATGCTGCAATCTTAGAAAGGACTAGGATTTAAAACACTACAGGGGAATATTTACAGCTGTATGACCTCTCTTTATCTCTCTGACCCTCACTATAACTGGGGAGAGTAATTTGTACCCTGAAGGGCTCTTTTGGAGATTATATAAGTCAGTATTACATAAATCATGTTGCAGGTCCTGAGTGTCATGTGATTCAGACCTTGCTCTATAATCCAGATACCTTGCTTCAAGGTGAAAGTATTTTCTGTCATAGAGTGAAGTCTATAATACTAGTTAGATTTTTTTCCATTTGATTTCTTGCTTAATCTGACTTCTGAATTTAATGCCCAGTAAAGAGCTAAAGGTTTCCTACTAAGCGGGTGGTTTTGCAAGAACCTGGTCAAAACATTCCCTCAGCACCAGTCAAGCATTAATATATGTTAATGTTTAATTAAGTAAGGTATTAATTCACAAAGGATCCAGACAGGGTACATTTACTGAGCTATTCAATAGGGCATCACCCATACTTTACACTACCCTTGTGACCAGAATTTCTAATGCCACTACTCTCTGTATCTTTTATCATTTAATACCAATGCAATGAATTGGTGAAATCAATGAAACTGTGGCAGGAAAAGATTCACAGGTGGCTTTTCAAGCAATTCCAGACTAAGATTTCATCCCTATCATGTATTTTCTTTAATGCTCATCTCTATCATTCACCTAAGCCAGATCCCTCGAATATTCCTAGCAGACCCTTGAATAATTTCACCGAAGTCGTTTTACTGCAGTGCTGATGAGATGCTGTGTGAATTTCACTTTTGTTTATATCAATTAGCCTACAGTAAATTGGTTTTGCTATATATCATTTCACTTAAAGTTGCAGAACCTATCAACGATGTTGAGAACTAGATGCTCTAGAAGGCTCACATTATTTTCTCTCACAACTCAACCAATAATGTCAGCTGTCTCACTTGACTGTATAACCTAAACTCTGAAGACAACACTATACTTATCTAATAGCTATCTAACAGGTATTAGTTACGTAAGGTTTGGAGATAATTTATGTAGAATGCCTACACAATGTCTAGCCTGAAGAAAGCAGCTACAATTTACTTGTAGCTCTACTGTCATCATTAATAAGTATTCATGAATGGCCACTATTCTCCCAGCATTACACTGAGTACTTGGGGGAAACAACAGGTATAGACATAGTCCCATTATTAGAAGTCGAGCACTATACATAATTACACAGTTAAATGGTGAACTGTTTGGCACAGACCAACTTCAGAAGGAGACCAGAAAACTTTTCCTTCCATTAATTCACAAAAAATCTTGAGTAGGGCAGGGCAGGAATTATTACTCTCATTTTACAGAAAAAGAAACTGAGACTAAGAAAGAACACATATTTACAGAAATCATTTATGCATCTAACAAATTCCAGGTCATGCACTACGATAGGTACAGAAGTGGAATAGATGGATCAGTTAGAACTCTTCCACTTAAATGACAGAAAACTTAATCCGAACTAGTTTAAGCAGAAAGTCTAATTACTGGCTTAATTACCTGAAGTCCAGGACAAGGGAAGACTAGGAAGGAGCCTCTATTATAAGCTGAAAGTTACCAACTCCATCTCTTTATCCTTATTTCCTCAAAGTTGGTTTTCTCATGAGCCAGAGTCTGCTCTTATAGTGGCAAAACACTTTAGCAGCTTCTAGTCCTCCTAGAAGCTAACACCCTTCTAGTGCAGCAGGACTGGGAGAGGGTCTTTTGCAGTGACTCCCACAAAAGTCCTTAACATCCAGTGCATACCAACTTAGAACATATATTTACCCCTGGTTCAGATACACCAGAGCTAAGAAGTTCCTACCCAAGTCACAAGGGGCAAAGAGGGAGGAGGTGTGGTTCCCAAAACCAACATCTGAGGCCATTACTGAGA
This sequence comes from Tonatia bakeri, assembly GCA_004024845.1. Taxonomy (NCBI): domain Eukaryota; kingdom Metazoa; phylum Chordata; class Mammalia; order Chiroptera; family Phyllostomidae; genus Tonatia; species Tonatia bakeri. Next base: position 307,100 of record PVIA01000384.1, read on the forward strand.
TAAGAGAGAAACTAAGGAAACAAATTACCAGTGTCTACCACAGGAACTCCACGGCTGTGCTCTCATGGAATATAGAGTCCAGGGCAATGATTACTCACAAGTCCAGATGTCTGGTAGAAATGGGGTTATAGGTACAGCTCTAAAGAGAAAGAAACATAACTGCAGTAAACAGTAGTAAGTGCAACTACAGTGGACATGTTAAAGTGCCACAGCATCCACAAATAAAAAGGTATGAAGGCCGCCCAGAGGACTCAGGGAAGTCTTCACAGAGGTGGTACTGAGCAAACTCAATCCTGAAGACAACAGGTCAAGTAGAAAATCCCCCAGCTACACCAGTAAAACCAAGGTTTCCAGATTCCCTGCCAAAAGCTTTTTCCAATACTAAGTCCTAAGGAGAGGAAAATGAGCACTGGGGCATTGAGGTGACTGCTCCAGAAGCTCATTTAGACCAGCTGTCAGAACTGATCAGCACGTAAAAGGGCTTGTCCACACAAGCAGCAGAACCACAAATACCCAGCCAACCCTACAGAAAGAGGTTTCAGCTAGATACAGTCATGATCCAAACATGAAACTGCACAACCCATCATTCCCAAAACTTCAGTTTCTTCACCTGCTACCGTACTGCCTCTTTCCACTATATGTAAGGGTTGAAAGCTCAAAGAGAAGAAGTACCAAGCACACTAAGCCGAGACCACGTATCATATAACAAAATAAGTAAAAAACAAAACCCTGACATTTCTACACAGGCAGTGTATGCGCACTGCAACAGCACGATGCATCACAAAGGAGGTACGGTCTGGGGTCTGCAGTCTCCAGCACCTACCCACTGTGGGACCTCGGGCAAGTCACTCTTCTGGCCCTCAGTTCTCTCACCAGTAAAATGGAAAATATGTGTAACGCCTTTCTTCATAAAGTTATAGAAAAAACAACATAAAGGGAAAGAAAGCACTTGATCAAATTATAATGCATCATGGAATCATCAGTTATTACGTTCTGTAACTCTTTGCAAAAAGATGTTTCAAAGTAAATTACATCACGAGCAAAATCCTCAATGCTCCAAAACATATGTACATTTCCTTTTGGATTTGAAGAAGATCAAAACTGTTTCCAGGGAAGGCTCACAAAAACAGCACCGCATTAAACGTCCGTGATTTGTTCTAAGAGTTGGTACACAATTAAGATTCCACTGTTTCACCAGGCTCTTATGGCATCCAATTAAGTAATAATGTGAGAAAGGAGCTCTTAATTATGGAGGAAAACATCCACAAGCCAGTGACAGGTGTGCAGGGCTCAAGCTGAGATCAAAATAGTCGACTACAGCATTAATCCCCCTTTCCTTTTTCCCAAAGACACTTAAGTGAAAAGTAAACCAGACCAATGACTGCCACATTTCAAGCTTTACTACCTTTATCACGTGAATATCCGCCAACTGAGTTTTAAAGAATTAATACCAAAACAGACAGTTTAAACCCACAACAGGCGAGCTTCAGTGATCAGAAATAATAATGACCAAGTTGAATTTATACTCACCACTAAGATGTTACTGTATCTCCCTAAATTGTGCATATTGTTTTTTCATTTTCATACACTTTATAAATAACCTTAGTGAACCATCTTTAGGTGGATGCATTTTTTTTAATTTGCCTACCTTTCCTCCAAAATGTATAGCAAAGCTCTATCCCTTGATTCAATCAATAAAATTAAAATCAGCCATCTAACATTTATTTTGCAGGTTACAGACAATTGTCTTAGCAGTACCTGCATAAAAGGCCAAATAAAGCACATCCCCAAAATCCAAATGGAAAAATAATTTTCCCACCAGTTTGATTATTCTCAGGTAAAAGTGTGACCTTTCAAAGAGAGGGAATCTTACAAACTAAACAGTTTACATGAACTCTAAACATGTGACAGGGCAACGATGATGCCACAGAAGTACCCATTTGTTGAAAAAGTCCCTTTTTAAGCAGGGTTACTACTAAAGGCCAAATAAAAGAGCTCCAGGAAGATCAGATCACCAAATGCGGTGCTGGGAAGCAATTTGCAAGAAAAATGTACACACTCACATAGGATGAGTTGTTATGGTAAGAAAAACACAGGACATGGATTCAAGTAACAACAGTCCGTCACATACTCCAGTTATTCAAGCAATTACTGAGTAGCTGCTCTCTTCCAGGCACAATATTGAATGCTGATGGTATAAGGAAGACACGCATCAAATCAGCACAATAAAGTGATAGCCATCAACAAAGTTCGAGAAGCATGAAGTGAAAACAGTCAATTCCACCTAGAAAAAAGAGCAACAGCTTTCTAGAGCAAGTGATGTTGGTGCTAATATTCTTGAGAAGGCTGGTTTGCCGAGTTGAGAAGAAACAAAGGACCCTTTAAACAGAAGAAACGTGAGTGAAGTTCTGGCAGTATAAAAGCATATGGTAACTCCCAGGGAGTGCCAGTGGCTTGGCAGGGTCAGGCTGAGAAGAGGAGGTCGTCAGAGGTGACCCTGGCAGCAGAGGAAGGAATGGAGGCTACCGTCTGGGCAAGAGATGCTGAGTCTGAGCTGAGGCAACAGCTGTGGGGACAGAGAGAAAGGCATAGATCTGAGAAATGTTAAGGTGATAATATCTACACAGCTTAGTGACTGCAGAAGGCTGGGAAGATAAGAAAATCCCCAATTTCTAGCCTATATGACTAAGAGAATGGTGGTGTCATTCACTGAGATAAGAAACACAAGAGAAGGTTTGAGAAAGAAGATAATTAGTTCAGTTGTAAGTCAAAAATGTGACTTTAAACCAATCACTTAATACCTCAAAACCAAAATGGTTATAATACCACCTGCCTTAAAGGTCATGATGAATATTAAATATTATAGAATAATGGATGGGGGAAAGGTTATGTTATTATTACCCTCTACCTATGACTCTGTGAAGGGACTACTAATAGTATCCATTTTCCTTTCTTTCTTTTAGTAAAGATATTCCTCACCCTTGAGTTCTGCCGAGATTTAACTGAGGTACATACAACCCAGCTGGAATCTACATTTCTCAGTGTTACTTACATGTTTCTAAGTACATATAATGAATGACATGCCAGGAAAAGTGATATAAACAACTTCCAGCTTTTTTTTTTAAGATTTTATTTATACATTTTTAGAGAGAGGGAAGAGAGGGAGAGAAACATCAGCGTGAGAAAGAAACAGCAATTGGCTGCTTCCCTCACATGCCCTAACCAGGGACCGATCCTGCAACCCAGGCACGTGCCCTGATTGGGAATCAGGGCCAGGACCTTTCACTTGGAGGGATGGCATCCAACCAAGTGTGCCACGTAGGTCAGGGCTCCAACTTTTTTTTTAAAGCAACTATGTGTCCTCTATATTCTCTCTTCTTCCTTCTCATGAACTAGAAGGTGGATGTGTTAACAAGCTGTCTTTGAACACACAGTTGAGGGTACCATCTGGGAGAGCAACAGAATACAAGGTATCTGGATCCCTGGATGATGTCATGGAGAATCCCTGCCCTACCTGGTTATAACAGACCCACCTCTTAACTTATGTAAGAGATAAACATCTATGTCATTTGAGCCACTGAAGTTTTGAGTCTCTGCTTCAGCAGCTACACTGTACACTTCTTACCCTCCAAGCTTGTAGAAACCTCCAAGGAAACTGTGCAAGACAAATTTCAAGGCCCTAAAACTCTACTAGATATAGGTAGTACCTTCAGGATCAGAGAGGGGGACACTCACATGTATATATGCACATGTGCACTCCCAGACATGACATGAGAAAAGAGCTGGACTGAGTGTGCCAAGTGACACAGCAGGACCAGGTCTGTAGCCAACTAAGCAAAACTAAAAATTCTAACTTTTCATCTCATACAATTTCCATATTGAAACAACTCTTAGCCCTCGTGAGTGTGTCTCAGTGGATTGAGTGCCGGCCTGCAAACCAAAGGGTTGCTTGTTCAATTCCCAGTCTAGGGCACATGCCTGGGTTGTGGGCCAGGTCCCCAGTGGGGGGGGTGCACAAGAGGGAACCACACATTGATGTTTCTGTCCCTCTCCTTCTCCCTCCCTCTCTCTGTCTAAAAATAAATAAAATGTAAAAAAAAAAAAAAAACTCTTAAAAGATCCAATAATATGTAGTTATTACCTGATACTCAACTCTATAATCTAGAACAATGAAATCAATTATGACATCCCTAGGTGAAGAATAATTTACATGAACATAACAACCATGTCAGACTAATATAAGAGGAAGGGCTTAGGAATTCTCAAATATTTTAAATTATAATCATATACAAAAATAAGGCAGGGAAATATACCTAGAAAACCAAATAGGCTATGAGTATGACTGTATTTGAATATACTGCCTAAAAGCTAAGTGAACCAAAGGGGACTCCTACTCAAGGACTTGGAGGAAAGCTATCAATGGAACTAGTTCCTTGATCCATTTACTAGTAGGATGCTCCTATCAAAAGCTACATTTTTTTTCTTTTCTCTCCTTCTTTCCTTCTTTCTTTCATCTTTTTTCCCCTTTCATCTATTTAATTTATTTATTTGCATGATAAATGAGCCAAAACACTTTAACTTGTGGCTTTGGCCATGTGACACCCCTTTAGATCAATATCTCAAAATTGCTAAAGTAAGGAAACTGCAAAAGAAAGAGTGCTATGGTGAAAACAGAGAAACCTAGCTTCCAGTCCCAAATTTTCCCATTTTCAAACTGTATGACCTTGAACAAATCGACTGATTTCCCTGGGTTTCCAGTTCCTTATCTGGAACCTAGGAGGAGGTGAGAGTAAAGCATATAATGATCTCTTCCAGATCCACTACGTTCCAAAGTTTATAAATCCTCTAATGATATACTGGGTTGGCCAAAAAGCTCATTTAGTTTTTTTCCCATAAAATGGCTCTAGTAACACTTACTTATCTTCATCTTCATTCGAAACAATTTTCTGAGATTGTATTGTGACAACTGTCATATCAGAATGCATTTAAAAAGAAATAAAAATTGGTGAATTTTTGTGTAGTTACTTTAATATTGATGAATGACAATATGTAACATTTCTGGCATATTATGCTTTATTATTTCAAGAAAAGTAAAAATGCAACTGAAACACAAAAAAAGATTTGTGCCGTGTATGGAGGCAGTGCTGTGACTGACTGAACACGTCGAAAGTGGCTTATGAAGTTTCGTGCTGGAGATTTCTCTCGCTGGATGATGCTCCACAGTCAGGTAGACCAGTGAAGTTGACAGCAATCAAACTGAAACACTGAGAACAAGCAATGTTCTACCATGTGGGAGATAGCCAACATACTCAAAATACCCAAATCAATAAAGTTATTAGTGAAAATGAAAAATGTGTCTTATTTTTTTTTTTAAAGATTTTATTTATTTTTTTAGAGAGGGAAGGGAGGGAGAGAGAGAGAGAGAGAAACATCAATGTGCGGTTGCTGGGGGTCGTGGCCTGCAACCCAGGCATGTGCCCTGACTGGGAATCGAACCTGCGATGCTTTGGTTCGCAGCCCGCGCTCAATCCACTGAGCTATGCCAGCCAGGGCAAATGTGTCTTATTTTACAGAAAAAACATAACGGACTTTTTGGCCTACCCAATACTACTGAGTTAGCTTCCTATTACTTTAATGTCTTTCAATGTAAAGTATTTCAATGTTAAAAAAGATAATTCATAATATAGCATCACTTCAATTTATTTAAAATACATACTTTAAGCAAAAAAAAAAATCCTAGAAAACTAATTTGCCACTGTCATATCTTCTTCACAGAAATACAAAAAAAATATGACAAGGCAATCAAAGAGTCCAATACAATTAAGTTTACCCAGACATACAAAAAATTGCTTCTTCAAGTATTATAAATGCATAACTGCAAAATTGCTCCCTCATATCAAGGCAGTTACTATTTACTGGCTCAACAATATTAAATGCCACTACAGTGGCACTATAACTGTCAAACATAATCCAATAATGACCAAGTATGAAGCAATCAGGAGAAAGCACAGGATATAAAACTAGTATCATTCTTTAATAACACCAGACTGAGCCACAGAGAGAGTGACAGCAAGCCAGTTACCCAATCTACTCACAAGGAGTTCTCAGTCTACCTACCAGGGAATTTTGCTCCTGGTATTTGAAAAAAAAAAAAAGGCACAGAGATTTTTTAAGTTTGCCCCTTATCTTCAGTCTACAAAAAGGAATCTATTCTCCACATCGAAAAGGATTATTGTGTATTCCTTAGAAAACAGACACATAGCTCTACCCAGTTACAGCGTGACAGAGGGGACAAACGTGGGAGCTGGCGTCAAGGGGCCTGGACTGGGAGCCCAGGGTCCACCACCCCGCGAACGCGCGGCCCTCTACAGTCGGCCCCTTCACTTCCACTCGCCGGTAAAACAGACACAGCACAATATCTGCAGCATTAATATCTGCTTCACGGAGCTTTAAGATTCAGATAAGATAGAGAATATACTCGTGTTTTACGTAAGCCTATGTATTCTTACAAATGGTTTCTGAGAAAATGCAGTGTGGAGGCTAAGTAGGCAGGCTCTGAAGTCAGGCTGCTTGGGCACCAATCACAGACGCATCCCTTCAGTAGTTGTGAGACTGAGCAAGTGACTTCCTTTTGCTAAGTCTTAGTTTTTTCTTCTATAAAATGGGGATAATGAGAATTAAAGCAGATATTGCACTTGGCACAATTCCTGACACGGTGTTTGCCAGCATCACCATCATTAGCTCAGTGCTGAATACAGTGAACACGAAGATGAAAAAATACATGGTCCTGTCCTAAAGACCTAATGGTTTAACGCAAAATAACAGATCGGTAAAAAGAAAAAAATTAAATACTATAAATTACTTTACAATGACAGAATTATGCAGCTATCGGTTGACACTATTATGTATGAAGGTGATATGACAAGGTAACTCAGACTGATTCTGAATGGGGCCTATGGAAACCCAACCGCTATCTTCTTATGGCAACATCATCGTATCAGAAGACAAAAAGGGCAGAAAAAAACATGAGTATTCTTAAAATTCTGTTATTTTATTTATTTTATTTTTTTAGAGAGGGAAGGGAGGGAGGAGGAAAGAGAGAGAGAAACATCAATGTGCAGTTGCTGGGGGCCATGGCCTGCAACCCAGGCATGTGCTCTGACAGGGAATCGAACCTGTGATGCTTTGGTTCGCAGCCCGCGCTCAATCCACTGAGCTACACCAGCCAGGGTGAAGAGTATTCTTATAATCGAATAAAATGGAGACTTTGAAGATGTCCTGGACAACTAGTCTACCTCTGTACTCAACAGAGAAGGCAATAATCCAAATTACATGTAGTAAAGAAAAACCAACATCCCCAGAAAGAAAAAATAAATAAGACCAGTGTAGTACCAAAGTTCAGAGCCAGAAGGCTTTCTTCACATGAAAAAAATCTAACCAATACACTGCAGCATTCAGATACATCAATAATTAAACATTAAAAATTATGGCTGATGTTTCACTTAGGAAAAACACCACCTGCATTATTGAAACACTGTAAACAGAACAAATTCAGACCCCTGCTTGCCACCCACCTGCACCTCTTTAAATGCAAACATGCCTAGCATTTTTCAGTTTACTTTTTTCAGCATTTTTCAATTTAAAAAACATTTTCACATCCATTATCTCGTTTGATCCTCACAACAGACAAGATCAGTTCTCATTATCCCAATTCCAAGTCTCACCCAGAGAAAGTCAGTGGTCCCAAGAAACTCAGCTACTAAGGAGGAAAGCTGGAACTTTTGCCAAGTTTGTATGGTCAGAAATCCAATGCCCTTTGCACACACACACTCACTTTTTTGACCATGAGAGTGTGAACAACAAACAATCTGCCTAAATGTCCCCTTAAACAAAGTACCGAGTTGGGTCAGTAAGTTCCTAAAGAAAAAAGAACTTGGTCAATTTTACGGCATCAACATGAAATGTAACATGATGGCCCTGGAAGTTGGCCATCTTTTTGTCCTATGGCCAACGATGAAAGAAGGATCAAACTATCTAAACAGTTCACTAGGAGGAGAGTTAGAGGAAGGAAACCAACATTTACTGATTCCCATATATACAATAAGGCATATATGGGGCACTGTCACATACATTAATCCTAACACCCCTGTAAAGTGGGCATCACATTCCCATTTTGCAGATAAGCAAAATAAAATTTACCCAAGGGTGAAGGGTTATCCAATGAAAGTTAAGAGTTTCATTAAGATCACCCAATAAATGGCAGTGTCAAGATTTCAAAACCCAGTCCCCAACTCCAAATCTAGGCTATTTCTGTGATTATACCATGCTTTAGTTCCTTTAAAATTCTTAAAACCACGCATGTCTGGAATGCCTTTAACTTTGGTAAGATAATCAAAATAGCCCATGTACCTCCTGCTATAATATAAGACTAGATGACATAAAGAATAATCAGATATATGAGGTCTGTCCAGAAAAAGTCCAGCCATTGTTAATATAACAAGAACCGTTTGTACAACATCCATGTAACCTGGTGCCAAGGAGAGCAGACTGGAATGCACATGTGCGAACAATGACGACTTCACTGTACTAGTCAGTGGGACTGGTAGACGCCACTGAGTGGGCATGAGTACTGTGTGGCCATTGCATTCAAAATGACTGAGCGAGTAGAGCAACGAATCTGCATCAAATTTTGCGTTAAACTAGAACATTCCTCTGCAGAAACTGTTCAGATGATTCAAAAGGCTGGAGCTATAGGCAACTGGTGATTGGCAGCTTCATCACAACAACACGCCTGCTCATTCATAAGAAAACTTGTGCAGAGTTTTTTGATGAAACATCAAATCACCCAGGTGACTCAGCTCCGCTACAGCCCAGATTTGGTGCCCTGCAACTTCAGGCTTTTCCCAAAACTAAAATCACCTTTGAAAGGGAAAAGATTTCAGACCGTCAATGAAATTCAGGAAACACGATTGCAGAGCTGGTGGCAATTAGGGGAACTGTGTGAGGTCCCAAGGTATTTACTTTGAAGGGGACTGAGGCGTCATTGTCCTATGCATAATGTTTCTTGTATCTTGTATATTCTTCAATAAATGTCTTTTTTATTATATTTTATTGATTATGCTATTACAGTTGTCCTGATTTTTCCCCCCTTGCCCCCCTCCACCAAGTAAACCTACTCCCTCAGGCAATCCCCCCGCCATCGTTTATGACCATGGGTCATACGAATAAGTTCTTTGGCTACTCCATTTCCTACAGTGTACTCTACATGCTTGTGGCTATTTTGTAACTACCTATTTGTACTTCTTAATCTCATCCCTTCACCCATTCCCCAACATCTCCCGTCCACATGGCAACCATCAAACTGCTCTCTGCCCCTGGCTGTTGTGGCTCAGTGGACTGAGTGCTGACCTTTGAATCAAAAGGTTGCTGGTTCAATTCCCAGTCAGGACACCAGCCTGGGTTGGCAGGCCTGGTCCCCAGCTGGGGACATGCAAGAGGCGATCAATGTATCTCTCACAAACTGACACTTCTCTCCATCTCCCTCCCTTCTCGTCTCTCTAAAAAATATATAAAATTTAAAAATAATACAATTGAGCTATCTTTTTTAAAAAAGGGGGGGGAAGCTCTCTGTATCTATGATTCTATCTGTTCTTGTTTGTTTAGTTTGTTTTTTAGATTCCATTGTTGACAGATATGTATTTTTGCCATTTTTTGTGATAGTCTTGATTTTTTTTCTTAACTAAGTCCCTTTAACAATTCATGTTATAAAGGTTTGGTGATGATGAACTCCTTTAGTTTCTCTTGTCTGGGAAGTTACTTATGTGCCCTTCAGTTCTAAAGGATATTGCAGGCTAGAGACCTCTTGGCTGTAGGTCCCTGCTTTCCATAACTTTGAATATTTCCTGTCAATCCTTTCTACAAGAAGTGGCTACACTTCTTTTCTCTTGCTGCCTTTATCTTTATCTCTTTATCTTTAACCTTTGGCATTTTTTTTTTTTAAGGCAGAAGAGCTTTATTTGGAGTTTGCATGCTCCCGGGCGAGGTTTTCTCAGTCCGTTCAACTGGAGGCATCTTTGGCATTTTTTTTAAAAAGATTTTATTTACTTTTAGAGAGAGAGGAACGGAGGGAGAAAGCAAGAAAGAGAAATATCAACGTGTGAGATATGTAGATCGGTTGCCTCTCACACATCCCCAACCAGGGACCTGGCCCACAACCCAGGCATGTGCCCAGACTGGGACTCGAACCATCAACCTATTGGTTCACAGGCTGGCATTCAATCCACTGAGACATACCAGCCAGGGCTGGCATTTTAACTATGATGTGTCTGAGAGCAGGACTCTTTGCATCCACCTTGCTCAGGACTTTCCATGCTTCCTACACATGCATGTCTATTTCCTTCACCAAATTAGGGAAGTTTTCTTTCATTATTTTTTCAAATAACTTTTTCTTTTTTGCGGGGGGAGGGGGAGGCTGAACAAAATAATTAAGCCCTGGCTGGTTAAATCAAAAGTTTTAATTTAAAAATTTTAAAGTATATTTTATTGATTATGCTGTTACAGTAGTCCCATTTTTCTTCTCCCCTTTATTCCCCTCTGCTCTGCACTGCCCCTCCCTCCAGCATTCCCCCCTTTAATTCATGTCCATGGGTCATACATCTAAGTTCTTTGGCTTCTCCATTTCCTATACTATTACTAACCTCCCCCTGTCTATTTTGCACCTACCATTTATGCTTCTTATTCTCTGTACCTTTTCCCCCATTCTCCTCTTTTCCCCTCCCCACTGATATCCCTCCATATGGTCTCCATTTCTGTGATTCTATTCTAGTTGTTTGCTTAGCTCAGTTTTGTTTTTAGGTTCAGTTGTTGATACTTGTGAGTGTGTTGTCATTTTACTGTTCATAGTTTTGATCTTCTTTTTCTTAGATAAGTCCCTTTAACATTTCATATAATCAGGGCTTGGTGATGATGAACTCCTTTAACTTGACCTCATCTGGGAAGCACTTTATCTGCCTTTCCATTCTAAATGATAGCTTTGCGAATAGAGCAATCTTGGATGTAGGTCCTTGTGTTTCATGACTTTGAGTACTTCTTTCCAGCCCCTTCTTGCCTGTAAGGTTTCTTTTGAGAAATCAGGTGATAGCCTAATGGGAACTCCTTTGTAGGTAAATGTCTCCTTTCCTCTTGCTGCTTTTAAGATTCTCTCTTTATCTTTAATCTTGGGTAATTTAATTATGATGTGTCTTGGTGTGTTCCTCTTTGGGTCCAACTTGTTTGGGACTCTCTGCGCTTCCTGGACTTCCTGGAAGTCTATTTCCTTTGCCAGATTGGGGAAGTTCTCCTTCATTATTTTTTCAAATAAGTTTTCAATTTCTCACTCTTTCTCTTCTCCTCTGGCACCCCTACAATTTAGATGTTGGAACATTTAAAGTTGTCCCAGAGGTTCCCAAGCATCTCCTCATTTTTTCATTTTTGAATTCTTGTTTCTTCCTTCTGTTCTGGTTGAATGTTTATTTCTTCCTTCTGGTCCAAATCATTTATTTGAGTCCCAGTTACCTTCCCTTCACTGTTAGCTTCCTGTATATTTTTCTTTATTTCACTTTGTATAGCCTTCACTTCCTTTATTTTGTGGCTGTGCTCAGTCATTTCTGTGAGCATCCTAATTACCAGTGTTTTGAACTGTGCATCTGATAGGTTGGCTATCTCCTTGTCACTTAGTTATTTTTCTGGAGTTTTGATCTGTTCTTTCATTTGGGCTGTTTCTTTGTCTCAGTGTACCTGTTACATTGTAAGGAGCGGAGTCTTAGGTGTTCACTGGGCGGGGCAACACACATCGCTACGTTGTGGCACTATATGTGGTGGAGGGGTCAGAGAAGGAACAATTCCACTTGCTCAGCTCTCAGCCAGCTTTCAGTCACTTCCCCAACTACCCACAAGCAAATCAGGCCCTTCTTGTACTGATTCCCGGGTAGGTGGGTTTGTGTACCTACTAGGACCTTGTGGGTCTCTCCAACAAACTCTCCTGTGAGGCTGGAAGTTTCTCCTGCCGCCACAGCCCCCACTGGTTTTTACGCCAGAGGTTTTGAGGCTTTCTTTTCCCGCACTGGAACTCTGGGTTTTGTAGTCTGTCTCGCTCCCTAGTTGTTCCTCCTGGTTTTATCCGCACACAAATGTGGGACCACCAGCCACCACCTTGCCCACCTGGTTCTAGCCACCAGCTTGCCCCGAGTCCTCTCCACCCCGGCTGCCCATCTCTGCCCCTCCGACCAGTCTGAATGAATGTTTCTTCTTTAACTCCTTGGTTGTCAGACTTTCATACAGTTCAATTTGGTGGCAGTTCTAGGGATTTTTTGTTTTTAAATTTTTGCTGTCTTACTTTTAGTTGTGAGAGGAAGCAAAGTGCATCTACCTGTGGCTCCATCTTGGCCAGAAGTTCTTTTCAAATAGATTTTCAATGTCTTGCTCTTTCTCTTCTCCATCTGGCACCCCTATGATGTGAAAGTTCAACCTCTTGAAGTTGTCTCAGAGGCTGCTTATACATCCTCATTTTTTTTAATTCTTTTTTCTTCTTATTGTTCTGATTGGTTCTTTTTTTGCTTCCTTATGTTTCATATCATTAATTTGAATCTTGGCTTCATTAACTACTTTGTTCCCCTGTAAATTGTTCTTTATTTCAATTAGTGTTTCCTTCATTTCTTTTTTTAAATATTTTTTTATTTTAATTATTATTACAGTACAATTTTCTATCTTTTACTCCCATCCCAACCTACCCACCCAGCCCTCCCCTCCTCCCTCCCATTTCCACTCTCCCCTAGTTTTTATCCATGTGTCCTTTACGTTTCCTTCATTTCTGACTGGATCTTTTTTATGTTACTGAGGTTTTAAGTTCCTTGAGTCTCCTAATAACCAGTGTTTTGAACTCTGCATCTGATAGATTGCTTATCTCCACTTCATTTAGTTCTTTTTCTGGAGTTTTGATCTGTTCTTTCATTTGGGCCATGTGTCATTGTCTCCTCATTTTGGCAGCTTCCCTGTGTTCGTTTCTATGTATTAGGTAGAGCTGCTTTGACTCCCTGCCTTGGTAGTGTGGCCTAATGTAGTAGGTGTCCTGAAGGGTCCATTGGCACAGCTCTCCTATCACCCAGGCTGGGTACTTGAGGTGTGCCTTTCGTGTGGGCTGAGTACACGTTTCTCTTGAAGTTAAGCCTTGGTTGCTGTTGGCAGATCAATAGGAGGGATTTACCCAGGTCAGGCAGCTGCGAGGATTGGCTGTGAGCAGTTACTACTAACTTCCACCTTCTGTGGAGGATCAGCTGTGCAGGGGCAGGGTGGTGGTGTTCCAACATGGTCTGCAGCTGTCCATTGGGTGTGCTGGCACTCGGGTTTCCTGGGTAAACGTCTCTATTTTTTCATATTACGTGGCTGGATACCTTCTGGACAGACCTCATGTACATCTAGTAAGTACAAAGTCATGTGTAGTTTATTACAGAGCCAATCACTGTAATATCTAAGAGCATAATAGAAACTTTAATATATCTTCGGAATATCTCATACTATTAACTGAAAATCTAGTATGAGCTTTTAATCTGGTAAACTGCCTGTCATTTACTAGCTGAGATACCTTAATATGGTTACCTAATTTCTCTGAATTTAAGTTCCTGCATATGAAAAGTGGAAACAGTATCTACCTCTCACAGTTCTAATTAAGATTCAGAGATAATGTATGTAAAACACCTAGGGCAAGGTCTAGCATGAGGTAACTGTTATCGTCCTTTGACCTTTGTGGGTATCTCCAACAAAACCATGTAGATAAAAGTTAAAAATTCAATCAAATGATATTCCAAATGTTTGGTGCTATGGAATATAAATATTCAGATGACTTGGATCTTTTCTTTTCATTCAGATATTCTGACATTGGGCAGACAAAACCTTTTTTAAAATCTCAGGTGACAACCTAAACCAAACTCAGGTATTTTGCCTTGAGTCCCTAGGCAGAATTTCTTGCCGGTTCAGAAGATCCTCTAGTTACCCAGTAACCACCTGCCAGCCCCAAACTAAAGAAAATTGGCTCTGCACTGGGCTAATTACCCAACCAGCCTGAACAATCTAAAATGTAGTCTAGAATAAAGAGAATTGTCAGCCAGAATATTAGTGAAATTATCCACAACAGGAGACCTGAGAATCCAAATACCACCGGGCAGTTATTTCCATAAGAATAAAATCGCAATTTATGAGCCCTGCAAATTATACCATTATTAAAACAAACATCCCATTGAGGCTACAGCTATCAGATAAAAGACTTTATTGTTCCCATTGTTTCATCCATTGCAGCAAAGAGGTGCAAACTAAAGGAGTGGTTACAGAAGCAGCAATTTCTAGGAAATTACAATGTAGACCTCCATCTTAAGGCTCCCTTCATGTTGGGCTGTAAATGCTCTGGAGAGGAAGAGGGGAACAGAAAACTACCTCTTCTCCACTGTCCCCAAACACACAGACCCTGACAATTTTTCAGGCAGTACTCACCAGTTATCCCCACATTTTCCTATTTGTTTTCCTCCCAAGTAGGCTGTTCCTGGGCTCACCCAGGAGGAAGAATCTGAACTCAGCAAATTCACTTTTTTTCACTAAGAAATGATTACCAATTTTCCAACCCAAATAAACACAAACAGAAGAGACAAAAAATGTCCCCTGGTCTCCCGGGCTCCCACAGCACGAAGTACCTCCAGCTACAGCAATGAGAACTAATGAGAAAGTACAAAACCATAGCATTAGCTCTTCCAATTAGGAAAAAAAATCCCTTTACAATAACTGTTAGCATCATAAACCTCTGCATTATCAGACTAAATGGGAAATCTGAGACACCACCTAAAAGCTATCCTGGGCCAAACTTCATCATGGAATGGGGAAGGCAAAAGTAAACCCTTCAGTGATAGCTCACTGAACTCCACGAATCTGCCAATTTTGGAAATGGAAGGAAGGAAACTAGCATCACTGGGTATCTGCTATATAACGAGGACTGTACACACATTATTTCTAATTCTCACACCAACCCTCTGAGGCAAACTAGATATCCCTTATAGACAGGTGAGAATTTAAGGCTGAGAGAAATTAATTTGTCAGAGGTCACAGAACTACTAAATTAAGATTTGAATTAAAGTTTCTGCCCTGGTTGGTGTGGCTCAGTGGATTGAGTGCCAGCCTGCAAAGCAAGGGATCACTGGTTTGATTCCCAGCCAGGGCACATGTCTGGGTTATGGGCCAGGTCCCCAGGGCGGGGACGCACAAGAAGCAACCACATATTGATGTTTCTCTCCCTCTCTTTCTCCCCCTCTTCCCCTCTAAAAAATAATAAATAAATAAAAATAAAGTTTCTCTGACTTTAAATTCTAAGCACCTTTAACCTTCGGTTTTTGCTTTTTTGTGCTACCTATTAGTAAGACCTAATAAAATGGACTTTAAAAAAAAACTAAGATATCAAAGTTAAATGCTACCTGAACTTTTTGCAAAGTTCTAATATTACAAGGCAGTCATAGGATGATGCAAATGAACTATGATTTCATCATATAATTCATCTTTAAAATTCTCCTTTAATCCGCTCAACAAATTATGTGGTATGAGCTCCCTGACTTTATATATGAGAAAACTGAAGCTCAGATTTTATGATTTGCTCAAAGCAGCAAGGCAACTAAACCCAGAACACTGACTACAAGCTCTGCTCATGCAGCTTCATCACAATGCCAGACTTAAACATAGGCATAACTTTTTTTTAAATCAGCTACGGCATCCTTTGCTTATTTATGAAGAAACATCTGTTCATAATTAATAGCATGTGGAGGAAAACTGGGCATGCAGAAGGAAATGAAGGAGTACCAGAAAGCCCTTTAGAGCCTCAAGCTGCCTAAACCTAAACTTTTCTGTTTCAAGAACACTAATAGCTCATTCGCTGGGCAGGGACATGAAATCTAGGTGATAAAAACTATTCTGGAGCTGTGAACCGTGGAACACCAACGTAATGTGGACTGGTAACATTGACTTCAGAGACTGAAGGCCTGTTTTGTGTCAGGCGCCCTGCTAGGCTCTTTCTATGCATTGTTCCTATCTTCCCCATGGTCCTTTGGGAAGGTGACAGAATTCCTGATAGAATTCCTATTTTACAGATTAGTAAACTAGGCTGAGAGTTGAAATGACTTCTCCAAAGTTGATGAACTAATACAGTGACAGACTAGGGATCTGAATCCTGACTGGTGTGACTTCAAAACCATTGTTTAAACTATAGAATAGAAAGCAAATCAATGGTTGTTTGCATGGGGAATCAAGGAGAGCAGGAAGAAGGTATTACCGAGGGATACCAGGAAACTCATGGGAGCTGATATATAACCTATATTTACTATCTGAATTCTGGTGATTTCACAGGTGTATGTACACACATCAAAATTTAGCAAACTGCTTAAAATTTGAGTCATTTATTGTTTTAGAAAGGCAAAAAAAAAAACACATTGTTCTTTTTACAAACCACTAACCAGGACCCCAAAATCTCTGCCCTTCAATTGTGTCTGATCATAGGGGGCCAAGCCAAAGAGTTCTTTCTCTAACCAATTTAGTCCTGAGTTTATGTAAATTATTAGTAAACATCACTGAAAAATTTTAAGTACCTAAGAATAACAAATTATTTTCAAACACTCTACAGCACTTCAGAATACATATACATACAAATGAAATGCTAATTACAAAAATGTAAGCTGGTAAAAAGATAGAGCAGCAATTTTCAACCTGTGTGCTGCAGGAATTTTTAAAACACGCAATACCTAACTATTTAGTCAGGGGCACTGACCTCTTTTTTCTAAGACTGTCAAATAAAACAATGACAACAGCCCACATGACAACAGCAGTCCAGTGTGAATGAACCAACGATTACACCTTTTTTGTGTCAGATCAGCAAAAAATACATTTTTTGGTGTGCTGCACAATTTTATTAATTACTTCATGTGTGCCATGAGATGAAAAAGGTTGAAAATCAGTGGGATAGAGTAAAGGCTTTAGTATCACACAGACATGGACTGAATCCCATCCTTGGTCCTTTATAGTGAATCCAGTCAGGTTGCTAAATTTGTTATCTAGTTCCTCATTTATAAAACGACATTAGTAATAACAGTGCTACCATTTACTGAAATTGTTACAGGGCAGATCTGGCGAGATCGCTGGGGAGCAGGAAGGGACCCCAAAGTCAGGCAAGGGCCTATACTCCCCAGAGACGGGAGAGGTCAGGAAAACGCAGGAGGTAGCAGATATTTCAGCCCTGAAGCACAGGGCTGAAAAGGTTGCAATACCATGGAAGTTAACAGGGAGACAAGAGGAGGGACAGACTGGCCAGTCTAGGACAGGATGAGCTGGCAAATTGGACATTTCCACAGCATGCAGGATTTGGGGGCAGGATTTGACTTAAACGGAGGGCAGGCAGTCTCACAGCCTTTTTTCACTTCTGCTACCCCTTGCTCGACCAGCTGGGTGCTGGCTGGGGCTGGGCTGCACCTCACTGGTGGCAGCCTGCACGACACTGCCACTCCCCACCACAGAGGTCTGGGACTGCATCCCTTCTCTCTGAGATCAGTGTACAGATGCAGGGGCCAGAGTGCTCACTAGCCCCAGGGGTGCAAGCAGTTTCACGCACCAGGGGACCCCCACGAACAGAGCTCTCCTGCACCACCAGCTGCAGTAGTCTGGCAGTGGGCCTGGCCCTGGGAGAGGGAAGAAGCTACAGTGAGGCAATGGCAGCACTGGCCCCACAGGTATGCAATCCAGGAAAACAGCCTGAAGCCAGAGAGAGGTTTACATAGTAACAGCCTTGGGCTGCAGAAGGACATAAGATGGAGCAGGGTTTCTGGTTCTGGGGATGGCTGGATTCTTTCTGTTTTGCAGAAAAGACTGGCCTGGAACTGGGGAGTCCCCAGCTTCCCCAAATTGGGCAAACTTTTAATAAAGACTTATTCCTTCTCCAACAATCTTTTGTGTTATGCCTGTATCCAGTGATAGGCACCAAATCCCGCTTTGTTCACTAACAAAATCATACTATGTGCCAAACTATCCTTCCAACAACTATATACTGCAAGTAACACTACATCCCCATGTCATAGATGAAAACAAGTTATAAAAAAAATATTAAGTAACTTTGAAGCTCATACAGCCAGTAAGTGCAACAGCTGAGATTTACACTCACCTTACAAAATTATTTGAAGAAATAAAACTGAAAAAGGAAGTAAAATACTATCAGTGTCAATAGAGTAAAAGTGATAGAATGCACTCTGGCTGGTGTGGCTCAGTGGACTGAGAGTCAGCCTGCGAACCAAAGGGTCACCAGTTCAACCCCCAGTCAGGGCACAGGCCTGGGTTGCAGGTCAGGTCCCCAGTAGGGGACACAAGAAGCAACCACACATTGATGTTCTCTCCCTCCCTTCCCCTCTCCCTAAAAACAAATAAATAAAACCTTAAAAATATATAGAGAGAATACCCCTTCTGTTCTTTAAAGCAAGCCTCCCTAAAAAAGTCTATGGTATTGCAAGGAAAAAAGGATTTTTAAATATTCTAAAAATTAAACTTTTAACTGATTAAGGCTAGTAGTGTGCACTTTACCCAATTTATCCCTAGTTTTCCATCAGCAAGTAACTATTATTTTTCTCTATTTCAGTGATTGGGAAAATGTGATTTAGAAATGTTACATGAACTTCAATGGTGGCGCAGCCATAAGTCCTCTGATAAGAAATGGAGCTCCTCCGAGTTTGAGTGTTGCCATCCACGCCACTCAGAACCACATTCAGTATTTTTTCAGAGACTACTCTTTAAGCATCTTAAGCAGTATCTTCCGTTATAGCATAGAACTAAGGTATTGTGGATTCTGAACTTAAAACTCTTCACCCTAATTCATGATGTTAGCACATCATAAATGACATCTATACCCTAATACACCCAATCTGTTTCTCTTACTTCTAGTGTGTGTAAGAAAACTGATGCTCCAATCTGTCAAAATACTGTTATTAATGAATACATAAAAACAAAAACCAGAATATAAAACTTGTATAGCATATTTATGAGGTTCTTTGCCATATATAAAATCCTTACAACTTTCAAAGGTAGACATAAATATGACTGTTCTCACTTTACAGGGGGAAAATGAGGGCCAGAGTGCTTAGACAACTCTGGCTCTGAGCCAGAAAGCTAGTAAGTGGCTGGGCTGAGGTTCAGATCCAGGTCCTCTGGCTCAGCATCCAGAATCTTCCACACACAAGACCTTGGTCTTCTTTCAGAAATAAGTTCAGGTATCTACTCCTCCAAGAATGTATTTTCAGGTGTTTACTCCTGAAAAAACACGTTAACACCTCCTTCTCTACTACTTATTTTACAGCACCTATAACACACTGAACGTAAGATACCTGTTTATACCTTCTCCCTCACACCTGGGAGCTCCTGAGAAGAAGACCACATCTTACTCACCTCTGTGTATCATCAGAACCTATCTAGCACAGAGTCTGATACTCATGTTAGCTAAATAAATACATGCACAAATGATTACTTGGCCTGGTACTAAGACTCCAGCAAAATATTTTTGGGAAGCCATAATTTCAATCACCTGTCAGAACTACTAAGGGCCTAAGAGGGCAGTCATAAATATGCCACTTTTTTAAAAACTCATAGTTGACATACACACCCCACATTTCTTAAGAGTGTGTCATCCCACCACCATAACACACAAAAGTCAAAGCCTCTATTTAGGTTCAAAAAATCAAATGCACAAGCAGAGTACTAATAAAATGGTTCGGTAGCATTCCTTTTATGTTTTCTAAAAGTTAAAACTGACCAAAAGATTAATAAAGAAAAAAATTTGAAGCAAAGATAAGAACCAAGAGTCAAAAAAGCAATCAATCATAAGATCCCAACTTCTCCACTTACCAATGTGACCTTCATTCATTCCAAGCAAGATTTCATTCTGAATATCTACATGAGCATCTACTGCATACACAGCTCCACTGACCCAGGTATGGGCAGAGAATAGAGGAAAGCTTCATGAGAGTGGACTGAAGTGTAGTGGAGACAACACAAGGGGGGCTGGAGGGAGGTGCAATGCCGTGACAGAAAAGCCACTCTAATAAACTCAGCCCAGAACGACATACAGGAACTGCAATGTGGGGGGAAATTATAGCTGCTAGCAGACCAGCCTGAAACTATAAATTAGCTCAACAAGATGCTTATTCTTACTGATGCCTATTCTCTACAAGGTCCAAAAGTGGGCTCTTAAGAAGAATGGTCAGATGCAAGTGGAGAAGACCAATAAATAATAAATAAATAGACAATTACCATCAGGGGACCCCAGAGATGGGGCACACAATCCCAACCTAGGAAAGTCAAGGAAAGCTTTCTCGAAAAGGTTAATAATTCCTACGCTGAGTTTTAAAAGCTGAGTAAGAGTTAGGCCGATTAAGAGTTACACAGAAAGAGGCCCACGCCCAGAGAGGAGCATGTACAAAGACACAGAAACAAGAGGCATGGCACAGCCGGAGAAATGCAAATACGGTCAATGCACGTACACTTCATTAGTACTAGAAGCAAAATGTGAAAGCTGGGAGGTTAGACAAACAATGAATGACACTGGAGAGGGAGTTGGGAAAGGATACTGCACTGTCTAAATACCATACTAGGGAATCTAGACCTCATCTCAAAGATTTTAAGTATTCAAGAGTTTTACGCTAACTTTCATCTAGGAGACAGTGTACCTACAATGACATTTGGATGAAAGGTAGGCAGGCTTTCGGATGTGATCATTTAGAATGGATAGGTGGTTTTCCCCTCTGTAACTCCACAGCTTGATCAAAATGTACTATCAAAGCCATGAACCTCAAAAATACACATATTATCACCAACATAAATATAAAAAATTTAAAAAGCACTCCTCCTTTGGTACTGGGGCAGGGTACTATGGAGAAATACTGGATCTTCTCAGTGATGACTAGTATAGTTAGAAAAAAATTAGAAAGAGGTGTTTCTCACATTCACAGACTGTTAATTTAGAAAGAACTACCACCCTCCATGAACTGTCCAGAGCAATCCAACCTGTTTCATCTAGACAACAAAGTTTAAGAAGTTGGAGAGAGCCTTCGGGCTATACCATACCTGTATTGGTTCGCCAAGAAATCTGGGCAAACAGCAAAATTAGAGCTTCATTGCCATGAAGACCAAGTAAACTACAATCAGAAAACAAATTCCAAAACACAAAAACCAAAAAATTCAGTGCTTTATTTCTCTAACAAAAATGCTTTAAAAGCCAAAAACATTGTTTCTTCTTCACATGCTCAAAATCATATTAAACCCCACACTTCATTCAAGAAGGATAATGTGGCCCTGGCTGGTGTGAATTAGCGGAGTGAGCGCCAGTTCTGCAAAACAAAAGTCACCAGTTTAATTCCCAGGCAGGGCACGTGCCTGGATTGTAGGCCAGGTCCCCAGTCCGGGGCATGCGGGATGCAACTGATCAATGTTTCTCTCCCTCCCTTTCCCCCTCCTTCCCCTCGCTCTAAAAAAATAATAAAATCTTTTTTGAAATGTAACAAAAAAAGGATAATATCAATAACATCAAACATACAGTGGAACCTCCATCCTCAAACTTAATTCATTCCAAAAAACTGTTCGAGAAGTGATTTGTTTGATAACTGAATCTCCTCTGTCACCTGACAGGTGCATGACTGACCATAAGGTATCAGCATGAAAGGGTTGTTGGGTAGAAAATCCAGACCCAAAGTTTTGTTAGACAAGACAGACAGTTTTTTTCCAGGAACAACTTAGTTGAGAACTGAACTGTTCAAGAAACAAGACATTTGAGAACCAAGGTTTGACTGTATTAATTACAGATGCCAAACACTATGGTAAATTCTTTACATGAATTTTCTCATTCAACCCTCACAACAATGTAGGAATTATGTACTATTATTACTGCCCTTCCCTTTGTAAAGATTAAAAAAAAAAAGACACAGAAAAAGTGAAGTAACTTGTCCAAGATCTCACAGCTAGTGAAGGGGAAAACAGACGTGTCGCCTACTTCTGAAGAGATCATTAACATTCTAAACACAGTGTATCCCATCAGATCTTTTTGATTCCGAAAAATCCAAATTATTTTCAACAGTTTTATAGAGTTTATCATTAAGAAGACTGGTCCTTTCCTCACAGCAACAAATGGTGAGCAGACCCTAGTATGTACTCTGTAGCATCCATCTACATAGTAGCCCCGAGCAGTTAGGTTACATACTACTCTGTAAAAACTGGCTTATTCATTTAGCACGGACTCGAATATTCAACAAAAATGTACTAAGTCCTACTAGGTTCCAGGTGCCAAGGATACACAATCAGTGAAAGTGTCGTTGTAAAACAGCACAACACGCAGAAAAAGCATTCAGAATGACATGTAAGCACTCAGAGGCTTTGGAGGAAGAAAGCAAGGGGACAAATCTGAGCAGGCTCCAGATCTCTGAGCCTAAATTCTCTCACAAATAAATTTAAATAATTATGACCACCTTACAGGATAACTGTGAGTTTAAGTAAGACAACACACATAACTGGCCTAGCACAACATAGGCACACAATAAATGTTGATTCCCCTCCCTCCAGGACTAAGGATCCAGGCTGTACAAGGGTGCTGGCAGAGAGGTAAAATAATGCTCAGTGCTGACCTGTCTAGCCTACTTCCACCATTCTCCACTACCCGATCCTACTAAAAATCAAAGTCGTTACACAAGGTTACTTGGCTGTGGCTTCATCTGAACTTTTTTTCTGACATCGAACACTCCAGGTTAAGGGAAGAAGACCCAGTATACTTTGAGAACCACTGTTATGCACAGCTATGTACAGTGCCCTAAAGGCCACCTCATACCTTTCCTTCACCACAAGGTAGTGAAGAATAAGCACCAAGCCCAGAGATTAAGATCATGACAAAGTTGTAAAACTGCTAACTCTAAAGTGTTTTAGGTCTATTGAGTTGGCCAAAAAGTCTGTTTCATTTTTTCTGTAAAATAAAAAAATACATTTTTCATTTTCACCAATAACTTTTTTTTAATGATTTTATTGTTGTTCAATTACAGTTGTCTGTATTTTTGCCACCCCCCCCAACCCACCTCCCTCCCTTGCTTCCACCCTCCCACTTGGTTTTGTCCATGTGTCCTTCACAGTAGTTCCTGAAAACCCTTCTCCCCTGTGTCCCCTCCCCCTTCCCCTCTGGTTATTGTTAGATTGTTCTCATTTTCAATGATTCTGGTTATATTTTGTTTGCTTTTTTCTTTTGCTGATTATGTTCCAGTTAAAGGTGAGATCATGTGGTATTTGTCCCTCACCTCCTGGCTTATTTCACTTAGCATAATGCTCTCCAGTTCCATCCATGCTGTCGCAAAGGGTAGGAGCTCCTTCTTTCTCTCTGCTGCATAGAATTCCACCAATAACTTTATTGATTTGGATATTTTGAGTATGTCAGCTATCTCCCACATGGTAGAACACTGACTATTCCCCATTAATGTCTCAATTTGATAGCTATCAACTTCAACTGGTCCACCCAACCACAGTCAGGGAGAAATCACCCACACAAAACTCCACAAACCACTTTTGACACATGCAATCAGTCACAGCACCTTCTCCATATACTGCACAAATCTTTTTTTGCATTTGAGTTGCATTTTTACCTTTCTTGAAATAACAAAGTGTAATATGCCGAAAATATCACATATTTTCTTCCATATTCAATATTAAAATGGCTACCAAAAAATTCACCATTTTGATGTTTTTTAAATGTTTTATTTATTTATTTATTGTTAGGGAGAGGGGAAGGGAGAGAGAGAGAGAGGGAAACATTGATGCGTGGCTACCTCTCACACTCCCTCTGTTGGGGACCTGGCCTGCAACCCAGGCATGTGCCCTGACTAGGAATGGAACCAGTGACCCTTTGGTTCACAGGCCAGCACTCGGTCCACTAAGCCACACCAGCCAGGGCTTGATAAGTTTTTTTAAACGCTCGCTGATATGATAGCTGTCACAATACAATCTAACAAAATTGTTTCGAGTGAAGTGAAAGACAACTAAGCACTACTACAGCCATCTTATGGAAAAAAAAACAAACAACTTTTTGGTCAACCCAATACTAAGCCAAGGAAAAATCAACAGCACTCATACTGACTTTCAAAACAGTGCAACAGAACCACCTTTTCCCCCAATAAGAAGTAAGTGAAGACTGGGAACATAATCACACTAATGAATAAAAATATGCCATCTTGTAGTGAATCAAGGTAGTGACACCAAACTGCATTCTTCACAAATACACACACAAAAGAAGAAAGCTAGTTTCAAGTTTCACTAAAGAATGCCCTTCACTGAGACAAAAAAATATATAAATAAAACTGCTAAAGGAGTTCATCACCACCAAAACCAGTGTCACAAAAAATGTAAGAGAGACTTCTTTAAGAAAATAAAGATCAAAAATATTAATAATAAAATGGCAATAACTACATGTCTATCAATAATCACTATAAATGTACATGGATTAAATGCTCCATTCAAAAGATATGGGTGACTGAATGGATAAGAAAACAAGACCCACCTTAGATTAAGAAAACACAAAGACTGAAAGTAAAGGGATGGAAAAAGGTATTTTGTGAAAATGAAAAAAAAAAGGTGGGGGAGTAATACTTATATCAGACAAAATAGACTTTAAAACAGAGGCTGTAACAGCCCTGGCTGATGTGGTTCAATTGGCTGCAGCGTCGTCTGTGAACTGCAGGGTTGTGGCTCGATTCCCAGTCAGGGCACATGCCTGGGTTGCAAGTTTGGTTCCCTATCAGGGTACAGTTTGGAAGCAACCAATTGATGTTTCTCTCTATCTCTATCTCCCTTCCTCTCTCTCTAGTCTATATCCTCAGATAAGGATTTTTTTTTTAAACCATACACACAAAGGCTGCAAGAAATAAAGAAGGATCCAGCAATTCTGCTTCTCAGTATTTATCCAAAGAAACCCAAAGCACTGGTTCAAAAAGACATATTCATCCCTGTGTTCACTAAGGCATTATTTACACCAGCCAGGTATGGAAACAACAAAAGTGTCCATCAACAGAAAAATGTAGGACTTCTGCTGGCATATGTAAACATGGCTCACCTCCTTGCACAACCACATCAAAATTACAACTAAATTATAGAACAACCATCACTCAGAACCATCCGAAATCAACTTGAATGGAAGTCTGACAACTACGAAATAAAAGAAACCACATCCATACAGCCTTGAATGAGGGGTGGAAACACAGAACCAGCTGGTCCCACATCCATGTGGGGTAGATAAAAATTCAATAGGGATATCTCAGGAGTGAGGAGTCCCAGCCCACACCAGGCCCCCCCAGCCCAGGGTTCCAGTGCCCAGAAGATAAGCCCCCATCACTTCTGGCTGCAAAAACCAGTGGGGATTGGGCTGGTGGAAGAAACTTATGGAGTGCCAAATAGTTTCCCTTAAAGACCCACACATAGACTTACTCAGACTCACCCCCTCTGAGCTCCAGCACTGGGGTAGCAGTGTGAAAGGCATCAGTGGCATAGAGGGAAGAACTGAAGTGTCTGGCATCAAAGCAGGAGCTAGAGGACAGCTTTCTCCCAGGCAGAAAGGTGGGCAGAGGCTACTGTCCCTTTTCTGAGCCCTCCCCTACACTGAGCCACAGAGCTGGCAGGTGGGGCCATATCTGAGACTCCACCAACCTGGCTATCACTGTTTGCCCTGCCCTGGAGACCCCCTGAGCCTCCATCCCACCCAACTCACAGCTGTTAACAGTGGCTTTTCCACATGAATGGCCAGTTTTACCTCATGCTTCTCAACTTCCTAAATCCCTTCTAACAAGCAACGGTGAGCCCCCAGCCCCTTTACCACCCCGTTAAGTGGCCCCTGGCACAGTACTAGCAGCAGCCAGCCTAGGTTCAGAGTTTGGTTTTACCTAGGAAACTCCAAGCCCAGTACAAGTAGCAGTCATCTCAGATTGCTTTATAGCTCAGGCAGTGTGGCCCCAGGCAAAACACAGGTCGGGGCAACCCATGACCTACGCCACTCAGAAAACCCCAGGGAATGCTGACCCAGTGGACAGGCCACATCCGGGCATCAACACCCTGCCCCTGCACAGCTGATCCTCCACAGAAGGTGGAAGTTAGTAGTAAATGGTCACAGCCAATCCTCGCAGCTGCCTGACCTGAGTAAATCCCTCCTATTGATCTGCCAACAGCAACCAAGGCTTAACTTCAAGAGAAACGTGTACTCAGCCCACACGAAAGGCACACCTCAAGTACCCAGCCTGGGTGATAGGGGAACTGTGCCAATGGACCCTTCAGGACACCTACTACATTAAGCCACACTACCAAGGCAGGGAGTCAAAGCAGCTCTACCTAATACATAGAAACGAACACAGGGAAGCTGCCAAAATGAGGAGACAATGACACATGGCCCAAATGAAAGAACAGATCAAAACTCCAGAAAAAGAACTAAATGAAGTGGAGATAAGCAATCTACCAGATGCAGAGTTCAAAACACTGGGATGCTCAAGGAACTGTTTAAGGACCTCAGTAACATAAAAAAGACCCAGTCAGAAACAAAGGATACACTAATTGAAATAAAGAACAACTTATAGGAAAACAACAATGGCGTGGCTGAAGCCAAGAATCAAATCAATGACCTGGAACATAAGGAAGAAAAAAACAACCAACCAGAACAAACAGAAAAAAAGAATCCCAAAAAAATGATAGTGTAAGCAGCCTCAGGGACAATATCAGTGTGCCAGCGTTTATACCATAGGGGTGCCAAAAGAAGAGAAAGAGCAAGAAATTGGAAATCTATTGGAAAAAATAATGAAAGAAAACTTTCATAGTTTGGTGAAGGAAACAGACATGCAAGTCCAGGAAGCACAGAAAGTCCCAAACAAGATGGATGCAAAGAGGCCCACTCCAAGACACATCATAATTAAAATGCCAAAGTTAAAGATAAAGTGAGAATCTTAAAAAGAGCAAGAGAAAAGCAGTCAGTTACCTATGGGGGAGTTCCCATAAGACTCTGAGTTGATTTCTCTAAAGAAACTCTGCAGGCTAGAAGAGATTGGAAAGAAATATTCAAAGTTACAAACAGCCCTGGCTGGTGTGGCTCAGTGGATTGAGTGCTGGCCTGAGAACCAGGGGGTCGCCAGGTTGATTCCTAGTCAGGGCACATGCCTGGGTTACAGGCCAGGTCCCCTGTGGGGGCCATGCAAGAAGCAACTGCACACTGATGTTTCCCTCCCTCTCTTCTGCCTCCTTTCCCCTCTCTCTGAAAATAAATAAATAAAAATCTTAAAAAAAAAAGGAAGTACAAATAGGTAGTTAGAGAATATCCATGGGGATGTAAAGTACAGTATAGGAAACAGTAGCCAGAGAACATATACATTTGACCCATGCACATGAACACAGTGTGGGAATTACCTGAGGGATGGAGGTTGCTGAGTGGAGGGTGGCAAAGGCAGAAAAACTGGGGCAACTGCAATAGCATAATCAATAAAATATAATTTTTAAAAAATGTATAAAGAAGATCCGGTACATATATACAATGGTATATTAGCCATAAAAAGTGAAGTTTTTACCATTTGCAATAACATGGATGGACCTAGAAGGTATTGTGCTAAGTGAAATAAGCCAGAGAGAAAAAGATAAATATGATATGATTTCACTTTTATGTGGAATCTAAATAAACAAAATAAATGAACAAACAAAAGAGCCAGAAACTCACACATACAGGGAATAAACTGATGGCTGCCAGGTGGGAGGAGTTTGGAGGGCTGACTGAAAAAGGTGAAGGAATTAAGAAGTACAAAATGGCAGGTATGTAAAGTTCAGCACAGGGAACAGAGTCGACAATGGTGTGATAACTGTGCATGGTGCCGGGGGGTGCTAGACTCATCGCGGGGATCACTCTGAAGTCACATAAATGTCTAACTACTAAGTGGTATACCCGAAACTAATATAATATTGAATGTCAGCTATAATTGAAAAAATTTTTTAAATAGTTTTTAAAATGTTCTTCACTAAGCCACATAAATTATTAATTTTATTAAATCTCAACGCTCGACTGCACATTGTTTGAATGTTCTGTGATATGGAAAGTGCACACAAAGCACTTCTGCATGCCGAACTGCAAGAGGTGCCCCGAGGAAAAGCACTAAAAGCACTTGTGCGATACAGTTGCAAGCTAAGCTGGCTGCTCTTTTCATAAAACACTATTTTTACTTGAAAGGACTGGCAGACAAACTATGATTATTCAGACTTAGATGTTTGGCAGACATTTTTTCAAAAATGAACAATGTGAGATTGTCACTTCAAGGAAAACAACTGTCAGTATTTGTTCCAGTGATAAAATTTGAGCTTTCAAGCAAAAATTAGGAAAGATTTATCTGATGAGATCGGCAGTGATAGTAACAAATGTGATTTTTTTTGACATCGTATAATAGAATATGTCAACATAAAGTAGATCTGCGAAATTTAGTAAACCAGTATTTTCCAAATGACCAATGCATGATGTTACAATATTCTGCACAGGTAGAAGACCCATTCAGAGTAAAAAACACACTAGTGGATTTTAACATAACAGAACACAAAACACTCACTGATGTGGTCCCAGGCTCCACAAGGCAATGGGACTCTAAGAAACCAACAGTTGTAAAGTTCTGATATAATATCTAAAAAAAAAAACCCCACAGTTATTTTTAAAAGCAATTAAAACATTCCTCAGTGGATTGAGCGCAGGCTACGAACCAGGCATCACAGGTTCGATTCCCAGTCAGGGCACATGCCTAGGTTGCAGGCCATGTCCCCCAGCAAGCGCACATTGATGTTTCTTTCTCTCTCTCTCTCCCTCTCCCTTCCCTCTCTAAAAAATAAATAAACAAAATCTTTAAAAAAAAAAAAGAACTTTAAATCAAAAAAAAAAAAACATCCCTCCCCTTTCTGGCTACACACATACACGAGACGGCACTGTCCTTCATATGCCACATGCGAGACAACCAGCTGCAGCACGCTGAACGTAAAAGCAGGTACCTATCCAGTCAGGCAGTAAAGAGATTGGAAAAAATGTAAAATATTATTCTTCTAATTTTCTTGGCCTAGGCAATACAATTATTTTCATAGAAACTATGCTAACATTTAATAGGGTTATTTTAAATAAATATTTTAATTTTTTCAGTTTTAATTTTTAATATAGTAAACATTGATAGATACAACCCACAAACAGAAGCTCTTTGGGTTCTTTACTAATTAGTAAGAGTGAATACACCAAAATGTTTGAGAACTATTGTTACAAAGCAACGAGTAAGAACAAACTATTGCTACACACAAAGACATAAATGAATCTCACAAATAAAGCTGAGTGCAAAAAGCCTGTCACAGCTTACGTAAGTTCACAAACGGGCAAAAGTAACCTATGGTATTGGAAATCAGAATACTAGTTACCTTATAGGGCGGTATAATGTTTCCTTTATTGATCTGAGTGTGGATACACTTTTTGTGCATTTTTTTCTATACATTATATACCCCTCAATACAATTCCTTTTTATTTTATAATTCTATATAAACATAAATCCATACACACAACTAACTGCCTTAGGCTCACCCACGGAAGCTCTGGTAACACAGTTCTGTTAGAACTAGAATATGCCCTTTTTCTTAAAACAGATCTGCAGGTGATGCTAATGGACAGTCAAGATACTAATCACAGACAGGAGTTTAATAAAACCAGGGAGCTTTACATATAGTATGGTAAAAAGAACAAAGGCTCTGAAGCAAGGCAGATCAGGTTTTTAATTCAAGCTTCTCCTCTCTTACTACTATGTAGCCAAATGCAAATTACTTAAAATCCCTACAAGATTCCGTTACTTCAGTTTGCTCTTCTGTAAAATGGGCACAACACCCTATACAGTGCAAATGTGAGAAATCAAATTATGTAAGCGGAGAAAGCATCCAGCATGTTGCCTATCACTTAAATATTACGTCCCTTTTGTCTTTCCAGCCTCATCCTCTACTAATCCTAAGGCATGAGACAAATAACCCTCAAGTCTTGATTACTTCATCCTTAAAATGAAAATCATGACCAACTTACACACTGTAGATCAAACAAAATAGTATATTTTTATTTGCAGAAGTAAGTGTAACTATATTTACAGATAGGGATTTTTGCTATAAACTCACAATAAAAGAGGAAGAGGGCACATAGGAAACTGGGCTATGTAGAAAAATTATAAAACAGGAGCTAGAAAATATGAGTATCAGCAGACACTATCAAGACTGAAGGACACACTCAGAAGGCAAATCAGGATAATAATGTCCATTCAGCCAGGGACTGACATTTACTGAGAAAAATGCCAGCCCAACATTCCTTCTCAATGTCTGTATTTAGAAAAAAGCACAGTCTATATCATCAGAAAAACAGGCATATTCTGTAAGGGCCCCGACACCTGCCTGACTGCAGGGAAGGAGCGTTGTGCTGGAGCTTTATAAACCAGGTGTTCTTACAGCACCTTCATACAGAGACCAACGGTCCTTTTAATAGGATGTTATAAACTTTTACATAAATGGAGCAGCTTGACAAAAAAGATCCGTGCAATTGTTTTCCATACTAAATATATGCCGAACTGTCCAAGTAACTAAACTTTATAACAAATAAAACAAGAAATACAAACTTTCTTTAGTTTCTTTGCTTTCCAATATTCTACAACTTCAAGCTTGATTTCTCGTAACATACCAGAGACTGTCAAGCTATGGCATACCCCTGGCCTGTTTTTGTATGGCCTGTGGAGCTAAAAATGAAACTTAAAATGGAGGGAAGGAGGGGGAAGATATGGAGGGAAAAATGTGAAGGAGAAAACGAAAAAACAACAGAGACTGTATGGGGCCCACAAAGCCTAGAATATTTTCTACAGAAAGCGTATGCCAAAACCTGAGCACACATCTTGCTGTCTTCTACTTTTGAACCTTGTGCTATATAACATCATCATCAAAGCCTTTATCGATCCGAATAAATTCCAACTTCCACTCTAAATAAATAAAAACCACATCTAGAAAAACAGGTATCACCTTACTCTTCATCAGAATATCATACTACTGCCCTGGCTGGTGTGGCTCAGTGCTGGCCTGGGGACCAAAAGGTTGCCAGTTCGATTCCCAGTCAGGGCACATGCCTGGGTTGTGGGCCAGGTCCCCAGAAGGGGGCATGCTAGAGGCAACCACACACTGATGTTTCTCTCCCTCTCTTCTTCCCCTCTAAAAATAAATAAATAATTTTTTTTAAAGAATGTCATACTATCCTTACTAAGTTCAGTTCAAAAACTGAATTCACAAGGCACCCTCCGGGAGGAGGTAAGACCATAACAGAGACACACACAGTACCTGCCCCCAAGAAAGTGAAGGAGCAAACAGTTCATTTCCTAAAACAGGGCAAGTGCTATAACAGAGACATGCACTGGACAGTCCCTGTGAACAAAATGAGTATACTTAAGATAACCTTCAGAGTTCTGAAAGGTTTCTTCAGGGAGATGCACTCAACCCAGAAGGATGAATAAAAAGAGAAACAGCATGAGCAAAAGTGTTTAACTGCAAGATATCTGTAGAAACTACCTGCTGCTCAGTATTATTGGTAATGGTAGATCAGGCAAGAGGAATAAATAGGGACAGGTCACAGAAGGCCTAATATGTCATGGCAAGGAGCTTAGGCTTTAGAGCCAACGGAGGGGTTTAAGGAAGGGAGTGACACAGACATTTATATCCACTGGGCAGATGCTCTGCCCACTGTGCAGAAGACAGGTGCACTATGTGAGTGATCCAGAAACCAGTTAGGAGGCTAGTGCACTTGTCCAGGTGAGGTCAGAGTCTGAACTAAGTTGGTAACAGTAGGAAAGGGGAGGGAATTACAGAAACATTTAGGAAGACTTATTTTCGACTGAGAGAGAAGGGAGACGAAAAGACTAACGGCACAGACTCACATCTTAAATGACTGGATGGACGGTAATATCTTTAAGTTAGGACAAAACTACAGAAAGAGATGACTTTAACTTTCTGTGTGGGAGGGGGTACAAAGTAGGGGGGTGTCAAAATAAGCAGATGAAGAAAATGAGTTCTGTTTTGCACCTACTGAATTTGAGAATCACCGACACAGATACGTATGGGTGACCAGTAGCCAGGGAGATACACAAGTCCAGATCTCAGGAGAGAGCTCTGAGCTGGATACAGCAATTTGAGAGTCCTCAGCATACAGGGAGCAGTTAAAGCCAACAGAGTGGGCGAGACCACTGAAGGAAAGAGTCTTAAAAAGTGCAGTGAGCCAACCCTCAGGAATATCAACATTCACTGAGAAATCAGAATCAGTAAAGATCTCTTCTTAAATTTCTGCTAATTTTAAGAGCTTTAAAATCTTTTCCTGCTCAACAAACTGAAAAGAATAAAAACAATGAAATACGTTCATTAGAATATTTCATCTAATGGATAAAGATTAAGAAATTCAGTAGGAAGAGGGCTTTCCAGGTGTAAGGCACAGCATATGGAAAGAACAGGAGCACAACAATACAGCATTACTTAGGCATTTGCTTACCTGGTTTTTACAGTAGGTATGCATGTTAGAAGGGCCTCAAAAAACGGCACAAACCAAGGCCTACAAGAATACAGGGAGGGAAGAATCAAGGAAGCCTGTGCTGTTGACAGCATGAACCATTTGTAACTTCTCCTCACCCAGCACATGCACACACTCTTCAGGTCTCAGTGCAAGCACGAACTCCTCAAGCATCTCCCTTTCCTGCTCCCCAAGGCACATCGGGCCACGCCAACCGCCACCCTGCCTGAGCCACTTGTCCACGCCCCCACTGCAGCATTTATCACACCATGCTACAATTACCTGTGACATATGTCTCCCCACTAGATTGACTATAAGCTCCTGAACAGCAGGGAATTGTAATTTTTGTATCCCATACTCCCGGCACTCCCTTACTATGAACCCAACGACCACTCAACAGATCGCTGTTGAACAGATGTCTTAAACATATCTGTGACACGTAGGACTACAAGCTCCCTAGCCTTGGACTGCACTGCACTTGTAGATTTAAGTTTTTTGTTTTACCTTATTTATGATATTAAAATAAATCTGTAAACAAATGTAAAATGTATGATGGGAGATGTGGCCCAGGGAAATAAGAAGTAACAAAAGAACATTCCAGAGGAAAAACTAGCTCCAAAAATTCCTAAGCAAAATAAAAATAATAATTGTAGCTACCCTATTAAGCAAAAAACTATTTACGTGCCAGTCAATGTTCCAGGTTCTGTGTCCTTATCTCTTCAGCCCATACAACCCAACACCAAAGTATCATCTCCCTTCTACACAGGCACAGACAATCCATCTCTCTTCACTCTGCAATTAGTTATAGGTAGAAAACTCACAAGGAGTTGACTATATTTGTTTGTATACTGAATCCTGCACTTCAATAGCTACACTTTCAGCTAAACAGTACAATTAATATAGAACTAGGGCCCAAAAACTCACTAGGAGAAAGCCCTTCAGCACCTTCTCCAGCCCCCTATACCAAACAGCTTCACGTTTCAAGAGAAAAACCTTGAACTGACTCATTCCTCCACTGGCAAAACCCTTCAGAAAGGCTTTTCACCTCTGTGTGGGGTGTACTCCCTGATGTGTTTATGTTTATATATATATATATATATATATAAACATTATATATACAGGGGAAAGGTGGGAAGAAGCAAGGGAGAGAGACATCAATGGGAGAGCAAAACATTAATTGGTTGCCTCTGGCACACGCCCTGACCTGGGACTGAACCCACAACCTAGGCTTGTGCCCTAACTGGGAATTGAACCCGTGACCTTTCGTTTTGTGGGACAACACCCCACCAACTAAGCCATACTGATCAGGACCTCCCTGATTTGTTTTACAAAATAGGAGGGGAAAAAATCCACTAACATTTATATAGCACTTCACAGTTCATAGTACTTTACAGATGACATTTATGTCATTTTTGTCATCTGAGCCTGATTTTACAGATAAGTAAACTGAAGCTCCAACAGACAATTAATGAATTTGGATTTCGAATCTCAGAAAAAAAATCTTGGAGTTTAAGTTTCTAAGCTTCCATCAGATAGCAGATCCTCCTGCACAACCAGGTATGATTCTAGGTACCAGACTATTTTTCTGCAAAAAGAAGGATAAACAATAATTTTGACCAAAAGATTTATCAAAACATGATACGAAGCTCTAAGCCAGTATAGCAAAGAATTAGTCTCTCGTAAATGAAGAACTCCTGCCAGGGAGGAAAAACGCTCAGAGACAGTGCTTTCCCACAGCTCACGAACGCTGCTGCTCCCTCTGACTCCTATTCCCAAGTACGACGGATCCACACCTGGATAATCTGGTCATCCATAAATGCACACTGGCTTCCTCTTGCTACCTACATTAAGAAGTGTTGCTGGCTAATTGGGCTACAGACAATAACTTTGCTCCCTTTTACTTTTCTGTAATTTCCAGTTTCTACCATGAGTGTGTTGTTTTAACAGTGGAAGAAATAAAGTTCTTTTAAAGTTAAAATAAAAAATAAGAAGAAAAAAGCAAGTCACATAAGAATACCTACACTACAATTCTACTTATGTTAAAGTTGCAAAGGTAAAAAAATATTGGTTAGGATATATACTTGTTTGGTAAAACTATAAAGAAAAGCAAGGAATGGTTTACACAACACTCAAGAAACTGGTTACTTCTGAGGGAGTGAGGAGAAGGAGGCGGACTCAATCGGGCAGGGAATGGCAAGAGGCTTCGAAAGTACTAGAATCTCCTTTTTGTTAAGCTAGTAGTAAAAACAGACCCTCAGTTTATCCTTCTTTAAGTTGAAGATGTATGTTATATGAACTTTTATACATATGGCTTGTTTCACAATTTAAAAAGATATAAACAGAGATGAGGAATCAGAATTTGGGGACTGTAACCCAGACTTCTGCCACTTACTGACTATAACAAGCAAGTCATTTAACCTCTCAGAGGAGTTTTTTCTTCTTATTTTATAGATGAGGAAGCTAACAAGTAACATAAGTTTAATACTTTTCTGTTTAAAGTTCCTAGACCACAGGAGGACATGCAAATAAAGCCCTGGCTGGTGTGGCTCAGTGGACCAGGTACCAGCCTGTGGACCAAAGGGTTAACTCCTGGTCAGAGCACCTGCCTGGGTTGCAGGCCAGATCCCCATTTGAGGGTGTGTGGGAGGCAACTGATCAATGTTTCTCTCCCTCTCTTTCTCCCTTCTCCTTTCTCTAAATAAAATCTTAAAAAAAAAAAAGATGTGCAAATAAAATGATGATGTAAAGTTAATACCTCCTTAATAAATAGTAGAACATCATAATATTGTACTAAGAACTCAATGATAAGACAAGCAAGGCTATTCATATTCTAGTCCCCTCCTATCTAATAATGGCAACAATTAGTATTTTTAACAGGTACTATGTAGCACACTGTATTAAGTGATTTCCATAGATTATTCTGTTTAATATTCAAAGCAACTCTTTGAGATTAGGTCTCTTATGCCCACTTTACAGATAAGACCATTGTGCCCAAGATCACACAACTGGTAGTAAATGGCAGACAGGCCTCAGAAGCCACACTCCTCACATGAGTTCTGCCTTACTTCTCTCACTATATTTAAATCGTCTGTCTCTCCCACTACATGAAAGCTATTCATTTTCATTTCCCTTGGCACTTAGCAGGCAATAAGTAAATAAATAAATATTGAGCAAATATTTCATATACGCACAGTGTTTTCAGGACAAAGTTATTTCAGGACATGAACTGATTTGTTCCCCTTGACAGCTTTGTGAAGTATAAAAGTGTTTTTCTTAAGTATTTTAACCACATTTAATGGACAATTCAGTGGAATTATATTCACAATGTTATATAATTGTTAACAGTTAGTTATGAAAGGTTTATAATGTCTCTACTAAGAGACTCAACTATCCACTTCTAGAATGGGGATTTGAACCTAGGACTCTCGACCCCTCAATTCACAGGCTGTTCATTCTACCTACTAATCTAATACCTCCATCTGCTCTCCCCTCCGACCAGAATATAGGGAGATTCAAACCAGACAAAGATATCAAAGCACTTTACACACATTCCTACAGCACAAATGGCCACGGTTGTGAGGGGGGTAAAAACATCCACCAAGATATTTCTCCCAGGCTACTACTTTTCATTTTGAGTTTTCAAAAGCTAGAAAAATATAAATATCCCACCTATAGATCAAGCCTGCAGATCTACAAAAGCAATGTCTGGACCCCAAAATAAAGTTATAAGGACAAATTCTTGCATTAAGTAGATTACACTCTCATCAAATGACAGGTAACTTATTCAAACCTGATTTTTATTGTAATAAAGCTTCTTCATTAATTTAAAAAAAGGGCACTTTCATTCTAAGAACAAGTCTAGTCGTCCACCATTCTGCCCATTTTGGAACTACCAAAAAAAAAAAAAAAACTTTCTAAATATTGGGTATTTTTATGTGCTGAATTGTGAAAACCAAGGAAAATTATTTCTTTGCAAGCTGAACGCTGAAGCTTAAACAAAACAAAACAAAAAGATTTTGATCCCATTGGTGCCAATTTTATGCTCTTTACATCCCTCCCCATTTTTTTTCAGTTTGAACTCTAAAATCAACAGCCATTTTTTAAATATATCACAGCTTTCCCTGGCTGGCGTAGCTCAATGGATTGAGCGCGGGCTGCGAACCAGGCATCGCAGGTTCGATTCCCAGTCAGGGCACATGCCTAGGTTGCAGGCCATGTCCCCCAGCAACCACACACTGATGTTTCTCTCTCTCTCTCCCTCTCTAAAAATAAATAAATAATATCTTTAAAAATATATATATATATATATCACAGCTAATGCAATTCAGTCCAGAAAACTGTTTCCCAAACATGTTTCTTCTGTGCACACCGCTCTCTACCTCCTAGCATCACCACTCTGCCGTGAGAATAAGCATATTATTAAGCTTTAAATAAAATTGAAGATATTGTGTCTGTAGTTCATGTAATGTCTGTACATAATGCCATCCCCTAAAAAAATAAAACAAAATGATCCTATGTGCCTTATTTATCCACATCTGAAGGAATTCAGGTGGAATTCTTTCTACCAGAAGAAAATTCAATCTATAGAACTAGAGTCCAATTATTATAAATCTTATCAAGTAATGTCAGAAGAGAATCAAATGAAAAACTCCATCAATACCAAACTATCTCACCAATTAATATTTATGACATTTCCATATTTTCTGTCCTCTCTGTTTACATAAAGCAGTGGTGCCAAGACTCATCTCAGGATTATTAGCCTGCAATACAATGATGGGCCTAACTGCCTTGCAAACCAGGACACCAATAAACAGAGTCTTCAAGCTATCAATTTTAAGGCAAAAAAAAAGGCCTAAGCTCTTTCTGCATGCATGCTCCCTGAATAGGAAATAAATTCAGCCTCATATTTTTCAGTTTCATTCATCAGTTCTCAAGCAAGGAATGCTAACTCAAGCCCATCAAATCTATTTAATTCAAATTCCAGGACTAATTTTTAAATGCACCAGGGGGAGGACAGAAAGAAGGCAGAGACATTATATAGAAACATATCTGTCACATTCCAGTTTTATCTTCTTCACCTTTAGTTTGGGGCTGGGGTTTTTTCCTCCCAACCTTCTTATATGAACACAGACATACCTCATTTTATTGCACTTTGCTTAATTACACTTCACAGATGTTGCAGTTTTTACAAATTTAAGGAAAAACCTTGCAGCAGCAATAAGATCACAACTCACTTGATTCTAATACTCGCTTTATTACAGTGGTCTAGACCCAAACCCGGACTATCTCCAAGGTGTGCCTCTAACAGAAGACATTCTCCCCTCCTTAATTCTATACCTCTCAACTTTGCCCTTTGGATTGATTTACTTCTAAATATGATACTAACATAAATGGAAAAAAAAAAAAGATTAAACTAACAGCTTTAGACGTCCTCTAGGAAAGAGAATCTTTAATGCGCCTTCTCTCTCCCCTACAAAGTCCCTCTGATTATTGCCTCTCCCCAAACCACAGCCTCCAAAGCTGTCCATTTAAGTCCAACCCTTTACCCTCTTCCGTCTCTTGGAGGCCATCTGAATCCTTCCTTTTCACCCAATCCTGCTCCTCCCAGCACTGCTCATCCTCTCCAACCTCTGCCTCATCCACCCCAACTCCATGTCTCCCCCACCTTTAGTAACCCCTCTGTCACCTCACCATCAGCAATCACCTCTCCTGTCCTACCAGTTCATCTCAGACATTCTTTCTCCAAAACTCCCTCTGCCACCTTGACCAAGGGACATTTTCTTCAAGACACCATCCCCCAACCTTGCTCACCACCTGCCACTATTCTTTCAGAGTGAGTCCAGCTCAGTAACGTCTTCTATGCCCTCTGCCTTGACCCTGCACCCAGGGAGCCACCAATGCCCCTTCCAATAGTTCCAAAATCGCCCTAAATACCATCCCACTGTGCCCTCCCCATTTCAATACTTGTCTGCCCATTTGGGGACTAATGTCTAATTTAACCCGTCCTGCCAGCTCACCATCACACTCCCCTCACTGAAAGTCCCATCCCCACCAGCTCCTATTCCAACCTCCATAAACACTCCCCAGGAAAATCCTAAATTCTACCCCCTCTGCTGTCCTAACCCACGCTATTCCGTAAGTCTCCACAAATGCCACCACCCCTAGATGACAAACGCCCACTTCAAGCTCAGGTCTCAACCCATGTCAAGCCCCTCACCCGCAGCTCCTACCACCTCTATGAGCCTGCCCTAGGTCCACGCCAAATTCCACGCTCCTGAATTAACACCCCCCCAAGGGTCCTATCCAACCCTGCAATCCCACTGTCTATTGAAATTACCCCCTACCCTGCACCCCAGCTCGGATCCCAAAGTGTCAACTGGTCCAAGCCAACCCCAAATCCACCACCCTCATTCAGTCCCCTCCCCCATTAAAAGCCATCCCACTCCAATCGAATCATCCAGCTCGCCCCAAAACCATCCCAAATTCCACCCCAACCCCCAGCCCAACGCTCCAGTCCCAGGTCCGGTATTCCCTACTAAAAGTCCCCTTCCCCTGTCGCCCCCCTACCCCCAACCTGCCTGGGTCCCACCCTCACCCCACCCCCAGCCCGCGCCTGGACAAGTCTCCCCTGCCAGCCCGCCGTTCCATCGCGACCTCACCCCCCTTCCCCCAACCCGCGCTCCGCAGTCTCCACTCTCATTCTCCCCAGTACCACCCGCCCAGGCTCAGGACAAACGGACCCGGGGGTGGGGGCTCTCCTCACCGGCGAGCCGCTGCAGGAGAAAACGGCGGCGGCGGCGGCTGAGACGGTGATGCCCTTGTCTTCTCCGGGGGCTACAGAGGCGACGCTCTCGCTCCCTTGCCCGTGTCCAGTAAGGTGGCGGATGGCGCGCGGGGACCGGGAGCCTCCTCCTCCTCAGCGACTCCGCTCTGAATCCTCTGCAGTAGCTGCCGAGAAGCCCCACGGGTGGGGGAGGGGACGCTCCGCTGCGGGCTAGGGAGGAGGAGGCGAAGGGAGGGAGCGGGGCACCTCTAAGAAGGGCGGGGAAGGAGGAGCCGGCGCAGCGCCGCGACACGTCCCACAGCCTCAGCGTGCCCGGACCACAACTCCCGGCATGCCTTGCTCCGGCCCGCGCGCGGCCTGCGCAGGCCTCCGCGCGCCCAATGCAGAGGGGCCGCGCCCTCCACGGTCACGGACAATGGGAGAAAGCCAACCACGCACGGGCGGCTTTTGCAGACTGAGAGCCCACATGTGAAAATAGTTAGGTCGCCCCACGGCCCCATCCCCCTGTGGCGATGTTCTCTATCTTCAACCTCTTAAGGCGCGCGGGCGCGCGCGTGATTACACACGCCGCTGCCACCACCACACATTACACACACACGCACGCATCCCGCTGCCGCTGCCGCCGCCGCCACCAGCCACCCACCCACACCGTCTTCTGGCTCGCTGGACTACATTTTCCAGCATGCGCCACAGTCTCCCGCCTTCCTTCCGGTCCCTGCGAAATGCTGGGAGGCTCAGTTCACAGTCCGCCTCCATGTTAAGAAAAAGAAGTGGAGGAGAGGAACAAGGAAAGGAATGTGCCAACCCACTGAGGACGAGCCTAAGTGGATTAGCTCGCCCAAGACGCCCTGCTCTCTTCGCCATCCCCGTTGCCACTATCTCACAAAACTGAGGCAGCAGCTTCCTCCTGGTCTCCCTGAAAATCCGAGGACAATTTGGCAACTTGAATCCAAATGTAAAAAAAGGGCATGGCATAATTCTTGACCTAGCTCCTTTATTTTTTTAAATTCACCTTAAAAAGGTAATAGGAAAATTTGGAAAAGATGAAGAAGGACAAGGTTG
The DNA here is from genome assembly GCA_004024845.1 of Tonatia bakeri. Taxonomy (NCBI): domain Eukaryota; kingdom Metazoa; phylum Chordata; class Mammalia; order Chiroptera; family Phyllostomidae; genus Tonatia; species Tonatia bakeri. Next base: position 347,608 of record PVIA01000384.1, read on the forward strand.
TTATATGAGGTTGTTGTATACGGGGAAAAACGGAAATGTTCACCAACAGGAGATGACTGATATATGTATGCAAACAATGCAGTGCTAAGCAGCCATTTAAAATAATGATACAGATCTATTTATTGACGTGAAAAGCTATTCACATTTATTCTCGTGGGGAAAAAATTTGATTACAAAACAGCATGTTTAGAATGGTCCGACTTACGGGAAATTTGACATAATACTGTATGATCATAGATTTCTGGAAAGAGGTTCCTCGAAATATTTTGAGTGATTATCTTGGAGGAAAGAATATCAGATTTCAAGTAATTTTAATTTTCATATTGCCTGAATTGTTTAAAAGGAGCACGTAATTTCTTAAGCTATAAAATTATTTCCTGAAACACAATTTCTATGCCCAACAACCATATACATCTTTGATGCCTCAAAGCTTTCCATGGCTTCCTGTGCCCTCAGCGATGCTCCAGGGCTAGGCTTGTCTTATTTTCCTGGGAGCTCAACAGTTCCACTATTAAAACACAGAACGGGACCTGGCCTGGTGGCTCAGTTAGCTGGAGCGTTGTCTCCAGGCTGCAAGTCAGATCTCCTGTCAGGGTGCACATGGGGGGCAACCAGTCCATATTCCCCTCTTCCCTTCCTCTCTCTATAAAATCAATAAAACATATCCTCGGATGAGGACTAAAAATATTGGTGTTCACTTAAAATTCCTGTAAGAACGTTAAATTAGTAGGAGAATTTTCTCAATTTTCTTATTTTTTAGAAGATTTTATTTGTTTTTAGAAAGAGGGAAAGGGAGGGGGAAAGAGAGGAAGAGAAACATCAATGTGTGGTTGCCTCTCACATGTCCCCAACCAGGGACCTGGCCCACAACCCAGGCATGGGCCTGAACCAGGAATCAAACCTACAACCCTGCACTTTGCAGGACAATGCCCAACCCACTGAACCACATCAGTCAGGGCCGAACTTTCTCATTTTATTGTCTCTTCTCAAATTTTTCCTTCTTCTGGTCTTTCCACACCCATTGCTCTTTACCACCTACTTAATTTTGAAACTCAAGACAAAGTCCTGCCTTCCATAGAACATATTTTAGGCACTGATTTTCCTTATATCTGAATTCTTACAGCAGTGGCTTCTAATCTGTGGGCCAGAGATCACAGTGGGAAACGGGGAGTGAGGCAGGAGGAATAGTTAGGGGTCCACAGAGCTCTATTTAAACAATGCAACATCTATGGACAATAAATGTCATACACTTAGAAATCTCTTTCCTTCTGTGTGCAGTTCTCCTGGAACATGTAATATGGTATCAGATAATCTCTAATTTAGCATACATCTTGTATTCAATTACAGTATTTTAGACTTCATATATCATTGTTCCCTGGTGTTGTGCAAGAAACACCAGAAAGTGTGAGCTCTACTGGGCAGCCCACAGGAGAAGTGCGCCCGCCGAGAAAACCCAGGTTGCCTAGATCAGAGCGTCGCAGCCCGGGGGCAGCCAGTCCGTCAGCTCCGCCCCACCGGCGTGCCGTTCCATTTTCACCCCTTAGGGATCGCTTTCTCAAAATACATCAGGCACTGTCTTTTTCACACTGTGTATCTCGTGTTCATCCTGTTCTCCCAGCTTTAAAATCCCACTCTCGCCCCCCACCGCATCACCTGATTCCTCTGTTCTCTTTTCTTAGAATGGTAAGACAGGTACCTAAGACGCATTAGCTAGGTCCCTTTGCCTCTCTGAGTTGCACTGGCCATCCCCTCTCCTAAATCCTTTTCACTCCTCCTCCTCCTTTTCCCTACTTCCCCTAATGGCAGAAAGTGGGGGCTGGGTAATCAAAATTAGAAGGGGCCTGGTCTCTCCTGTGAGTAAAGGATTATCCGAATTAGGGGAATCCCTATGAGGAAGCTTCCTGGCCTGGGAATCTAGGAATCAGATCCTGAATTAGACCTTGCCATGAACATGCTGGGTGACCTTCGGCGAACCCTTTTCTGAAGCCCAGTGTTTGTTTACATCTTGAAATGGAAGGAATGATTCCTGTTCTGTCACCACATAAGGTCATTAGGAGAATCCAATAAAACAATGTGTAGGAAAGTGTTTTGAATATCGCAAAGTGCCATTTATAGTCTGAACCCTTTCATCTAATTAGAGAAGCATCTCTCCAGATCCCTGCCAAGTCTTGGTATGCATACCCTTCACTCAGAATTAAATTACTATTAATGAATTTATTAAAGTATTTAAGGAACTAACTCCATTAAGCCAATTTAATTCCTTGATAAATTTTCTACATAGCACAGTTAAACAACTTCTAACTGTTCTAGATTTTCTATACCGAATTTTCATCCAGATATATGCTTTTCTCTATCAATTTTACAAGAAAGATTGGATTCATCAGTTCCCTGTGCAACTCTTACTGATTATTGCTTCAGCCATTAGAAATTTCTCGTCGTGGTTCCCACCGACTCCACCTTTTCCTGGGGGCAGTCTGAGCAGTTGTCAGTGTTACTTTGTATTGATTACTTCTACCGAGTGGGATTTTCCCAGAAGTCAACTTTGCAATGTTCAATGTCACCAACAAAGATGGGATCATTCAGTTTGCTTTTCCATCCATAATAAACTTTTACCATGTGCAGTTTTAGCCATTGTCCGTTTTATTTTGTGTTGATTATTTCAACCACATCCCATTTTTTTCCTGCAACCCAATTAAAACAAACTCAGGGGCAAAGTGACAGTGTCAAACACTATCCTTTGCCTGTAACTATCTGATTAATGAGAACTGAGATGGTTTTGTCCCAGCTATGGTAATGAACTGGCATTGAACTCCATCTCTCAAAGCATCTCTTTAGGAGTCTTGGCACAAGTGTGGGCTGGTATATTACCACCAGAGAATGAACATTAGAGACCGTGTTAGGAGAATCAATCTTTTTTTTAAAGATTTTATTTATTCATTTTTGAAGAGAGGGGAAAAGAGCGAGACCTGGAGAGAAACGATGTGTGAAAGAGGCTGCCAGTGAGAGAGAGGCCAGTTGCTGCCTCTCTCACACCCCCAACTGGGGACCTGGCCTGTGAACCTGGCATGTGCCCTGACTGGGAATCAAACCAGTGACCTCTCGGTCTGCAGGCCGGTGCTCAACCACACAGCAACAACAGCCAGGGCGAAAATCGATCTTTAATGAGCCAGGGGCTGTGCTGGTGTCTTAGATCCATTATCTCATTTCATTCTTCAGCCTAAATGTCCTTCACGTGACCATTTTATAGTGGAAGAAATTGAGACCCAGAGAGAGGAAGGGGTTGGCCAAATTAGGATCAGAAACAGACCCTGGTTTAGCTCACAGTTAGTGCAATTTGAATATTTCTAAGTTCCAAAGTTATCTAATTTAATTTTTAAACTTTTGGTATAATCTTGCTGCAAAATTATAATTTTTGAGGTTAGCTAAGATACGAAATAAGAAAAATATATGCCTATAAACAAAGCATTCTCAAAGAGCTTTTTGTAACAGCAAATGATGCAAGGAGTGTAAATATTTTGTAAATGACCCAACACAAGGCAAATGAATGTTTCTACCACTTGTGATAAAGGCTGTTAAATACACCTACTATGCTTGCCTGACAGAGTGCTAGGAAACTATTAATACACAACTAACATTTGATAGACGGACATCAAAGGCCCAGCCTAATATTTAATTCTAATAGCCAATATTAAAGGGATGTGATTGCATCCTGCCTATCCTTTAAGACCTAAGCCAGTCATCAGGAAGCCTCTCCTGACCCTGCCTGGGCTAGGAGCCCACTTAGTTCCCACAGCCTGCGCACACTGTCATTTTGTTGTCTCTTTACTGCCCTCAAGGACACGGACCGAGATGATTTGGTTCACTTCTGTGGCCAGAGCTCTCTTCAGCCCAGAGATTCTCACAGGGTAAAGTTTCAGTAGATGGAGGTTGAATTAATGAATCAATCAATTAACATAAGTATATAGACTATATGTACTTGTCAATTAAAATGACAGGGAAAATACCTCAATAAAGCTGAAAAAATTAAGCACAAGGGACAAGTGCACATTAAGTGCAGAGCAAAAGTAAATCACAAACAATCTGCATGCAATGGTTCCAGCTGCCTGAGCTCCCACGCAGCAGCAGGACAGAGCGTCGCCGTCCTAGGTTCAGATCCTGCCTCAGCCAGCATTGCGTGTCCTTTGTGAAGTCATTTCTTCTCCTGTACCTGTTTCTTTTCTTTTTTTAAACGTATTGATTTTTTTTAGAGAGAGGAAGGGAGAACAAGAGAGAGAAACATTGATTTGCTGTTCTACTTATTTATACATACATTGGCTGAATCTTGGATGCACCATGACTGGGGACCAAGCCCCCAACCTTGGTGTATCAGGATGGTCCTCCAACCAACTAAACTACCAGACCAGGACCTGTACCCGTTTCCTTATCCATTAAATGGCTGACCGTGCAGAATTCCCAGAGCAGGTAAAAGGGTTAATTAAGGTATCAGATGTTTTTCATGCTATGGGAACTGTTCTTCATGCTATAGAAGTGAAGACTGTTACTAACAAGTGTCAGCGGAGAATTGAGAGGGAAGTTTACAGTCAGGAGGGTCCTTTGCATAAATTACGCTGCTCGAGTTCACAGACTTAAAAAAGAAGCGTACCAAATATTGTGGGTTGAATTGTGTCTCCTGCAAAGATACAGGCATGCCTCATTTTACTGCATCTCACTTTACTATGTTTCACAGATTTTTCAATTTTACAAATTGAAGGCAGGACCCTCCACCAGCAAAAACAGTACAAGTTGCTTTATTGTGGCGATCTGGACCCAAACCCTGAATGTATCTGGGATGTGCCTGCACGTCCAAGTCCTAACACCTGTACCTGTGCACGTGACCTTAGTTGGAAGTAGGCTCTTGGCAGTTAAGAATATCAGGGTGACATCAGTCTTGGATTTAGGTGGACTCTACATCCAATGAATGTGTTTTTATAAGAGAAGAAGATTAGCCCTGGCTGGCCTAGCTCAGTGGATTGAGCTCGGGCTGCGAATCAAAGCATCGCAGGTTCGATTCCCAGTCAGGGCAAATGCCTGGGTTGCAGGCCATGTCCCCCAGCAACCGCACACTGATGTTTCTCTCTCTCTCTCTTTCTCCCTCCCTTCCCTCTCTAAAAAAATTTTTAAAAAAATTAAAAAAAAGAGAAGATTAGAGACATAGACACCAGGAGGAAGGCCATGTGAGATAGAGGCAGAGATTAGTCAGGTACCCCAAGCCGAGGACCATCAAAGGTTGCCAGGAGCCTCGAAAAGCTAGGAGACAGGCATGGAGGGATTCTCCCTCAGAGCCTCCAGGCGGAACCAACCCTGCCAACACCGTCATTTCAGATTTCTGGCCCCCACCACTGGGAGAGAACAAGTTTCTACTGTTGAAGCCACCGGTTTGCAGCGATGTGTTAAGACAACCCTAGGAAACTAATACAGCAATTAAGCTGGAAACCCAAGTAATCAAGTCATTAGCAAATACTTTGCGCCCCACCCCCCCAACCAATTCAAAGGAGCCTATTTTGGGAAATGTTTATCAGTTCATTTAATTTGTCATCTCTAACAGCAGCTCTGAAAAATTGGTGTTAACACCCATTGTCTTTAAATCTGTGCCTTTTCTCTTTTTAACACTTAATTGCACTCTTAGTTCTTGCCCTGTCTCCTGGGATGGCTCATTCTTCAGTTTAGCCTGGAGAACTCTGGCGTCACACAAAGTGCACAGATATGAGGAAGCCAGATCTAGGTTCGTGTCCCAGCTCAGTCACTTCGAGGCTGCGACACTGGGAAAATCACTGGGCTTTCTGGGCTGCCATGTCCTCAGTTGGGTCCTTTCTCATTATAGGGTGTGAGGTTTGAACATGTGTGTGGCTTGCTCTCTCAAGGTGAGGGAGGGATAGCATGTGGTAGGGAGAAACACATTGGTGTCCACTAAGCATGAAAGGGGCCTCCCCAAATATTTTTTTCTATGTAAGATCCCAGATCCTTTGCAAGGGAAGGACCAAATAATGACCAGGATATAAGCTGGACTTAATTTGATTTAAATTCAGTAAGGTAACATATTATTTCTTACTCCCCTAAGTTTGTGGAGTAAGATTCATACCCACTATGCAATCAACAGAAAAAAGTGAAACTGACAGCCGCTAAATTGCACACAATAAAATTACTTATTGACTACGAATTGATGGAAAAATAAAATAAATCTTCCAGACAAAATATAGATCTGTAAATCTGTCCCAGGAAAAGTGGACTTGATAGAATGTAGAAATGACGACCATAAAAGATAACTTACAATGATAGAAGCTTTAATCACTAAACTGCGGTATGGATTTTTAAAATTAACTGGTAGCTCAAATCGTCATAATAAAATTTATGCAGAAAATTATTTTTCACATGAAAATAATTATAGCTCCATGTAAGTGAAAGTGGATAAGCTGGAAATAGATTGGATAGGCTATGTAGACAATAGTGTCGACAATAAAAATAAAGGAAAAAAAATAGGCTGTGTAGAGAAATCAAAGGTATTGAACTGACCCAGTGGCATTTCTTCTGGGAAATATTTTCTCAGTGAAAAGTGATCAATATGATACAACCCCATCTAAAACTCTGTATTCATAAACACAAGACAAAAACATCATTAGGGCCAAAACAGGAGGACATCCCTGGCTGATGTTGCTCAGTGGATTGAGTGCCGGCCTGCAAACCAAAAGGTTGCTGGTTCGATTCTGGGTCTGGGCATGTGCCTGGCTTGCAGGCCAGGTCCCCAGTTGGGGGTATGCAAGAGGCAGCCAATCATGTTTCTCTTTTGCATCGATGTTTCTCTCCTCTCTTTCTCCCCCCCACAAAAAAACCCTCCAAACAAAAAAACAGAGGAGAATATATATCCTGATCTCTCTGCTGAAGCTCCTGGAGAGAAAATAGAAACGGAGACCAAGGTCAAGTCTTTGCTGACCTACATTTTACTAAGAACACTTCTCTGATTCTTCCATCAATTCATCATCAATAAAAACTTCACTGTGTGCGATTTCACTGCCCTAAAGTTTTGGTTTTTTTTTTTCCTGTTGACCATGTAACGGTCAGTGCCCATGTAGGGAAGGTCCCTGGGGCCTCACTGCTTAACATTCGCTTTGTCCGTCCATTGCTCCATCTGTCCACTCAGCAGTTACCCAGCCCTGACAGGAATCAGGCCAAGGCCCTGACCTCAAGTACTGACACTTCCACTCCTTTTTTCTAATCTTACGCATTTTCTTATTATTTCTTTGGGGAGGACCTCCAGTACAATCTTAATAGAAGTAGCGATAAGGGGCACTCTATTTTTATACTTCTCCAGTAAATGTGATGTTTCACATAGGTTTGTTTTTGTGCATGCTTTTCTTCAGACAAAGAAAGTTGCCTTTTATTCTTAGAGAATTTTATCAGCCCTGGCCAGGTAGGTCAGTTGGTTAGAGCACCATCATGATACGCCAAGGTTGTGGATTCGATCCCTGGTCAGGGCACACTACAAGAATCAACCAATAAATACATAAATAAGTGGAATGACAAATAGCTGTCTCTCTCTCTAATCAATAATTTTTTCTTTAATTTGAAAAGGATCTTTTCATAAATAGGTGGTCACTTTTATCAAATTATTTTTCTATATCTCTTGAGATGATGCTATGATTTTTTAACTTTATTCTACTAGTGTGGTAAATTATATTGATTAAAATTCTAATGTCAAATCAGCCTGGTATTTCTGGAATAAACACAACTTGGTTGTATAGTATTATCCTATTTTTAGATCTTTGGATTTGGTTTGCTGATTTTCTGTTTTGGATTTTTTGTACCTTTGTTTGGCCTGTAATTGCCCTTCCTTATAATGTGCCCGTCAGGTCTGTGCATCTGGGCACGGCTGACCACATGGTCAGCTGGGAGGCACTTCCACTTTTCTGTTCTCTGGAGACATCTGAACCTGGAGTTTTCTTTGTGGGAAATTTTTTTTAATAAAAAACTCAGTCTCCTTAATAGAAACAGGACTGCTCAGTTTTCCTATTTCTTCTTGTGCCAATTTTAGTAAGCTGTGTTTTTGTAAGAATTTGTCCACTTCCTCTGAGTTTTCAGGCTTATTGGGATATAATTATTCATAATATCCTTTCATTATCTTTTTGATGAATCCAGGATCTGTAATGATGACACTCTATTTATAAATTGATACTGTCTCTTCTTTTTTATCTTCATCAGACTGGTTAGAAATTTATCAATTTTAGTAGTCTTAATTGTTCTTTTGATCCCGTCTTTTGTATCTTTGTTTTCTATTTTATTAACTTAGAACTATTTTTTCTTCCTTCTACTTTATTTGGATTTAATTTCTGGATGTTTTTCTTAACTCCTTATGATAGATATTTAGATAATTAATTTTCAGCCATTTTTCCTTTCCAATATAGGCATTTAAAGCCATAAATTTCACTGTAAGCGTGGCTTTAGCTGCATTCCACAATTTTAAAAAAGAACTTTTTTAAAAAAGATTTTATTTACTTATTTTTAGAGAGAGGGGAAGGGAAGGAGAGAGGGGGAGAAACATCAATGTGTGGTTGCCTCTCACATGCCCCCCAATGGGGGACCTGGCCTGCAACCCAGGCATGTGCCCCAACTGGGAATTAAACCAGTAACCCTTTGGTTCACAGGCCGGTACTCAATCCACCGAGCCACACCAACCAGGGCTAAAAAAAACTTTTATTTATAGATTTTAGACAGGAAGGGAGATAGGAAGAGGAAGAGAAACATCACTTTGTTGTTCCCCTTATTTATCCATTCATTGGTTGATTCTTGTATGCACCCCGACTGGGGATTGAACCTGCAACCTTGACATGCCAGGACAATGCTCTAACCAACTGAGCTACCCGGCTAGGGCTCCACAAGTTTTGACAAGTTGTATTTTCATTATCACTCAATTCAAATATTTTTTCAATTTCTATTATGGGTTTTGGGTTTTCTTTTTTATCCTCACTAGAGGACATTTTGTCATTATTTTTAGACAGAGGAAGGGAGGGTGGGAAGAGAGAGAAAGAGAGAGAGAGAAACACTGATGTGAGAGAGAGAAACACCGATTGATTGCCTTCTCATATGCCCCTCAACCAGGGATCAAACCTGCAACCTGGGTATGTGCCCTGACCAGGAATTGAATCCATGACTTTTTGGTCCACAGGATGATGCTCCAACCAACTGAGCTACACCAGCTGGGGAAATTTTTTTTTTTTAATCCACAGATTATTTAGTAGTGTATTGTTCAATTTCCAAAAAAAATTTGGGATTTTCTAGTTTTCTTTTCATTTTTTATTACTAGCATAATCCAACTGTGGTTATTGAGATACCCTATATGATTTCAGTTCTTTAAAATTTGGTTAGACTTACATAATATTTCAGAATATCAATAAATAAATATTCCATTTGCATGGTCATATTGAACTACTGGAAGTTCCCAGATTTTGTTTTTCCCTGCATGACCTTTTTGTCTAAACCATGTGCCACAAACTCAAATGCCTACATTTGAAAGGGGCAGAGACAATAGAAAATGAAAAGAAGCTTTAGACTCCTAAACTGGTACAAACAGAAAGTAGCCTGAAAAACCTCCTCAGCCGCCACACTGGCCACCTTTCACGGAAAAGGAAGGAGGACTCGGAGTGCAGAACCGATGCCCACAGAGGAGCGTCCCCAAGTCGGGCAGAACCACGGAACTGTTCAACTTCAGAGTCAAAAGACCTGCCTGGTCTCCGAGTTGTTCCGTTGTTCCAGACCAGCCACTCCTGTGAGCCTCTGCTTTCCTCCCTCTTCAAGTGGGAGGGTGTGCAGTAGTTATCCTGGGCCTGCGCCAGGGCAGTCTGTTGGGTGGGGAGAGACCAGATGACTTGTCTCTTTGGCAGAAGTTCAGATAAAGCATAGCTATGCTTGATGAGATTACTTAAGGAACTACACCCAAGGAGCCTCATTTGCATCTGAACTTGACTAAAGCAATGAAATTCTGGATCTCAAGTTGATGCTGTAATGAGACAAGACTTTTAAGGGGAATTCAGAGAGAATAAGTGTATTTTGCCTTGGGGTCAAGAGGCAGGTTATGTGAGCCGGCCTCCAAAGTGGTCCCCCAGTGATTTTTACCTCCCGATATTCACACCCCGGCCAGAGTGTGACTTCTGCAATTAGGTAATAAAAAGCTCTGTGGCTTTTGCCACCTCTTTCTTGGGGCACTGGCTCTGGCAGAAGCAGCTGCCTTGCCCTGAGAACAGGTTCACGTTATGAGGAACCGAGACCTCCTGCCAACGACCAAGCTTCCTGTCAAAGTCCTTCAGACGGCTGCAGGCCTGGCTGGTGTTTTAGCTGCAGCCTCACGGGAACTGTGCACCGGAATTCTTAGTTAAGCCACTTCCAAACTCTCGACCACAAAAAATAGGCAAGGAAATAAATGCCCATTGTTTTAAGCCACTGAGTTTAGGGATAAGTTTTAATGTAGAAATAGATAGTTTATACTCTCACTTGGACTGCTTATACTTGAACTATTAAAGATCTGTTTAGGTCACGCAAAGTCATTGTTATAGCAACTTGAACTTACCACTAGTACAAAGCTGTTCCCCTGACGAAGACATTTCTTGAGTGCCACCACACACCCCGCCCCTTCACCTGGCTCTCTCCAGCTCATCCTCAGCTCTCTCTGCCTCTGAGAAGCCTACTGTCCCTAGGGGCAGAAAGGCAGTACCACTGCCTTTCCCTCGGCAGTGGTACTGATCACTCTGAGTAATAACCAGCTATGTCCACGTCTGCCTTCTGCAGCAGGTGATGAGTTTCTTGAGGGCAGGGCCCCAGGCACAGAACCAGTCAAGGAAAGAGTACGGGAGTTGGTGAATGTTTACTGGATGGCTGAATGAATTAGGAAACAGCTTCACACCCCTGCGGGCCTTAGTGACTTCGGAGGGCCTCTGTGAGATGGAACTCCTGTACCCACGGAGTCTTCAGGGACCTTAGAAGAGGACCCAAAGCTCCCTTAGAAAATTCCTTTGTTAGACCCACAGTGCATTTAGAATACAGACAACGCTCAAGGAGACTTTCAAGATATTTTCAGAGATTTGTAGTTGTAAGCAAAAAAAATAAAATAACAGAAAATTCCCACTGATTTAAGAGAAGGAATTCATTAAAAGAGTATGGGAGTAGACACATGAAAAGGTACTCAATGTCATTAGCGATGAAAGAAGCACAAGTCAACACCACAGTGAGATACCACCTCAAACTCACTATAGTGGCCAATAACTAAAAGGACAGACAATAACAAGTGTTCGCAAGGACATGGAGAAGCTGGAAACCACACACGCTGCGGGCGGAAATGTAAAGCGGTGCAGCTGCTCTGGAAAACAGTCTGGAGGTTTCTGACAAAGTTAAACATAGAGTTACCATATAACCCAGCCATTCCGCTCCTAGGTGTACACCCAAGAGAAATACACACACACACACACACACACACACACACACCAGCCCTATTCGTAATAGCCAGGGTGGAAACAACCCAAATGTCCATCAACTAACGAATGAATAAGTAAAACGTGGCGTATCCATATCATGGAAAGTTATTTGGAACAAAAGTAATGAAGTATGCCCTGGCCAGGTGTCTCAGTTGGTTGGAGCATTGCCCACGTGCCAAAAAGCTGCAGGTTCGATCCTTGGTCAGGGCACATACATGAGGCAACCGATCAATGTTGCTCTCTCACATCAATGTTTCTCCCCCCCCCCCACCTCTCTCTCTCTCTCTCCTCTTCCTCTCTCCCTAACATCAATAAATAGCCCTGGCTGGTGTGGCTCAATGGGTTGAGATTCAGCCTATGAACCAAAAGGTCGCTGGGGCACACGCCTGGGTTGCAGGCCAGGACCCCAGTTGGGGGTGTGTGAGAGTTTCCTCAAAACCTGTTGATGTTTCTCCCACTCATCAATGTTTCTCTCCCTCTCTTTCTCCCTCCCTTCCCCTTTCTCTAAAAAATACATAAAATATTTAAAAAATAAAGTCAATAAAATATTCTTGGGTGAGGATTATTAAATAAAGTAATAAAGAACAGATAAGACATGCTACAGTGTACAGGAACCTTGAAAACATTACGCTATGTCAGAGAAACCAGTCAGAAAAGACCACATATTGCACAATCACACTTATGTGACATGCCCAGAGCGGGCAGATCCACAGCAGACAGTGGACTAGTGACGGCCTAGGGATGAGAGAATGTGTGGGTTGAATTACGTTCCCCCCAACAGACATGTTAGATTCCTAACCTCTGGTACCTGTGGATGTGACCTTATTTGGAGAAAGGGTTCTTGCCGATGTAATGAAAATATAAATAAGATGAGGTCATGCTAGAGAAGGGTAGATTCATAATTTAATAAGACCGATGTTATAAGGAAAGAAGAGACACACAAGGGAAGGATGCCCCGTGAAAATACGAGACGCAGGAGAGAACGCCTGGCGGCGAGCAGCGGAGCCAGCAGTTGGGAGCGGCGCGCCGACCAGCGGAGGAACGCCCTCCAGCAGCTCCAGCAGCTGCGAGAAAGGCACGAACAGACTCTCCCGAGCCGCCTCCTGAGAGAGCGTGGTCCTGCCAGCACCTAGATTTTGGACGGCTCCGAACCTCCGCAACGGTGCGAGAACAAATTCCCGCTGCTTGAAGCGCCCCAGTGTGTGGCACTTCGTTACGGCGGCCCCAGCCAATCCCTCTGGGGGGCCGGGGAAGCCGAGCGACTGCTGAAGGGCGTGGGCCTCCTTCCCGGGTTGGCAGAAATGTTTACGGTTGATTGTGGTCAGGGTCGCGCGGCCCTGGGAGGAACCGCAACGGGACTGCGTCTCGATAAGCCTGTTACACGAAAAACTCGGAAAGTTCTGTTGGAGAGTTCATAAAATCAACAAGCGTCCTGGAGAATCCGGTGTGGAGCCAGGTGTGGATCCCACCCCAAACCGTGCAGACCCGGGCTGGGAGAACGCGCAGCTGCGTTGTCGAGCACTAGTCACTGCAGACTTGGAAAAAGTACCGTGGAATAAAGCAGGTCCTCTTTTTAAAATATCAACTTGATATGTAATTTGCATTCAATAGACTGCACCCACTTAAAGTGTATAGTTTGGTGACTTTTGAAAAACATGTGTATCCCCTGTGACTGCCATCACAATCGAGACAAAACCTTTGCACCACCCACCAAAGTTTCCTGGGGTCCTTTCACCGGGAACTGGCCCCTCCAACTCCAGCCCAGGCCAGTATGGACCTGCACCCTGCCTACGTCCTGAGCCTGCTTCTCCAGCCTTGGCGCCATTTCCCGGAGTCACCCAACACCCTTCCAATAAACCCCGTTACCTGCGCCAGGTTCGGAGTCTGTTCACAGCCAAGCATCCCTACTGACAACACAGGGAGACAGGGAGTAAGGAGGAGGCAGCAGAAAAGTAACTCAAGGGAAACGTGTTTACTCTGAATCCTGAATCCATTTACATAAAGTTCAAAAACAGAAGAAGGTAACTGATATATTATGCTGGGATGCATTACTATTTGGTAAAATCATGAAGAAATCCAGGCAGGTCTGTGATGGTTCAGCAAATATTCACTGTGCCCCCCTCCACTGCGAAGGGACTGCACTTCCCGCCCCGCGGAGGTTGGGCTTGGCCACAGGCCTTGGTTTGGCCCGTGGGATGTCAGTAGACAGGACCCCAGCTGTGCCGTTTGGCGTGGCTCGCACACTTCAGCGAGCTTCCAGAAGAAGACAGCGCCCCGGGCAGACTCTGATCCAAGCAGGCAGCAGACCTGGATCCAGCCCGCCCCCGACCAAGCCCAGCCCAGTTTAGTGCAAAGCTGTTAACCTGTGGACCATGAGCGTGAGATAAATCCTCATTGGGCGTTGAGGCAGTACGTGGCAGTGTTACAGCGAGTCCTGACTAATGCAGTAAGCAGCAGCAAATTCGGAAAGAGAAAAGAGGAGATGTGATGAGGGCCTCCAAGGATTAGTTATGCTTCATTTCTCAGGCTTAAAGCTGGGTTCACAGGTGTTCGCTTTGTCATTATCCTTTAAACTATGCACATCCATTATACACACTTTGCTATTTCTGATTTTCTGACTTTTTTTCAAAGTTAAAAAAGTGAGGAGGAGCCCGGGGCCATGGCCTCCCACAGACTGTCACTGCTGGGGAGTGGGCGGGCAGCTTTAAGGAGCTGATGCGAATGAGGGCGGAGGGGGCCGGGAGCACGGAAGTGCAGAGACAGGTCAAACGAGGGCAAAACGGTGGGACGGCGCTCCCATCAGGGGCGCGTGTACTGACGCAGTAAGACAGCAGTTGCACCTGCGTGGTAGAATATTAGATTTTATTTTCGTCTTTATCCTCCTCTGGATTTCCCTAATTTTCTGCAATGCACGTACATGGCTTTTGTAGTCAAAGACAAGAACAAAAAAAATGTAGCGGCAGATACGAGCGGTGACTTCCCAACAGGCCTCTCTCCCTCTCCCCTGTTGTTGACAGGACGTTCCCCAGCCGCCCTGGGAACAGTCCTCACCAGGGCAGCTGGTGTGGTGCTGCCTGTGCGCCCCGGTTCCCACAAGTGGGATGAAAGGGGAAATCTCCTGCTGGAGAGTGGGGGCAGAATTTTAAGAAGTTCCCTCCCAGATAGAAAAGAAAAAAGACAAGGGGGGAAGATTTTGTGCACCGTCCTGGAACACTGTGACATTTGGACCTGCAGCAGCCATCCTGCAACTTTGAGGGATGATGTTGCCCAGAAGGGTGGCCAAGGGGAGAGAGGCAAGGTCCCACCCGGGGACAGGCTGAGCCACTGGGTCAATGTAGAGACTGTTCTGCTGACTTCCTGCTGAGAGAGATTATAAGGCTTCTATGGCTTACGCCACTTTCGGTTAAGAAGACTCAGTTACAGCCAAAAACATCCTAATTGCCACAGAATATTTCTTAAGAGCGAGAGGAGACATATCTGAATAGCTTAGAGTCGCATCTCCTCTCCCAAGACAGCCAGCTCAGCGTGTCTGAGTTAGCCCGATGGCATCGGCCCCCGGGTTCCCAGGGCTCCCTGTCTAACGAGGCCACTTACTCAACAGGGGCATTTCCTACGTGACATTGTCACACAGCGATTCCCTCCTCACATGCACTCAATTTAAAAGTTCCTCTGCAAGTTATGTAAATATCTAACCGCTATACTGTACACCTGAAACAAATACAATATTGTATGTTATCAGAAAAATTCTTTAAAGAAAAAAATTTCCTTCTTTTTAATCATTCATGTCAGCAAAGTACTGTCCTCTCCGTTTCAGCGTGACTGGGACAGGGCCCTTTCCACTGGGACTCTGGCTGCGGTGCAGGGGGGCAATGAGAGTTCCAGGCTCTGCTTGTGCCCTGCTCCCCTGCTGGTGTGTCTCCCCCTATTATACGCTGTTTTATGTTTGCTCTGCTGAGTGGGCTAGTTGTGTGTGTCCCACACCCTCTTAGGATGACAAAGTGTTGAGCAAAGAAGAAACCTTAAGATAGTGACAGGAGGGTGGATATGAACTAGAACCGACCAATGTCAATGTGTAGCGATTGCACCAGGCTCTGTCCTCTCCACCAGACTTGCTCCTCAAGTTGCACGCAGGGTAAGGCCCTTCATCTGCCAGGGTTCATCTCAAGAAATCACCAGTGCCTCTCACCTCCTCAGAGAGTGAGCTTTTAGAAACAGAAGTCAGCCCTGGCTGGTGTGGCTCAGTGGATTGAGTGCCAGCCTGCTAATCAAAGGCTCACCAGTTTGATTCCCAGCCTGGGGCACATGCCTGAGTTGGGGTCAGGGACTCAGTAGGGGGCGTGTGAGAGGCAACCACACATTGATGTTTCTCTCCCTCTCTTTCTCCCTCCCTTCTCCTCTCTCTAAAAAATAAATAAATAAAATCTTTTTAAAAATTAAAAAAAAAAAAACAAATCATGTCACACTATTTCTTTGTGGAAAGCCCTGTACTGCTTTCCATCACACTTGGTCTGCATTCGCTCCTGTTTTCTTTTCTGTGCCTGTCACGTGTGTGGGACGGAGACCCTCCAGAGAGGCAGGGCTCCAGGATTTCTGCTGTAGAGACACTCCAAGGTCCTCCCGAATACAGTGTTCTGAGAATGCCAAGCCTGCAATCTCTAGCAACTGGCTGTTGTTCAGGAAGAAACTTCAGCGGCCCCTCTGACTCCAGATTTGAACCCATCTGTGCTCCATGAAGACAGGCTGCTGGTGGAAATCATCAGGGTTAGGGGTAACTTTATAGCTGCTACCCAAGCTGGGACTTTCAGGTCACCTCAGCTGGAAGAGTTGCTCTAAAATGCCAGCTCACAACGGTATCCAATTTATCTAGTTCTTCACCTTGGCTAAAGCCCTGGAAAGTCCTGTACTGACCCGGACGCCTGGCTTGGGTGCCATAACTGAATGTAGCCACAAGAGGGCAGGCATGCACTTTGTCAACTGTAGGGATTCGGCTTCAACCCGAAACAATTAGAGATGTTTTTAACCTGATCACAAGAAGATGGGCCAGATGGAGATCTGCAGGTGCTCTGATGAAGGCAAATAACTCAATGTGTTTTTAAAATGACATTCTTTAAATACAGGGGCCAGCAGAAATAAGACCTGCTTGAGTGTGAGTGGTAGGATAATAATATGGGTGTAATAATTTATAGTTTTAATTTGAACATTTCACCTAAAATGTCATATTTGTGTGCTTAACTGTGATAGTTATGTTACAGAATCACATGCTAATGATTTTGTAACAAAATATTTTGTAATAAAAGGGGTGTTATTTGTGTCAGACACTGTATTTGTTCAACTATAACAGCCCAGGAGACTAGGGTCATTTTCTCTTCACCCAAGGACATTTTTTTTCTTTGTTTTTAGAGAGAGAAGGGAGAGAGAGAAACATCCATGTGAGAGGGAAGCATCAATTGGTTGCCTTCCATACGGGCCCAGAGCAGGGATGGTATGGGCCTGGACCAGGATGAGAACCTGCAACCCAACTTCTGTGTCCTCACAGTAATTGTAAGCTGCCACCTTTCTGTGGGATGACGTTCCAACCGACTGAGCCACACCGGCCAGGGCTAGGGTCACTTTAGCAACTGGGAGCAAATGCTATAGTACTTATAAACACCCCTTCTAGAAAAGGGTATTTTAATCTGGGATGCACAAACCCATATAATTCACGAGATCTGTAAACTTGGATGGGAAAAAACTATGTCTTTATGTACATTAACCTTTAATGGAATTTCGTATTTCCTTCAGCTGTGAGTGTAGGCAACCAAACTGCAGGAGCAGTGACAGTGACCTTGCTGCTAACAAGAATCAGATATTTTTATACCATCGTCAGTTGTTCCATACATCTGTCACTCACCTTCATCACTCACTCACAATTAAGAGTTATTAAACCTGCTTCCAGCTTATGTCATTGAATGTGTTAATAAAGAAGTACATACTTCACTATATTGCAAGTGTCCTTTTATATCCTGATAGTTAAATTTCAATACTAGTGGTTTCCTTTTTAATCCTGTGTTGCTAAAATGGGTGCTGTCTCAGGGCTGCCCCATCGGCCCCAGGGAGGGTGGTGGTGTGCCCTGCTCCGTGGTGCCCCGACCCTCCAGGGTGGGCCTCAGAATGAGGGCCCCCCGTGGTCTCCTGAGCACCAGCACACAGACATAAAAATGGAGGATCTTTCCATTTGTGTGCTTAACTGTGGAAAGACTCACTTCCACATATAGCCAACGGGTGAGTGTTGGTCACCGACTAAATACATTCTCTTTCTAAAAGTAATGTTATTTATTTTTAAAGTTTTATTTTTATTGATGAGAGAGAGAGAAAGAAAGAAACATTGATCTGTTGTTTCATTTAATTATGTACTCATTGGTTGATTCTTGCATGTGCCCTGACTGGGGAGTAAATACATTATTAAGTTAACAACAAGTGATCATTCACCAACAGAAGTTGTACCTTACTAGGTAATATTGATTACTCACAAGCAGAACTTCTCTCGGGAGTCCCGTCACCACACAGAATCGGCTTAATCCAGCTGGGGCACAAAAGGGTGCCATTCCTCTCTTTTTCCTAAAAGGGTTTTTGGCATATCCCTCTTGGTCCCTGCACCCAGAACTCTGGATGCTTGCTTGAAGAGGATGGTCCTGTTTCCAGACTCCACTGAGTCCAAGAGCCCTTGATCATTGCTGGGGCAATCTCCTGTGATCCGGAGCCGTACTCCGGCTACAGGGGCCTTCAGGAGGAAGTCACCCAAGGCCACTTCCTTCTGGTTCAGGGTCAAGGTCCCAGGGAGTGTTTTGAGGGCTGAGCAATGACAGGTTTTTACAGACAGGGTTTGGGATATACTGATGACACAGTCCCTTCACAGATTTAGTGGCCTCTGATCTCTTTGGTTCTGGTCAGTTGCAGTGTGATGGACCACATCCCAAGATCTTATCTAGACTGGTCTTCAACCCAAAGACTGATCTCCTCCTTGTAGGTGGTTCCCCACCTGGACGGTGGCTCCCCAGGCTATCTGAAACACCAGCTTGGGCGGGACAGCACCATCCTTCTTTGCCAACAGGCTCGAGGCTTTTCTAAGGACTTTTCTAAGGACGGCACTAGTCTTAACTTCTCTCACAGCTGCCACTTCGCAGTAACCACTCAGAAGTGCTCCAGTGTGGGAACAACTGGCTCTTTAAACTCTGCAAAACTCAAAATTACAGGGTGCTCGGTCAACCCAGATTCCAGGTTACGGCAAAGAGCTCCTCCCTCAGCGAAGTTGTGCAGAGCAGCTAGCTCCAGTTTGAGTCTCTCTCTTTTTCTCTAGTATGGACTTGGCTAAAGTAACAAGAAGGAACCAGAAACCATTATTCAAAATTTCCCTACCTTTCTACTTTGCCACACAGCATTGCTACAACCTCAGTCAGCCCATGATATGCGCCCCAGGGCGAGGTAGCTCCTGTCTGCGGACCGCCTCCAGTGAAGTATCACTGGTGTTCACAGCCCTGTGCAGAGCCCTCCCTTTTGGTCGAGGTGGGGGGGAGGGGTCCTGTGATTCACTTTAAAGCCTTAAGGAGCTCTGGAAACTTTTTTCATTTTTGTGTACTTGGGGCCCAGCTGGCTTGTAAAGAAGCCCCCACTAAGCCACATGAACAGAAAGGTCACAGCCCCTCCAGCCATCCCACCAAGCGGTCACACACACACGTGAAGTCATCTTGGAGATTCCACCCCCAGCCACCATTGGACTGAAACCTCATCAAACACCCTGTGAGACTGGCAGAAAAACCACCCAGTCAATCACAGTCAACCAAAAGAACTGGGAAAGGCAATACATGCTTGCTGTTCTAACCCACCAAGTCTGGGGTGGTCTGCCACATAGTAACAGGTAACTGACACACACACAAAGTTTTTTTCAACACACGGGTCTGTTTAGTGTTTTTATCCTCACCCCAGGATATGTCCATTGATTTTCTTTTATTTTTTAAAGACTTTATTTATTTATTTTTTAGAGAGAGGGGAAGGAGAAAGAGAGGGAGAGAAACATCAATGTGTGGTTTCCTCTAGCATGCCTCTCACTGGGGACCTGGCCCACAACCCAGGCATGTGCCCTGACTGGAAATCGAACTGGCAACCTTTTGGTCCCCAGGCCAGCACTCAATCCACTGAGCTACACCAGCCAGGGCCATTATTATTATTATTATTATTATTATTATTATTATTTTATTTTATTTTATTTTAATTTATAGAGAAGGGAAGGGAGGGAGAAATAGAGAGAGAGAAACATAGATCAGGGCTTCTCGTACGGTCCCCAAATGGGTACTGAACCTGCAGCCTAGGCATGTGCCCTGGCTGGAAATTAAACTGGCAACTTTTTGCTTTGCAAGGTGAT
The DNA here is from genome assembly GCA_004024845.1 of Tonatia bakeri. NCBI lineage: Eukaryota > Metazoa > Chordata > Mammalia > Chiroptera > Phyllostomidae > Tonatia > Tonatia bakeri. Next base: position 367,501 of record PVIA01000384.1, read on the forward strand.
GCCCAACCAACTGAGCCACATCAGTCAGGGTTGTCCATTGATTTTAGAGAGGGAGGGCGAGGGAAAGGGAGAGAAGGAGGGAGGGAGGGAGAGAGAGAGAAACAAACAAAAAAAATTGATTGGCAGTCTCCTGTACACACCCCTGCTGGGGATCAAACCCACATCCTGAGTATGTGCCCTGACCGAGAATCGAAACTGCAACCCTTTGGTGCATGGGATGACACTCCAACCAATACACGAGGTTTTGATCAAATGTTTTAATTCTGTATAAGAAGAGTCACAAGTTCCCAGTGTGCAGCGCCCGGGTCCTTCCCACCTGCACCTCAACTGCACCAGTTAATTAAGCACGTGGGTTGGTCACTGGCAGTGCCCTGTGTCCAGGAACCAAAGTCAACGTCAGTTAGAGTTAGTTCTACTTGTGAGTGACAGAAAAATTAAAGCAATAGTGGCTTAAACTACATAAAAGGTTGTTTCTCTTTCACCTAAATGAAGTCCAGAGATAAGTGCGGAGAGCTGGTTTGACTCCACACACTTTCGGGGGCCCAGGCTCCCCCACTCTGGTTCCACCACCCTCAACACATGCTTTTCTCTCGTGGTCCGAGGTGGTGCTCAAGGTCCAGCCGTGGTGACAGCCTTCCACCACCAGCACGAAAGGAACAAAGAAAGACAGGCCCCCTCCCTCCAAGGAGACTTCCTAAAGGTGCGTGGGATACTCCTGCCTGTGTCTCATTTGCTAGAATGCACTCACCTGACCTCGCTAGGCTGGATGACGGGCTAGGAGATGAGGGCTTTGCTCCAAGTGGCTCTGTGCCCAGACGGGAGTCTGGGGTTCACTGAGGATGAGGAGGAGAATGAGTATCGGAGCTAAACCCACAGTGTCCGCCCGCGGTGCTCTGACCGCACAGCTTTCCAGTCTACTCTGATTTCTGGAGAGCAAATCTCCCTGTTCTTACTTTTCATACTTTCTCTGTCAATTCCTAAAAAGAAGAAGGAGGCGGAGGAAATTTGTTAGCATTCTAGCTGGAATTAAAGTAAACTTATACAGTAATGATAGAATTGACACTTTTATGAAGTTGTATCTTTCCATCCAAGAACACAACATGTCTTCTCATTCATACAAGTCTTGTTTTATATCTTTCGATAAGATGTGGTTTTTCTCTTTATAGGTTCTACACCTTTCTTGTTAGGTGTGTTCTCAAGTATTTCATACTTCTGGTTGCTGTGATGTGATTTGACCCCCAGTTTTGTTTGCAGGTATTCATTCTGAGAGTAGAAAAACAGATGGACACGTTGCTCAACCTTTCGGGCAGCGAGTGCTCCTGCGGAGAAGGAGAAAAGGCCTGAGCAGTGGCGCACGGGCCAGTCCGCAGTGGCCAGCGAGCCAGGAAGGGGAACTGACCGTCTGCAGCTGCTTTTTGTGTCTCAATCTAAAGTTTTCTTTAAAAAAAACATAGTCTTGCTTTTTATGTTTATCTTATATGCAGTCACGTTGCTCAATTCTCTTAATTCTAGTAGATTTTATCAGGCTGTTCTGTTTACCGAGCATACAATTTTTTTAACAGTAAAAATGTTTATCTCCTTTTCTTGAATTTATAACAGGTATTTTATCTTCTTATCTTAATGCTCTTGCTAAACCTGGGTGGAATGCTCCATTCATGGACGGAGTTGCTACTGCCTTGGGCAATGGAATCAAAAATTTCACTTACCTGACAAGCTCCACGTCCACCCTGGTGCTAACCCTCACAACCTCGAGTGAGGGATGAGGAAAGACACTGAGAAAAGTTAGGTAACTTGTTCCCGTCTCCCGGTGGGGTGGTGGGGTGGTGGGGTGGTGGGGTGGTGGGGTGGGAGCGGCAGGGGGAATGAGGAGCCCCGGGCAGGGCTGCCACCGCCTCGCCTGCTCTCCACGGCCCTGCACGGGGCTCTGAACGGAGTTTTCAGCTCTCCTAAGGGAACTAGCAGCTGCGGCAGCCTTACGAGTTCATCTGCAGGCTTTGCCCCTCATTCGTCTGTTCACTCATTCATTCATTATCTCCTCCGACGTTCTGGGAGCGCTGAGGACCTAATCTGTGCCGGGCCCTGCTCAGGCGCTGGGCGCACAGGGAGGGTGAGGTCCAGTGGCTACAGAGTTTGCATTGGCTCTGGAGGGCAGCAAGAGGAAGCGCTTTCCAGGTAGAGGGAAGAGCAGGCGCTGAGGCCTCCAGGGCCTCGTGAGAGAGGTTTGAGTAGAGCAAAGACAGAGCCCTGGACAGGACGGAGAGTCTCAGGGCATCTGCTACAGGGCTGGCGTGTCAGGCCCGTTCCCTCTCGACCCTCTCTCTCATGGTCTGCCTGGTTGCCAGATGTAGGCTAGGTTCTGGGAAGAAACTTGCTCAGTGTCCTCTCCAGGACATATTGAGCCTAGCAGGACTTGGTGACAACAGAGGGGGCTCTGTGCAGCCTGGGCACCATGGAGGGGCTTCTGCCTGCTACAGATCTGCACCGTTGGCGAACCTGGGAGATGCTACGGAATTCTGTGCAGACGTGTCTGACGATAGAGACCACGCCCCCCTCCCCCAGGCGTCAGTGGGAAATAGTCACATTTGCCAAGACAGTATGTGTGTTAACAGTTCTCTTGGTTTTAGGCAGGATTTTTTAGTGAATTAAAAAATATTTTCTGTACTAAACGTCAAACACACCCTTAGCAATTCAGCACTCATTCTGATACAATGAAAGCTCTTGTCAGTTTCACCCTGAAATGAAAGAAGTGCCGGGAGTGCCTGATGCTCTCTATACACCTAATCCCACGATCTGGTGCATCTGATGCTCAATAGCAAACCCGCTAGGAAAAGAAAAACCTCAATATTCGGATCAAGTTAAGCCAATCTCTTACAATGTGAGAAAGAACCTGTCTGTTGAAGCAGAAACCAAAACCAGAAAGATGCAAGTAGAAAAAGCAAATGCAAACTTAAAACTATATGGGCAACAAAAGCCTGATACAGCTCTCCAGGGCATGTGTGAGGAGTCTGGACCCAGTGTCTGGAGAAGTGTTTGCTGAAGGTGAAAGCTTCCCACGGAGAAGAAAACATGGGTGGGACTTGGAATCGGCAGGTGGAGACAGTGTTTATGACCAAACAAGAGGAGCCAGCAGAGAACTGACTGATGTTGAAAGCCCAGTGTGCAATTAAACATCCAGGATGGAGAAAGAATCAATACTACATCAACATTGCCAAAAGAGAAAACAGAAGCCCTGGCTGGTGTGGCTCAGTGGATTGAGCACCAGTCTGTGAAATGAAAGGTTGCTGGTTCAATTCCCAGTCAGGACACATGCCTGGGTTGTGGGCCAGGTCCCCAGTTGGAGGTGTGTGAGAGGCAACCAATGGATGTATCTCTCACACATTGCCGTTTCTCTCCCTCTCATTCTCCCTCCCTCCCCTAAAAGTAAATAAATAAAATCTTTAAAATATAAAAAATATATATAAATATTTTTAAAGATTTTTTTAAAGATTTTATTTATTTTTAGAGAGGGAAGGGAGGGAGAAAGAGAGAGAGAGAGAAACATCAATGTGCGTGTTGCTTGGGGGCCATGGCCTGCAACCCAGGCATGTGCCCTGACTGGGAAATTGAACCTGCGAATATTTTTTTAAAAAGAAAGAAAACAGAAAACCCCACATGACAGATCATATTAAAAGTCTTCAGGCTGGGCAAACCTTGACTGAAAAAGTGCAGATCAAGCTCTTCAGGGGAAAGGAAATGAAGTGACTAAACTTTGTCAAGAGAAAGAAACGAGTGTCTTAAGAAATTATCTGTCCATTATTCCTTGGAGTAAGAGGAGGAAAGTTCGGAAGCAGATGATGTGCACATAAATGAAGAGTTGAAGACCTTCAGGGAGCAAGTCAAAGACCTTGAAGGAAAGCTAAAAAGCACAGTTACAAGCAGAGCTAAAAAGCATCTTCTCAAAACCAAATTATTTCTCTAGAATTAAAAGGTCATGGTCATTGAACAAGAGCACAGGAGGCTGAAGGACACCTCCTCGTCTCAAGACAGGAGACTGCAGACATGAAGAGCAATGGAAACAGTGATTAGACTTGACCTTCTGATGACCTTTTGATCCTTATGCACCTGATGATCTGGTTGGCGGATTTTTTCAGGGACTGTTTGCAACCCCCGCCCCCGGTCTCCCGAGCTCTGATGCTGTTTCTTCTGTCGCAGTGCCCCTCACCCCCTCCCTCTCCTTGGCTGCCAGGTTCTCCTCCTCCATTTCCGGATCTGGTGCTTCCAACAGATGCAAATGGGCGATGCATGGCAAGAAGACGTCTTCTTCCTCCCTGTGTTAGTCAGTGCTTTCCAGGGAGATGGAGCAAATGTATACATAGAGAGATTTATCGAAGGAATTGGTTTATACAGCTTCGGGGGGCTGGCTAGTCTGAAATCTGTAGGGCGGGCCAGCAGGCTAACAGTTCTCAGGCAGGGACCGAGACTCCAGTCCCCACACTGTAGAGCAGGGGTGTCCAACTCATTTTCACCGGGGGCCACGCCAGCCTCACAGTTGCCTTCAAAGGGACAAAATAATTTTAGGACTGTATAAATGTAACTGCTCCTTAACCATTAAGGAGTTGGAATTCCATTCGGCCCTTTGAAGGCAACCTCGAGGATGATGTTGCCCCTCGGTGAAAATGCGTTTGACACCCCTGATCTAGAGTCCTCTTCAGGGAAATCTCGGTTTTGCTCTTAAGGCCCTTCAACTAATAAAACGATTATCAAGGATAATCTCCTTCACTTAAAGTCAACTGATTGTAGAAGTTAATTAACCACATCTACAAAATACCTCTACAGCCACACTTAGATTAGCGTTCGAGTAAATAAGTAGATACGGTAGCCCAGCCATGCTGGCACATAAAACTAACTTCTTCTGCCCCGGGAAGTCTGGATCCACCCCTCACAGAAGGCTTTCCACCGAGAGACTGCGGCCCTCCTCACCCGCCTCATGGGCGGGTTTTTTCCGGACACTCCCACCCGGAAACCTCAGTGCTGCCTCGGGGCCCCTGCTGAGCCTTCACCTGCCCTTCCACTCACACTCCCAGCACTGCAAGGACCTCATACCATTTCACTTATTTTCTTCTTCAAAACTATTTTTGAATTATTACATTTTTAGTTTAAAACCATTTTTGCAGCTCAACATTAAAAAATAATCTAACTAAAAGATAGACAAAAGATTAGCGTAGACATTTCTCCAAAGAGGATGTGCCAATGGCTAACATGAGAAGACGCTCAACATCACTGGTCATCAGGGAACTTAAAATTCAAAACCACGGCGAGGTGGCTTTCACCTAATAGGGGGGCCATCCCCAAACAGACAGCTAATTATGAGGACTGTGGGAAAATTGGAACCCTCAGAGTTTGCTAGAGGGAATGTAAAATGATATAGCCTCTTTGGAAAATAGTTTGACGGTCCCTCAGAAGGTTAAACATACAGTTACCACATGGCCCAGAAATATCACAACCAAGGGAAGTGAAAACACATGTCCGCCCAAAAACAGTCTCCTCAGTGAGTGGTGTTGGGGACACTGGACCAGTACATGCAAAAAGAAAAAAAAATAGACCACCAACTTATACCATACACAAGAATAAACTCAAAATGGATAAAAGACTTAAATGTAAGTCCCCAAAACCATAAAAGTCCTAGACAAAAACAAAGGCAACAAAATCTTGGACTCTGCTCATAGCAATATTTTTTCCTGATGTGTCTCCTAGGGCAAGGAAACAGGAAAAATAGCAATTGGGACCACCTCAACTAAACACTTCTGCACGGCAAGAGAAACCATCAGCAAAATGGAAAGGGAACCCACCATATGGGAGAACATATTTGCCAGTGATACATCTGATAAGGGGTTAATTTCCTAAATACAAAAAGAACTGATACAACTAAATACCAGGAAGACAAACAACACAATTAAAAAATGGGCAAAGGACCTGAGTAGACAATTTTCCAAAGAGGACATACAGATGGCCAATAGACATTTTAAAAGATGCTCAATGTCACTAATCATTAGAGAAATGCAAATTAAAACCACAATGAGTTATCACCTCACACCTGTCAGCATGGCTGCCATCAATAAACCAACAACAACAAGTGCTGACAAGGATGTGGAGAAAAGGGAGCCCGAGTGCTCCCTTGGGAGCACTAAGAATTCAAATTTGGGCAGCCACTGTGGAAAACAGAATGAGGTTTCTGCAAAAATCTGACAATAGAGCCTTAGCAGTATTGGGCATTGTCTTGCAAATGGATGGTAGCTGGTTTGATTCCTGGTTAGGAAACATGTCTGGGTTGCAGACTCTGTCCTCAGTTGCTGCATGTACGATGCTTCTGTCCCTTTCTTTCTCCCTCTCTTCCCCCTTCTCTGTCTAACAAAACAAGACAAAACTCTGAAAATAGAATAGCCATTCGACATAGCAATCCCACTTCTGGCAATATATTCTAAGAATCCTGAAGCTCCAATCAGAAAGAATATATGAACCCCTATGTTCATAGCAGCATCATTTACAATAGCCAAGATCTGGAAACAGCCCAAGTGCCCATCAGCAGGTGAGTGGATAAAAAAGCTTTGGTACATTTACACAATGGAATACTATGCAGCTGTAAACAAGAAGGAACTCTTACCCTTTGTGACAGCATCAATGGACCCAGAGATTATGATGCTAAGTGAAATAAGCCAGTCAGAGAAGGACAAATACCATATGGTCTCACTCCTATGTGGAACCTAATGAACAAAATAAACTGACAAAATAAAAACAGAGGCATGGATGTTTGGAACAGACTGACAGATCTCAGAGGGGAGGGGGTGGGGACACTGGGAGAGATCAGCTAAAGGACATATATACATGTATGCACAGCCCAGGAACACAGACAGCAATGTGGCAAAGAGGGGGGGACGGGCCTAGGTGGAAGAGGGCAAAGTGGGGGGATGGGAACATCTGTAATAGTGTCAACAATTTTTGAAAAGTTCTATGTACCACAGGTACAAGAGAAACATGAAAGTTACTGTTGGCTTGTTCGATTCTGTAAATTTGTTGATTTAAACAGACATCTCTCAAAGGACTGTGGGAGCTGGGATTCCTGTTATGCTGCCGCGTCCTCCCCCTGCCCCTTGTCAATCATGCTCCTTCCATCAGGCTATATGGCTTTGGAAATTAAAAACAAATTCAACAGTAATCATCAGGCTTCAGGAGTCCACGAACTCCCAGAAATTATATGAAAAATGTGATTTGTGTGCATTTGTTCTCTGGGCAGAGTCTACATCCTTTATTAGCGTCTCAAAGAGGGTCACTGACCAACATTCTAGAGCCATACGCCAGGTCGGGCTGAATTTAGATTCTGTAGCAGCATCTGTAGTTTTAGTATGCAAAGCATCCTTTGTCCCTTATTCTTGTCATAGCACCCCCTTCTTTGGGAGAATGATGGAGGGGGGGGGCTCTTTCCCTTGAATTCCACACTGCTGTTGGACAATCTTCCCTTTTCATCTGGTTGCTAAACTCAGAAAACATAAACTAGAGCTGTGCACGTGGTTCCCCACCTCGCCCCTCTATGAAGAAGCCAAACAGCCCCCCTTGGAGGGGAGGAGGGAGAGCTGGGGTGGGGGTCTGCACCCAGATTCCCCGAGGCCAGCTGCACCCTTCTCTTCCTCCCTCTCTTCTTTCCTTTCTCCCGTCCTTCTGTCCTTCTGCAGTAGGAGCAGAAATTTTAGCTTGGAGAAGGTCGGACGGTCCAGGGACGGAAGGGCACAGGGCTGGAGAACGGCGTGGTTTGGGAGAGCTGGTAACTGGGCTGAATGGAGGGGGCGAACTCCGTGGCTAATAGGATCAGCCGAGGCAATCCTCCAGCAAGGCATGCACTGCACGAAGGGCTGAAGCGCCGGGGTGGCTCGAGGTCAGGATTACAGACACACAGGCGCGAGAGAAGGGAGTTTAAAGGGACAGGCGTGCAACCAGGACTGGAGTGCTGGCACTGTCCTAACGCCAGAGGAAGAAAACCTAGCCCTGCCCACCCCCTACTCCCATCCTCTTACCACCGAGGAGGGAGGACCGGTCGTGCCCCCCTCCCGCCTTGGGAATTTTAGCGATGCTAGACCAAGGCCGCCTCGGAATCACGGGTGACTTCTTCGTTATCTGGCAAACTGAAAGTGGGAAGCCGAGGTCAGTCGGGGAGGTGGGGAAAGGGACTGGTGGTGACTGTCTCTGCCCCTTTCCCTCGCCTCCCCCTTCTGGCTCCTACTTGGTAGCATCTTCCTGATCCCCTTATCTCTAAGGCGCTCAGGGAAATGCCCCCCTGCAGGAGGCTCTTGGGAAATGCAGCCCTGGAGGCCCAGGAACCATGAGCCCCGCAGCCCCGGTAAGGAAGGGGTCTCCGGGGAAGGAGGAAAGGCCTAGGGCTGGGTGGGTGCCCTTTTCAAGCAGGGGGTTAGACCAGGAGCCTTTCAGGCCCTAACAGGCCCTGTTCTCTGAATGACATCCTGGTTTTGCTTGTAGGTGGGGGTTTGTGGCTGAGCTATTCAAAGAAATGACCCTGGAAGGGCAGACTAAGGTGGTAGAGAAACAGCCTTTTGTCTCCAGTTGCTTTCCCTTCAGAGAGGCATCCGTCAAACCCACAAATCCGGCCACCTGACTCTTCATCTGGAAGCTCCAACCCCAAGCTGCATTCACTAGGTCATAACATCCAAGCTCTTGAGCCCATCATCCAATGCCTTTGTGTTACATCCTTGCAACCCTGCAGACTGCCCTCCGAGCCCCCCTACCCCACTCTGCTTTCCAAACGCACGGAACCTCTGGGCACTCTTTTGAACTTCCTTACCAGTGAGCATACGAGTCTCTTAGCTTTCCTACTTATCCTTCAAGGTCCTTTTTGGCCTCCCCTGGGAAGCCTTCCTGAACCTCTTGGGCAAAGTCAGGCTCTACTTTCCCGTTGTAAAATCGCACCCTATGCCCCAGTTGTGTTCACGCTGTGTCCCCAACCAGACTGGAAGCTGGGGAAGGAAGAGGGGGGCCTTGTGGAAGGCTATTTGTGCCCTCCACTGTCGCCCAGAGTAGGCCAGGTACAAACTGGGTATTCAGAAAACGTGGTAAAACTAGGAGCCTGGCTTCTCCTTGCAACTTTACTTTTTTTCTAGAAAATTAATTCAGAATTCTTTTAAAAAAGTATTTCATGATAAATTAGTGAACACATGTCTTAACAGCAAAGTAAAATTGCAGGTGCGGCCTCTCATCTGCGCTCCAGGTCAGGACTGGTCTACCACCCAGGGGCCTTGGCGTTCTGCCAGATTCTAGAACAGCAGACTACAAGTCCCAGAGGGCCTGTGACAGCGCATCTCTCCCCGCACCGCCCCCTCCCGAGGGGTGAGGCGGGGCAGGAGGGCGGGCCCCAGGAGCTGCGAGTCTCAGGCTCCGTCCGGAGAGTGAGATGCCCCAGGCGCTCTGGGGCGCACAAAGCGCGTGCGTAGCGGGTTGGGTGGCAGCAGCATCAAGTAGCGGTCGTTTTTGGCAGCAGCAGCATCCTGCAACAGGTGTAGACAGGTGGGTGCATCAAGGGGAAGTTGGAGAGGGAGTTTGCACCTGGCCTTCTTGTCTTACCTGTGTCAGGGCTTGGACATGGGAGGGAGCCGCAGGAGAAGCGGGGACAAGGCCGGGCCTTTCAGCCCAGGTGTGCCAGCCCTTGCTACGCAGCAAGTGGGGGAGGGGCAGAGGCACCTACTTCCAGGTAAGTCGCCCTCAGGAACTGAGTGCTCCTAGATTCCAATCCAAGCTCCATCACATACATGGTCTGTATCCCTCAGTTTGTGCATCTGTAAAGTAGTAAATATCCTACCGATCTAACTAGAGTTACAGTGGGGACATGGTGAGGTAGTGTAGTGCGCACAGTGGTTCCCCAACTTTGCCCCACATTGAATCAGCTGGGGATCTTTAAATACTATCGATGCTTCGTTCCTACCCCCAGACATTCTGGTTTACTTTTTAATACAGTATGACCTGGGTATCGGGAATTTTAAAAGCTCCTGCTGGTATAATGGATAGAAGCTAGGACTGCTGGGTGTGAACCCTGGCTCCATCGCTTACAAATTAGGCGTATCTGCACCAGCGACTGGCCCTCTCCACGGGCAGTTTCCTGGGAGTAGCAGGATGGTTGTGAAGCTTCCAGGAGCTAACAGATGAGAGCGCCGAGAAGTGTACCAGGCATCGTGCTCAGTCAGTGGTGGCTGCTGTTGAACCATTGTTTTATGCATTTTAATTAATTTATTTTGTATTTTATGCATTTTATAAACGGTTCAGGTGGGGTTCAAATGTGAAGGGGGCTTTTCTGATCATGGAAGTCCCGCATTTATTGCTGAAATTCTAATATTCTGTGCTGCCAGCATTTCGGAACTCCAGGGTTTCTAACATTTTATGAGTTCCCCACTCCGGCCTCCACCTGCCTCACGGACACACTTCTGCAGATCTAGGAGAGGCCGGGAATGAGGGCCGGGCCGGGGCTATGTGACTGAGATGGAAATCGAGGCTCCTGACCCCACCCCCACAGCAGCACAGCAGCGGCCCTGCTGACCCGGCAGGACAGTGCTGCCATTATCTGCCTGGAGCAGAGAATGGGGAGGAGGTGGCAGGCCTGCCTTGTTTGTTTACTTACGCTCCCTTAAGCTCTCCTCGGCGGCTGCCCTGGGGAGGACGGGACGGGCTGGGGGCTGCTCTCCCCGGAGCCGCTCTGGAACCGCCCATGAGGCCTGTGTGTCCTGTGGTTCCTCTGACAGGTCCCGCCTGACTCCGTCCTGGAAACTCCTTTTGAAGAAATGGCCCTGGTGAGGGGCGGCTGGCTGTGGAGACAGAGTGAGTGGCCCTGGGCCAAGCCCATGTCTGACCTGTACCTTGTCTAGGGAAGGAGGGAGGGAAGTGGCTTGCAGGGCCTGATGCCGTGACCCTTCTCCCCAGAGACCCTTTTTATCCTCCCCTCCTTTGTCCACGCCTCTCCCGGTGCCTGGGATGCCCTTCTTATTCCTGACTGCTCAGTGAACTTCTACTTTTCTTCAAGACCCAGCTGGCATGTCCCCTCTGTGAGGAGCCTCCTCCGACTTTTCCTCTGACCCCCACCCCAGCGAGTGCCGGAACACCCTCCTGGGTTGGAGGCTCACTTCTCTGATCCCCATGCCTCGTCCACACTCCTGTTACACCATCCATCTCCCTCCAACTGCCTTTACCCATGGGTCTCACCCCTACCCCCTGCAGGTGCCAGACTGAGCTCTTCAAGGGCAGACCCTGGGTTTGGTCCTCTGTGGGTCCATGCCACCCCAGCTCAGGGCTGGCCATATAGCAAGGCTCAGAACAAAATGAAAAACTCCTCTGTGCTTTGGAATTCATAAGGCTCTAAGAAGCTCTCTTGTGTCTTTGCTCTTTCTGTCAAGATTTCTAGTCGCAAAATATCTGAAGCTAGGGCTTGGCCTCCAGACCCATACTCTGACCGGAGTCATAATCTTACCCAGAGGTCTCCTGGGCCAGGAACCGCCCCCCCACCCCATGACCTATGCTCAGTTCATTCAGTCCAGCAAACATGGAGCCAGGTCCAGCTGGGGACCCCCGTCTGGTGGAAGAGGCAGACACTACATAAATGTCACAGTCACACAAGTCAGAGATAAGAGCTAAGGTGGGAGCTCTTACCCTAAGAGCTCAGGGTAGGGAGATGTCTTTGCCCTTGCAGAGACCTGGGGCTTGGCCTTGGAAGCCCTCGGGGGAGGAATCGGGTCATTCATTTACCATTCGCAACATTTATGGAGCCCCTACTATGTGTTAGGCCCGATGGGAGGCAATGAGTGAGCGAGACAGAAAGAGGACCTACTGTCATTTCAGGGGACAGACAAGGAGGGGTGGTTCCAACATGGGGGGGTGGGGTGGGACTGGGGGAAGGGGACTCTGGGAGCCCACCCAGGGCTCCCGCCCCCTCCCCACCCAGCAGGCTCTCCCATCAGTCTGCCTGGCGGGTCTGGAATATCTCACAGGCTCTTTCCTTCGGCGCTGGAAACGAAACTGGTTTGCCCTGTGGATGGATGGAACCCTGGGCTACTACCACGACGAGACTGCGCAGGATGAGGAGGACCGTGTGCTTGTCCGCTTCAATGTTCGCAATATAAAGATCGGCCAAGAGTGCCACGGTGAGAGGCCCCTTCCCTCTGCACTGTGACTGTGGGACTACCCCCCGCACACACACATACACGTCTGTCCCAGAATACCTGCCCTGGAAGGCTCTTCGCAACTTTCAGAGGGCTTCTACAGACGTTGCTTCTAGGCCTCTATCAGCTCCAATTCATGGGTGTTAAGTAAGAAATTAGATCCCTATCGAGTTCCTACCCTGTGCTGGGCCCTGGCCTTACACTGGGCTCACAGAGGTAAGTCCCAGTTCCTACTGTCTAGGTGCCCTCTGGGTAAAGATGAAGGGAAATGAAGGAGGCTCAGAGAACTTGAGTGACTGGCCTGGAGTCACACTGCAGATCTTCTCAGCCAGACTCAGGCCACAGTTACAACAGGATTACCGAGAGCTAGACATACCCAGCTCGAGAAGCAGGCAATGTGAAAGAGTTGGAAGGCTCTAGAACAGGATCCCGAAGAAAGTGTGTGGGATCAGAGGAGGTTGGCAATGGCCAATAAACAGAACCCAGAGAAGTCAGTTTCCATTCTTATTCCTGGTTTACTGGGGGGCCCTGGGCGTGCGCCCCATGGAAACCCTGTGTGTCTGCCTTTAGATGTGCAGCCCCCGGAGGGCCGGAGCCGAGATGGCCTGCTGACTGTGAGTTTTCGGGAGGGCTCCCGCCTGCACCTGTGTGCGGACACCCAGGATGACGCCATGTGAGTCACTCCCAGGAGTGGATGGGATGGTATCTTGGGGAATGTGATCAGAAGCCTTCTCCTCATTGGGTCTTCTGGTTCCCTGGGGTTAGGAAGGGGCCAGAGAGACCGGTCAGGTTGGTAGAGGCTTAAAGAGTGGAGTTGATGGCTCAGGGTGGTCGGTGCGGTGCGCAGTTAACCCCTTCCATGGTCTGCGCTGAGCCCAGGACTGCCGGGAGGAGTGTGTGCACAGCCTCGTGCATGGCTCCCAGTCAGTCAGTCAGTCAGGTATTTAGCAGCCTCTGAGGTGGGCCCCCATGTCGGGGTGATACAAAGGAACAAAAAGCCCTGTGGCATCCTCAAAGGACCCTCTTCTGAGAAGGTGTGCCGGTGGGGAGCTGAGCTGAGAGAGGGGTACACCCTGACCTGCCTCAGGGAGGCAGCCCACCCTGTCTCGGGGGCGCTCAGATCCACACTGGGGAGCCGGGCGTGTCTTCCTCAGGGGCCAGCTGCTCACTCACATTCTTCCCCTTCCTACCCTCTGGCAGGGAGGGTCAGCGGCCTTTGCGTTGTAGAGAGTGATTGAGATGGGGTGTGTGAGAGTGGGGGAAAGCTGAGCTTCGGGTGGACAAAGCACAGAGCCGCCTTGTCCACCCAGACAGGTGCCATGGCAACCAACAAAAGCCCAATTGTCCTGTGTCTGCTGGGCCTTTCCAGGGCTCTGGGGTCAGAGTGTTGGGGAACTGTTTGTAGGTTTTGCGTGGAGTGTTGGGGGGGTGCACTGCAGCTAGAGAACCAGCCCAGGCCTGTCCAAATCTGAAGCCCAAAGAGACTCCCCAGGCCCAGCTGCCCATTGTCTAGATGGGGAAACCGGACCTCCCTGGAGGGTAAGAACTATGAACTAAATGAATTACGTGGTTCCAGGTCAACTGAGGGCTCCATCCATGTGACTGGGCCAAAGGAGAGGGTCACCTTTGTATACTCAAAAGACCTCCCGCTTTGCAAGAGTCTGGGGTTGGAGGCTGGGTGAGGGAGTTAAATCTAAACTGTAGCGGCCCATCTTCCAAACTGCCCCCTCATGGTCTGGTGGGGTTTGCTTTGCAGAGCGTGGAAGACAGCGCTGCTGGAGGCGAATTCCACCCCGGTGAGCCCCCGCCCCCTCCCGCTCTCCTTCCCACCCCTACCTGCCATGGAATCATGGGTGACTCAGACTCGGTCTCCACCTGCCTGGAGTTCTCAGTTTCCACATATGTGAATGAATAGACTTGCGCAGACTCAGACACCTTGAGTCCCAGATAGAAAAGGACAGAAGACAGCCCACTGGTGCTCGGAGGAGGAAGAGAGAGGCCTCCAGGAAGGGGATGGCGTGTGTGCTGGGGGGAAAGGAACTATCTTTTATCGAGCAACTTTTACGTGCCAGGTGTGGTCCAGGTGCAATTCTAGCTGTTCCTCGCGATAGTCCTGTGAGGTTGGGATTATTGTTCCCTCTCTGCAGATGATAAGACTGAGATTCATTCATGCACACACAAATATTCACTGACTCTCTACTACATGCCAGGCTTGTGCCAAGGACCAGGGATCAGAGCTGAACTAAGGAGATGTGGGCCCTGCCCTCCTGGACTCAGTCTGGTGGGAAGCCAGACATGAAGCAACTAATTACGCACTTTTTATTCCATTGCAAGGGTGGTAGAGACATGCAGTGTGTATCCACTGGGTGACCACATTCAGGCGGGAGTCAGACAAGGCTTAAAATGAGGCCTGAAGGATAAATGGATATAGACTGGGTAAAAGGGGTGGGATGGGGTGAATGGAACAGCTTTCCAGGCAGAGGCCCTGAGAGGGGTTAAGACTTCGCATGTGCAAAGGCCCTTAGAGGGGTTAAGACTTTGACAAATTGAACAAAAGGAAGGCTGGGAGTGGGGGGCTGGAGCTCTGGGAGGGAGAGGGCTGTGGGGAGGGAGGGCCGGCAGGGCTGGCATGACAGGCTTCGTGAAGGATGCTGGTTTCTTTGGTTTCTTTTAAGAGCACTAGGAGGTCACTGAAAGTTTTTAAGCAGAGGGATGACATGAACAGGCCAGACCGGATTTTTATTTTCATTTTTTTTAATTGTTTTTAGAAAGACAGAATGGAACAGGGAGTAGGGAGAGAGAGAGAATGGATTTGCTGTTCCACCCATCCATGCATTTGTTGGTTGATTTCCGTATGTGACTTGACCTGGAGTCAAACCCACAGCTTTGGCTGTTAGGATGACGCTCTAACCAACTGAGTACCCAGCCAGGGCTCAGATTTGTGTTTTTAAAAAGAGGCTGGCCGGTAGGTGGGAATGGGTTACAGAGAGTAAAAGTGGATGCTGGGACAGCGTCCATGTGACCAGCTGGAGGTCGGGACGAAGGCCTCGCTGGCGGAGACAAGCTGAGGAGGATGACATGTTTAGGAGGCAGAGCCAACAGAGCTCAGTGACTGAGGGAGGTGTGGGTTTGAGGAGCTGCCCGAAGCCCCCAGCTCAACGGTGGCCGAACTTGGCCTTGACCCCACCTGCCTGTCTCCAGATTCCGTGCTCGCTCCTTCTGTCTCTGGCACAGTGCAGCCCTACTCCTCTAGAGAGAAAGTCCGCTGGTAAGGAGCAGGAAAAACGGGGATGCTTTTAGAAACCCCTCAGGCATCCACCTGAGGACCAGGCAGGGTGACGAGCACCTATCATCGGTGATGTCATGTAATCTTCCAACAACTCTGGCAGCGGTTGGTGTTTTTAGTCCTGTTTTACAGATAGGGAACCTGAGGTGCAGAGGGGAGTGATTTACCCAAAGTCTCATAGTGTTTAGTCAGTGAAAAAACCTGCGTTGGAATCCAGGTCAGTGTGAGACTTCCAGGGGAACTGCAGAGCAGAGGCGGGAGGTGACAGGTGTACGCGCATGCGCACAGGTGTGTGTCAGGGCCAGGAGCCTGGCCTGGCTGGAGGGTAATGCATGGGAGGAAGGAGACCGGAAGACGACCTCTGAGGAGCTACGTCACAGAGGGCCAGAACTTTATCCCGAGGGTTTTGGGGAACAATAGAGGTCATTAAGCAGAAAGGGCTGTGGCCAGACTTTGGGGAGCAGACTCAGGCTTCTGGGTGGAGCCTGGATTAGAGGAAGCGAAGAGTGAGGAGGCTGGGGCAGTGGTCAGCAGGGCAGAGGGACCCCGGCTGGGCTAAACTGGCTCTGAGCTCCAAGTCCCCCTCGTGCAGGGCCAGTCAGGCCCGCTCAGGAGAGGCGGAATCAACGGCGGTGAGGGCTGACCGTTCTGCACTCTGTGACTCTATGAAGCTGCCTGTCCCTCCTCTTCCTGTCCGCCTTCCTGCCGCTCTGCTCTCACACCTCTCCGCTGTGACCCTCTACTCCACCTCCCGCTGCTCTGCACACACCCGCCTAGGGTCCCGGGCTTGCTCCAGCGGGGTGAGTTTGTGCCTCTGTGCACCAGTGCCTGCCTGCCTCTGAGTGTTCGTGTCCTAGTGGTCAAGCCCGCGGGCTTCTCTCTGACGTGTACCTATGTAGGGGCGACCTGCGCTGTGTGTCTTCACATCCTGCAGGTTTATGCCCGGCTCTGGGTGGAGGCTCCAGGGAGAGCCCCTGATCCCAGCTATTCCAGGGAACACAGGGCTGGGGCTCAGCCAGGGACAAGGCTGGGGGGTCAGTGAAGAGGGCAGGTGGCTGGGAGGGTAGATCAGAGCTGTTCTGTCCTCCCTGGAGACTGGGAGCCTCAGCAGCCTGAAACAGGTGAAGGTGGGCTAATTCTGGAGAGATGCTACTGATCCTTCTCTGAGTTAACTTTGGCAAAATCACCACCCCCTCTGAGCCCCATTACCATGGGCTGAGGAGGAAGGAGACACCCCCAGCCCCAGACCCAGCCCAGCTGGCTCTGGTAGGGCCTATTAAGAGCTCTGAGTCCCTCCAGATGCAGAGGGCCGCTGACACCTACCCCCCTCCCTCCCCCTTCTTGGGTTTCTATGGCTTGAGCAGGCCCCAGCTGGAGCCACCGTCCCTCCCAGAAGCCGCCGGGTTTGCCCCAAGGTCAGGTGTGTGACCCGCTCGTGGAGCCCCTGTAATTTTGAAAGGCGAATCTGGGTAAGTGATGACTTAGCCCTCCCGGCCTCCATCCTGGCTGCCAGGATGTGCCTCCAAAACTGGGCCTGGTCACATCCCTTCCCTGCTCACAAACACTCCATAGCTCCCCATCACCCATGGGACACTAGCCACAACCCTACCTTCGGGATCTGGCTTGGGCCGGTCTCGCTGGCCACAGGCCCCTCATGCCCTGTGCTCTAGCTGCTTTGCTGTACTCTCTGTCCCAGCTGCTCTAGACCTGTTCCTTCTTCCCAGCCTTTCCACATGCTGTTCTCAGCTGCACAAAACCTGTTTCCATATTCACCTAAAACACCGCCTCGGGGAAGACTTCCCAGACCTCTGGCAGGGTCACGCCCTCCCACTGCACTAATCCTTGGTACTGTCTGCATTCTGCCTGGTTTCAAATCTGTTTATTTCTGTCTCCTGTTCTCCTGGGAGACCTGCAGCTTCCTCCAAGGCAAGGACCAGGTCTGACTGGCTCTGCCCCTGTGCAGTGCTGGGCCTGCAGAAGGAGGTCAATGACAATTTAGTGATGGGGACAGTCTAGCTTGACCCTCCTTATTCCTGGTGCGTGAGGGTCAGGCACGAGTAGGCCTCAGGCAGTGTTCACTGAATGAGCAAACAAGTGCATGAATAAAGAGAGGAAGGAGGAAGTGGAAAACTTCTGCTATGGCATCACTATTGCTTATTAAAATGTACTCCCTGTCTCCCTGCCTATCCCCCAGTGTTTCCGGAAAGCAAGACGGTTTCTGGATTCGGGGATGAATCCGCTCCCTGTCCGCAGTGCTCAGCCTTGGAGAACCTGCGGTCTTAGGGTCAACCGTGTGTGCCTTTGCTAGCACAGTGGTGCTCGGTGTGGTCGTGCATTAGACGTGCTTAAGGACTTAAAAAAATGCAAATATTCAGATCCTGCCTCTAGATGCTCTAATGTCATAGGTTTGGCTCTGGAAATCTGTGGTTTAGAAAATTTCTCCTGGTGATTCTGATGTTCAAGAACCACTGAGACCAGAAGTACTAGGACCACCCAGTTGCTCTGACACAGCTCTGCTGTTTCTCCCTGTGCCTCGGGCATGGGCTGTACCTCTACAGATGAGAGAACCGAAGCTCTGAGAGGCCATACTTTGACCAGGTCACTTACTTCAGCAGCAGCAGGTCTAGGACTTCCAGCCCAGCATTCTAAGGCATCCCCCATGCCCAAACTAGGACTCAAGTTTGTTTACAGTGGGGATTCCTAAAAACAGGATTCAAAAGGCGATAAACCTTATGTTGTAAGGACAGAACAACTTCTCAGAGGGAAGGGATCTATTTGTGTGTGACCCCCTGAGTCACGTGACCCTGTCCCCACTCACAGAAGGGGCTGGGCCTGTGGAGAGGGAGAGGGCTAAGAATCAAGTCTTTGGTTCTTTTCCTGAGGACTCTGGGGGATCCCCTGCCCCGTTGCCAGGTGACCCACATGACTACCTCTGAGCCTCCCAGATCTGCAGGGCAGACGCAGGCGCCCGCAGGGACATGAGGTGGTGTTTTCCATTCTCTTCAGGGCCTGACGGGGCCACTGGCTCCCTGTGCAGCTGCAGGGGTGTATGCTCTGGACCTCCGCTTCCCTACTGGTAACACTGGGGGTCCGTGCTTAGATCTCTCTAGTGCCTCCTGCGAGTAGAGCTCAGATCCTGGGCACCCCCCCCCCCCCCGCCAAGAAATCCCCATTGTCCCACGCTTGTGGAAGGAGCACAGTGAGGGAAGTCACCTGAGACTGAGTTTTGTTTGTCTGAACATCCTGCATGGCTCTGGGACTGGTCATTGCCCCTAACTTAAACCGGACTTAGAGTTGGGTGACCTTAGTTCCAGTCTGGCCCTGTAATTGATTCACTTGAGATAAATTCAATATGCTAGGTACCTACCACGTTCCAATGAGGCCTGGTTAGACCCAAGTCCTGCCCTTGGGGGCGGCGATGATGGGGGCGTCTCTACGTCTGCTGAGAGAGGGACACTCCCACAGGGACACAGGCAGTGACACTGCAGGGGGGCTGGTGCTTTGCTGTGCTGAGGAAAGCTTAAGGGCAGTGGGTGCCCAAATGGGACCCCAGCAGAACCTGAGGGTCAGGGAGAGTCATACTTGAGCTGACTCCGATAGACGAGTTAGGTAGTTGGATAAGAAAAAATGGAAAAGGCGTCCCCACCAAAGGGAAACGGCGTGGAGATCTCTAACCACGGGTGTGCTCGAGAACTCCCTTCGCAGCCAGGCTTCTTGAAAGAGACATCATAACATGTTGGGTCCATCCCTCAGCCGTTCCTCAGCCCCTGGAGTCAGCCTCCTTTCCCCATCGCTCCTCTGAGAAGTGTTATTCCGAGGTCACCCACAGCTTCCAAGTTGCTAAAACCAGTGGCTGCTTTTCTTGGCGCTGGCCAAGGGGGCGAACAGAAGAGCATATTCAGAAGATAAAGTCGTGAGATCTGGTGGCTGTGATGTGGAAGATGAGTGTGTGAAGACAAGGGTGCCAACACGGCTTGGTATGAGTGAATGGTGGTGGCATTTAGAGAACAGGATTTACAGAAGAGCACGTTTGAGGGGATGGCAGGACGGTGAAATCACTTTAAGACCCCTGGACTTCAAAGGGGAGTCAGACCATTCAGGAGTTGAGCTGTTGGAAAGAATGTGGGGTGGAAGGGCGCTAAGAAGGAGCTAGGAGAGAAGGGGACCCTGCCTCTCTCTAGGTCTGCCCCCCTGCAGGTAAAATGAGGGGCTTGGATTAGGAGCATCCACTTAATTCAGCAAATATTTACTGCTGTCATTCACTAGACCCTGCCAGTGACACAAATGAATCCGTCATTGCCTCCAGGTGGCTTGCATTTGGGGTGCAGGCAGGTGAGGAGAGGAGTGACAGGCACAAGTGTAGCCCACGGAGAACTCAGGAAGAAGGACTCTTCCTGAGCCCGGAAGGGTTTCCTGGAGTGGGTGGATTTTGAGGTGACCTTTGAGGGGTTAGTAAAAATCTAATGGGGAGGGAAGGGGCAGCGAGTGCATTCCTTCCTCCAGAGAGAACACTGACGGTCTCTGCGCCTCCCTCTCCAGCTCGCAGGCAATGTGGAGACCCTAATGCCTGTGGTAAGGAAAGGAGCGGGCAACAATGGGAACACCCCCCTCAGGACTGGGACGTGGTGGATACCCTGTAACACTTTAGTTACTTCCTCTCTGTCCCGGATCAACTCCCTTCCCTCCTTCTACTTCCTGGGCTTGGGGCTTGGCCAGGTCCCCCTCCCCGTGACTAGGAGAGTACAGAAATCCGTCGGGTTTCTCCACATGAAGCCACTTGGAGAGCTGCTAGCGAACATTAGACTAAGAAAAAACTTGGAAGCCATGGGCATTTTTTAAAATTTAATTTAAGCGTCTTATTATTTCTAATGGAGTGAACATTTTGAGGTTGTGAAACCTACTTATCATAATTGCAAACCCTGCTTGAGAATCGAAATGGTCTTTGTAATTTATAGTGTTTTTTTGTTACGTACAGACCCTCCTTGGCCATGTTGCTGTTCGCCTTGGAGAGTTTTTGGTTAGGGAAGGGGCAGGTAGGGGGCCAGGACAGGAAAATGGCGGCACTGAGAGCTGTTTACAGCGGCCGAGCTTTAGACGAGGACCGTGGACCTTGTGGGCAGGCAGGGCTTTTCTTCAGGAGATTGCTGGAGCCTGCGGACCCATTAGAAACTTAGGGAGGCATCTCCGTGGGCCCAGAAGGGCATGAGCGGGATGTAGTGGGTAGGGGACCAAACCCGGGCCAGGGAGTTCCAGGCAGCTAACCCGGCAGGGCTCCCCAGGTGCGTGTCTACAGCCCGTACCAGGACTACTACGAGGTGGTGTCCCCCAACGCGCACGAGGCCACTTACGTTCGCAGCTACTACGGACCGCCCTACGCAGGTAAGTTTCCTAGAGCCAGGCCCCGCCCACGGCCCTTCGGCCCCCAGAAGGCTCCACCGTTTTAGTGGCCTCGGATTTTCCCAGGCAGGATCCTCCACCAGGCCCTCCCCTTTCCAAGACTCCTTAAAGCTCTAGGACCAGAGCCCCTCTCCATTCCAGAGCTGACCTTACCTCTCCAATTCTCTTCCTGATACGTTCCTGAGCTGGTAGTGACCCCTGGTGGCTAATGCGGGAACAGCAGCCACCTCCCGCTCCAGTGTGGTCTGGAGGTTCTTAGAGATCTCTGGGTCTCCCCGCCTTCCCACCCTAGCCCCTGGTCCCAGAATAGTAGTCCCTAGCAGATCCAAGTCCTGGAAGCCTTGGGGACAGGCGCTTTTCCTTCCCGAGTTAAGACCTCAGTCTTCGATTGGGGAACAGGACACTGGGCTCAGCGCCTTACCTTGGGTTGGGCTGGAGTCTGCTCCTTCCTTTGAATTCCCCGGCTCTCACCCGCTCTCTCCGCAGGCCCCGGCGTAACACACGTGGTAGTGCGGGAGGATCCCTGCTACAGCGCGGGCGCCCCTATAGCCATGGGCATGCTCGCGGGGGCCGCCACCGGCGCGGCGCTCGGCTCCCTCATGTGGTCGCCCTGTTGGTTCTGAGCCCTGAGACGCAGCGCGCGGACCCTGCGCCTAAAACGACCGACCTCTTCACCGTGATCCGCCCTCCACCCCAAGCCCTGCCCAACTTTTGCCTCTTCTCTGTTAGTCATTCAGAGCTTGGCTCATACCCTCCCACCCACCCTCGCCCTCAACATCGGAAGAAGTTATCATCCCAAGCACAAACGTTTACTCAAAATTATTGTATCTACTGCCAGACACCCCAGAAATCCTTATAAACACATATGGATATGCTTGCCCAAAACACATCAGGACACAGAACAACTCATGTGGCTTCAAGTTCCGTAGGAGCTGGAGACACGGAAGTCAGGTTCTTCCCTCATGTGGCTCCAGGTTTGGGAAAAACAGGAGTAAACATTTGACAAGGAGTTATCAAGTCCTTTGGCAGCACGAGGGGAAAGAGAGAGGAAGGTAAGCTAGAAGCAGCAAGACTGCAGAGCCCTCCGTAACCACCATGGCATATCAAAGAAATTAGAGGGGCAATTAATTGGGGTGGGAGCAGGGGTCAAATCGTTCTGCCCCTCCAGGTTAAGAAACTTGGCTGGGCAAAAAGGATTATGAGCTTTTGGGGAGTGAGGTTTTATAATGAATATATTGCCTGTTTTGTTAACAGACACGTACCCAAACCCACAACACTACATTTAGCCCCATCCTTCCCACTACCAGCTTACTGGGTCCTCTGTTCCTTCAGTGCTCAGAAAACACCCGTTTCCCACGGCAGGGTGCCTGGGGCAGCAACTGAGCTGAACCAAGGGTTGCCTTGCTTTGGTGGGGGAGGGGGCAAGAGAGATCTGTTTGGGACCTCCACCACAGGACGGTGCCTCCGTCAGGAAATGTTTCTGCTCCGCAGAAGCTTGGCCCTATGCCCGTAACTCTGCCTGTCACCATCTTAGGCGTTGTATCTCTTTATTCAGGGGCAGATGGCAGTGTTCAGTTCTGGGGTCTGATCCACCTTTGTCTCAGCCCAGAAGGCCCCCCATGTGCCTCCCTGCAGGTGTCCCAGGAGTCTCCCCATTTGGTCCCCCATCAGTCTCCCCCAGCCTGTCCCAATTACCACAGAAATGCTAATATCTCTGCCCTGTAGCTAGAGTAGCCTGCCAAAGTACCCCTGTATACTATAAGGGCTCCAGTGGCCCTGCTGCAGAGACTAATAAAGGTGTGGTTGGCTCTAGCTCTGCCTCTGGCTTTGTTCTCTGGGCCCTCTCTCCCTAGACTATTGCTGTGACTCAGCTCCTACTAGTGTCTTTTGGTCTAGTGAGAAGAGTGTGGATTCTGGTGCTGTTGCCAGACAGAAATGGTGACAGCATGTTAGCTGAGCATTTTGGAGCAAATCACTTAACCTTTCTGCATCTTGCTTCCCCCCACCCATAAGGTAGCAGGTTGAAGTTGGCCATCCCTGAGGACTCGCAAGAGAGGCTATTAGGGTCTCTGCTACTTGAGCTAATGGGTGAGCCTGCAGTCTGAGAGTTCTGTGATGCTGGGGTCTTTCCCAGTACGTTCCTGTTCTTCTACAGTTGAATCAGGGAGCTGGTCTCAGACCAGGTGGTCAAGGAAGGAAACACATCTACCTTGCCTCAGGCCTTTGAGGCTGTGGGTGATCTGGGAAAGATGTTCTAAAGCAGGGCTTTGAGCAGGAATGGGGAGGTGCCCAGAAGGGAATTTAGGTATCCACCTCAGCCGTATTCCAGAGACACCACCTTAAAGGGCGACATAAACAGACAGCAGTGATTCAATGAGGTAAGAGAGGAACACAGTGCCTCTGAGGAAGTATCCAACTCTGCTAAGGGAACTGGGGAAAGCTTTGGGAGAGGAAGTGGAAACTCCGGGTGAACCTTGTAAGGGGGTTGGGGAGCTTTCCACACAGAACATACGAGAGAAATGGCATGAGCAAAGGCCTTAGAACACTTCGGCCTCTAGAGCACTATAAAGTTCAGAAAACAGTCTGATGTCAGCAGGTGGTAAGGTGAGAAGGGGCGGTGAAAGGGGTCAGGTTATAAAGAACCTCCCACAGCTGGGTTGAGGGCTTTTTGCTTTGTGCCTCTATAGCTTCAGGGCTACCTTTTGCCAGGTCCCGATGACACCATAGTTCTTTTAACTCACCCCACTGAATAGGGCAAGAGGGATGTAGATAAATCCTCCAAATGCAGTATGCTTCAAAATCTCTCCACTAAAAATATTACAGCATAAAGTTTTAAGCTTCCAGCTGTCCATCACACAGTTATTATAATCACACACACAGGTGAAAAGAGACATTTACCCTCACAGGCAACAGTCTAATCTGGAGGTGCCCCATGGAACACATCTGGCTCACACATTTCCTTGGTCAGCACAGTGTTTTTACCGAGTTTTGAATTAAAATCTGATACCACTACACACCCACCAAAATGGCTAGAAGTGAAAAAGACAACATAAAGTAATGATCTGGGGCTGGAAATCTCCTGTATAAACTGGTATAATTGCTTTGGAAACTGGTCAGTACAGCCAAACACAGGCACACCTGATAATCCATCAGTTCTAGTCTTAGGGTACATTCGAAAGAAATGTGTACGTATCTTCACACACACTCTCTCTCTCTCTCTCTCTCACACACACACACACACACACACACACACACACACACGGTACAAAAGTGTCATAGAGGCACTGGAAAAACTCAAATTCTAGAATGGATCCATTGACATACCCCATTCACAAAATGAATACTATTCAAAGAGAATTAATTATCCATATGTATAAGCAGAATTATGGGTAAAGCAAGAAAATAAGAGAAGATAAGCGAGTGAGGTGCAGGTGAGACAAGAGTTATACTAAGGCAAGTTCCCTGGACCTTATGTAAAATAGTACCACATGCTGTGCACAAGTAACTTAAGCATATGCTTAAAAGTCAAAGATGCACGGTGGAATCCCTAACACAATCACTGAAAACAGAATGCAGAGAGGTTAAGTTTAAAAAGCCAATAAGGGATTTTAAAAACATGTGGCAAATAGAAAACACACACCAAAACGGCAGACATAAATTCAAATATATTAATAATTACATTAAATGTAACTGAATGAAAAGCACAAATTAAGACAGATTGTCAAGATGAATGAACAAACAAGACCCAACTATACACTGTGTACAAAATAAATTCTTTAAAATAAAAAAGGGGTTCACAGAACAAAATATACCATATAAAGAGTAAAAAAGCTGGAGTAGCTGCTTAAAATTTTAACATGTTTAAATGTTGGTTATACCTCAATAAAAAATTTTTTTTATCCTCATCTGAGGACATTTTTTTTCATTGCTTTTAGAAAGAAAGGGAGAGAGAAACGTTGATGTGAGGACACCAAATGGTTGCCTCCCAATGGACAGGGGATGACAACCCACAACCTAGGCATGTGCCCTTACTTGGAAACAAACCCCCAGACTTCTGGTGTACGGGATGGTGTTCCAACCAACTGAGCCACACTGGCCAGGGATGGAGTAGCTTCTTTTTTTTTTTTTTTAAGATTTTATGTACTTATTTTTAAAGAGAGGGGAAGGGAAGGAGACAGAGAGGGAGAGAAACATCGTGTGAGAATGAAAAAGTTACCTCACACATGCCCCCAACCAGGCACCTGACCCACAACCCAGGCATGTGCCCTGACTGGGAATCAAACCAAATTATCTCTCGATTCACAGGCGGGTGCTCAACTCACCGACGCACACCAGCCAGGGCTGGTGTAGCCAATTTAATATCAGACAAAACAAACATTAAGACAAAAATTATCAGAAAAAGGGGCATTTCCTAAAGGGTCAGTTGATGTATCAGTAAGATAGTAGCAGTGCTATCAGATATTTATAGCTGTAAATCTACTCTAGGGAGGAGATGTAGTATAATTCTTAAAGACCCTAGGAGTTTCAGATGGAAAACGAGCACTGGCTTCAACTCAAAGTCACCAGCTGAATTAGCCCCTAACAAGAGAGGAGTTAGTCTGTCCCTTGGCGTCAGGCACTGACTTCTCATCTCCAGCTGTGGAAGTCCTTGAAGGCATCTTCTTTCACAAGAATTCTGTTCCCACTACATTGAAAATCTGTTTAGTGTAGCCACCTTCATTATTTACTTTGGATCTTCTGGATAATTTGCTGCAGCTTCTATATCAGCACTTGACGCTTCATCTTGCACTTTTATGTTACAGAGACAGTTTCTTCCCTTAAAGCTCGTGGACCAACTTCTGCGAGCTCCAGACTTTTCTTCTGCAGCCTCACCTTGCTCAGTCTTCACAGGACTGAAGAGCATTAGGGCTCTGGATCAGGCTTTGGCTTAGGGTAATGTTGTGGCTGGTATCCAAACCACTAAAACTTTCTCCACAGCAGCAATAAGGCTGTTTCACTTGCCTGTCATTTGTGTGTTCACTGGAGTAGCACTTTCAGTTTCCTTCAGGAACTTTTCCCTTTGCATTCACAACTCAATTGTTTGGCGTAAGAGGCCTAGCTTGTGTCCTATTTCTGTTTTTGATGTGCTTTCCTCACTAAGTTTAACCTTGCATTCGATTGAAAGTGAGAGAGCTGTGACTCTCCTTTCACTTGAACACTTAA
Organism: Tonatia bakeri; assembly: GCA_004024845.1. Classification (NCBI taxonomy): domain Eukaryota; kingdom Metazoa; phylum Chordata; class Mammalia; order Chiroptera; family Phyllostomidae; genus Tonatia; species Tonatia bakeri. The sequence continues at coordinate 393,568 of PVIA01000384.1, forward strand.
GAAGCCACTGCAGGGATTAACTGGCCTAATTTCAATATTGTTGTCTCAGGGGCAGGGAGGCCCCAGAAGAGGGAGAGAAATGGGGTGATTAACGGTCAGTCGGTGCGTAGCCTGAACACACACACCATTTATCAATTAAGTTTGCCACCTTACATGAGCAGGGTTTGTGGTGCCCCAAAACAATTAAAATAGTAATTTATTAAAGACCACCGATTACAGATCACTATAACAAACATAATAATGGAAAATTTTAAATATTACCATAGTATGACCCAGAGATAAAAAATGAGCAAATACTATTGGAAAAATGGGGCTGATAGACTGGCTCGATTCAGGGTTGCCAAAAACCTTCAATTTGTAAAACCACAGTGTCTGTGATGTACAATAAAACAAGGCTTGCCTCTATAAAGCTATAGTAATCAAAACTGTGGTACTGGCATAACAGATATACAGACCAATGGAATGGAACAGACAACCCAGAAATAAACCTTCACATATATGGCCATCAACTGATTTTCAACAAGTGTGCCAAGATAATTCAATGTAGAAAGAACAGTTTTTTCAATAAATGTTGCTGGGAAAACGAAATACCCACACACAAAAGAATGAAGTTGGACTCTTATCTCACCTTATATTAGATACAAAATTAACTGAAAATTAATCAAAGACCTAAACTTAAGAGTTAAAACTATCAAACTCTTAGAATGAAACAGAGGAGAAAATCTTCATGGCAGTGGGTTTAGCAACAATTTCTTGGATATGATACCAAAAGCATAGGCAGAAAAAAGATAATTTGGTTTGATCAAAACTTAAAACTTTTTTTTTTTAAGATTTTATTTATTTTTAGAGAGATGGGGAAGGGAGGGAGAAAGAGAGGAAGAGAAACATCAATGTGTGGTTGCCTCTAGCACACCCCATACTGGGGAACTGGCCTGCAACCCAGGCATGTGCCTGACTGGGAATCGAACTAGTGATGCTTTGGTTCGCAGGTCTGCACTCAATCCACTGAACTACACCAACCAAGCAAAACTTAAAACTTTTGTAAATTAAAGGACACTGTTAAGAGTGAAAAAACAACCCACAGAATGGGAGGAAATATTTGTAAATCCATATATCTATTAAGGGATTAATATCTAAAATATGTAAAGAGCTATAACTCAACAATAACAACAACAAAATAACAACTCAACTTAAGCCTGGCTGGTGTGGCTCAGTGGACTAAGCGCTGGCCTGCGAACCCAGGGGTCACCAGTTCAATTTCTGGTCAGTGCACATGCCTGGGTTGCAGGTGAGGTTCCCAGTAGGGGACCCTCGAGAGGCAATCACACACTGATGTTTTCTCTCCCTCTTGGCTTCCTTTCCCCTGTCTAAAAATAAATAAATAAAACCTTTAAAAAAGTAAAAAGCCCAACTTAAAAATAGGTAATGGACTTGAACAGACATTTCTTCAAAGATGATATACAAATGGCCAGTAAGCAAGAGGTTCAACATCAACAATCATTAAGTAAATGCAAAAATCAAAACCACAATGAGACAGCTACCACTACTCTTGCATTAGAATGGCTATTATGAAAAATCAGAACATAAAAAGTGTCAATGAGGAGAAATCGGAACCCTCATACACTACTGGTAGGAAGGTAAAAATGGTATTGCTACCTTGAAAAGCAGTTTAGCATGTCTTCAAAAGTTTAACACAGTTAAACATAGAATTATTATATAATTCGGCAATTCTACTCCCACATATATACTAAAAAAGAATTGAAACCAGTAACTCAAGCAGACACTTGTACACCAATGTTCAGAGCAGCATTACTTAAAGTAGCCAAAAGGCAAAAACGTCAGTGTCTATCAATAGATGAATGGAAAAACAAAATGTGATACATACATACAATGGAGTATTATTCAGCCATAGAAAGGAGAGAAATTCTGGTACATGGAACAACATGGATGAACACTGAAAACATTATGCTAAGAGAAAGAAGCCTTTAAATCTAGTTTAGGAAGAAGCAGTTCTTACAGGAGGCACCCTCCCTACAGTCCCCTAACTGATATTTTAAAAGCGAAAAGGAAGAGGGTACTAAAAGGCATTCCTGGCAAGCAGGTCATTTCATTGACTCCTCTCTTAGCTGGGGCTTCATATTGCCCCAATATTACCGCTGTGGACACCTGCACCAGTAGTCTGGCCTGTGGCTTCAGTTTTTCTACAGTAAAGAGGACGGCTATGGTTTGTACCAAGGCAGGGCTCAGCCCTTTTTCTAAAAAGGTCCAGAGAGTAAATACTTTTAGCTTTTTGGGTTATAAGGTCTGTCACAACTATTCTACTCTGCCTTTGTAGTGACAAAGTATGGCTGAGTTCCAATAAAACTTAATTTTTAACCCTCATCCAAAAACATGTTTTTGTTGATTTGAGAGAGAAGAACATCGATGTGAGAAGCTCTGGTTGCTTCCTGTACACATCCCAACCAGGAGCTGAACTCAGCCTAGGTATGTGTCCTCACTGGGAATCGAACCTGCAATCTTTTTGATGTATGGGACAATGCTCCAACCAACTGAGCCACCTGGCAAGGGCCAAAAATATTAAATTAAAAAAACAGGTAGCAGGCTGGATTTGGATTTGGTGGGAGAGTAGTAGTTTACTCTCCTTGTCTCAAAGCACAGGTGGGGGGTTAGGAGTGAGGAGGCAATAGCCAAGTTTAAACTACTATTTTTTAATTCTCTCCCGAGGAGATTTTTTCATTGCTTTCAGAGAGGGAGAGAGTGAGTAAGGGAGAGAGGGAGGGAGACAGAGAAACATTGATGTGAAAAAGGAGCACTGGTTGCCTCCTATACACGCTTGGACCGAGGATCAGGGATCAAACCTGCAACCTGGGCATGTGCCCTGAACGGAGACTGAACCCACAACCCTTCCGCCATTGCGACGCTCCAACCAACTGAGCCACATGGGGCAGAACCTAAACTATTTTTCTTTTCTTTTTAAGACTTTATTTATTTTTTAGAGAGAGGGGAAGGAACAGAGAAAGAGAGGGACAGAAACTTTGATGTGCAAGAGAAACACGGACTAACTGCGTCTTGCAAGACCCCAGCCGAGGACCTGGCTCACAAAACTACTTAATATATCCTATTATTGCCTCCACCACAAGCCTTGTTTTTTGAGCTGCAGCCATTCTCCTTCCCTTTTAACAGCTGAAAAGTATTCTGACTCCCCAGGGGTTTCTCACTTTTTTAGTTGTTTTATTTTTCAGGATTCTATGTTCTCCTTTATAGGTCTAGAGAGGAAGTAAGGAACACAGGCTAATTTACCACTTTGGCAGGAATGGGAAATCAAGGCAATAATTGTTTTCTTTTGTGTTTTATTTATATATTTTTAGCAGCAAAATTTTATTTATTAAGAAAATCTGGTCTGTGAAGACACTTCACTGCTTCAGTTGAAGAACCCCAAGCTAAATAAAAATACCAACATTAAAAGCAGCATAACTGGTTACTACTGTCTTAAAGATACATAAAAAGAATCAAATCAAATGCTACAGTGTAGGAAGTCAATCACCCCCTGTCAGAAATCACAACTTTTTCCAAATGAAGAATATGACCCATTTGCCATATTGAATTGATATTTATTTTAGGACATGCCATGTCAAAATAAAACAAAAGAGTCAACCCTTGCCTTTAACAATAATATTGTATTATAAAAGCACTTTACAACCCCACTCCATCTTTGAGTATACGTTACTGGTATGTGGGCTAATGATTACCTTAAAACATTTCACTATTCAGTTTCATTATCCAAGTGCTCTCTGAATATTAGAAGGTGATAATAAATGGGAACTGGAGGAGAAAGAGGAAAGAGAGGGGAACAAGGTTCTCCCAGTTAAGGGCTTTGTTGCAATGAGGGAATGAAGAAGTATGAAGATATTTGTGTTGTCTTTTCATCTTTATACTGTGTTAAGTAACGCTTACAACATAAATTCAGCAGGCTTTTCCTGAGCTATAACTCAGAAAATTTCTTCCTGCAAATAATGTATTTACAAATGTGTTTATTAACTTACACAGCAATCTCACAATAACTAGTAAAGATTAAAATGGTGCACTCCTAGTATATTTGTTTTGCAGTGTTTTAAGGAAAATACATATTGCCATGGTGATGAAGCTCTAAATAGATTAAACAAAACATCTAAAACTTAAAAATAGTTTAAAAAAGGCAAAGAAATAAATACCACCAAAGGAAAAAGATTAATTGTAGCTTTTTAAATATAAAACTAAATACTAGTTAATTAACCAAACTATACAGATCTAATAAAAAGCAAACCAGCCTGAAAGACCCAACATTTAAAAAAAGCTAAAAAATAAGGCATAAATCTGCATAATATTGAGTTTTATTTCCATTCCCTCCTTACCCTCTTCTATGTATGCTTTTTCAGATCTGCCTCTATAGGCTTACTGGAAAACTTGCCGTTTTCATTCTGACCTCAAATATCCTGAGCAAAGTATTTGCTATTTCGTTGAGGATTCTTTTGTTGGTAAGCTTTAGATATCACTGTTTCTAATGGGTTGAGTAGTTTTGACCAAGGTGGCAAATTTAAATTCTTCCACTGGTTCTTCTTAAAGGAATTTGATTTCTACAGTGCCTTGCCTGCAGAGCTTTAAAAAACAAAACAAAACAAAACAAAAAGCCAGGAGAAATCTATTGCTTAAAAATGTTTTGTTGTTTTTTTTTTTTTTTTAAACAAACAGAATAACTCTTAAAATCTTGGGAGAGAGAGTTCATTAGAAGAACTAAATATTGAAAACCTGTTCTGGAGCACTTTCACTTCTCTCTCCCACAGTCTAACATGTGAAAGGGTCATTTGTTTTGGTCAAAAATACATTTTTGTTCATTACTTGAAAGTACTATGTTCATTAGGACCCATTTTAAAGATGCACCAGAACACTTCAAGCACTGCCTACCATGATAGTTGAGTTTTGACCTCAAAGGAGGTCTACGTAATTTACATTAGTGCTCAAGAATAATTTGGGACATCTTGACTCAAGGCCTAGAGCAAGTATCACTAAAACTGAAGGATAATTCCAATGTGCTTGGTCTGACTGCTGCTTTGCCACCTCTTGTTTGCTCTGCGGGAGGGAGAGTAGTAAGAATATGGGCTGGGGTAAGGGAGAGGCAAAAAAAGCAGGCAGAGGTCAAGTAGGTAAGCAAGTGCTGCCGTGAACAACTGTTCCTTAACCAAGCCACATACTGCTGAGAATTCCATCATTTTGAAGTGCATTATCATAACATTAAAAAGGAAAAAATTAGTTAAGAAAATGTATCTAATTTTTAAAGTTATCACTGGAATATGCTGGAATCATTTGACTTTTTGTAAAATATAAATAATAAAGACACTGACTTTTTTGTGCTTGTGAAGCTAATAGATCATCTCCACGAGACAGGCAGCAATGATGAATTGCAATACGTTATTACCGAAGGGAAAAGGTTCAAGCCAATATTCACACTGCAGTCAATGAAAGAGTAAGGGGGCCAAAGCAATGAGCTTCTGGAGAAAAGCTGAAGATGCCAAGAGGGATTAGCAGGAACAGCCTCCTTCGTTGACTGGTTGCTCCTGAGGCTTTTCCAGTTTTATGTCAATCACTGAAACAAAAGTTAAGGAGCTATAAATGGGAAAGTAAAATTCAATTCTGAACACTGACATCTCTGGCAAGACCCTCCCATCCTTTTAAGAGCTACTGTTCTCTTTACAGCTAGCTCACCATACAAGGTGCTCAAGTAGAATAAACTTGCTTATATGTACTGTATGCAGCATGGTCAGCACAAGGGTAACCTCTCTCTCTATCATGGGAATCTATCCTAAGGAAATTATTCTACAGGAGCAAGAAACCATATAAAGATGATGTTCCTTTTATTATAGATAATTATGGAATTATCTATAATAAAAATCTCAAAATAGCCTACAAGAGTTCTAAGAACAGGGACAGAATTTAATAAATGATGGGACTCAACTCTGTAGAACACATTATGCTATTAAAATAAAGGCTTGGAAAACATAAAACATTTAGAAGTGGGAAGAGCTGAATACAAAGTGCTATAAATTCTGTGGCTTAATAAAAATGACTGCATATGGGAAAACAGTCGAAGACAAATATACAACAATGAAAATATAAACATTCAAAATCCATCAAAATAATTAGTATTAGATGTGCTTCATTCTGTTCCATTCTGAAAGCAGAAGCCGTGATAAAGCTCCAGACTGAGTTATTTCCTTCCTATGCCAAGTAGAGCTTGAATATTAGGAAAAGTGAGGGAAGAAAACATGATACACATTGTGGGGAAAATGTACAGAGTCAATAGAACTCAAAATTAAGAAGACTAGGATTGGCCCTGGCTGGTGTAGCTCAGTGGATTGAGCGCGGGCTGCGAACCAGGCATCGCAGGTTCGATTCCCAGTCAGGGCACATGCCTAGGTTGCAGGCCATGTCTCCCAGCAATGGCACAATGATGTTTCTCTCTCTCTGTTTCTCTCCCCCTCCCTCCCTCCCTCTCCCTCTCTCTCTCCCCCCCTTTCCCCTCTCCCTCCCTATCTCCCTCCCTCTCCCTCTCCCTTCCCTCTCTAAAAATAAATAAATAAAATCTTAAAAAAAAAAGAAGAAGAAGACTGGGATTGTAAGAGTTTCCTGCTCATTAAAAATCAAGCAAGCAAACAAACATGAATTCTCTCACTGATTAATTGTAGTGAGCAGCAGGGTGCACTTGGATGACCAGACCAGATCTCACTTATTATAGAAAAATCTTGGAGCTTCTTTGCTCCTAAGCCATCAATTCCTGACTGCAAAAGGTAATGACATAATATTCCTTAGTCAACCAAGTGGGGCTCTAAAGACTAGTGAAACAGAAAGGATACTGTCTTCTCTGCTTCTGTCCTGTGTGCTTTCCATTCCAGGCAAAGCTGCTGCAACACGTCGGAAGAGCTGTGGAGAAGAGGGAAATGGGGTAATGGGGGAAGAAAATTTAGCAAATGGTATCAAGTAAAGGTGGATGAGCATTGCATGCTGTGTTCAAGGATATAGCTTCTAGGTTATTCCTTATTTAGACCTTACCATAATGAAAGCACCTTAAAATGTCTACTTATTCTGTGCATTCTAATTCAATAGAATATTGTATGAAAAGCAGTATGCCAAATACAAAGAGAAATGAAGATACGGTCCTTGCTTTCCAACTGGTGATATTAGACATCAACGAATAGGGAAGAAATAAGCAGCAAAAATGTCATTTGAGTCATAAAAACTAAGTACCATAGAAACTGAGTAAGGACATATTGTTCATTTAGTAAAAATATATAGTGGCATTCCTATCTTTTATAAAGGGTGAGGTTCTAAAGTTGGTGTATATATGTACTCTGGTTTCTCTTCAGATCATATAAATCTTTTGCCTTTTACTAAAGTTGGTGTATATATAGTGAAAGACACTCTAGTCAAAAATACCCTTGATTATTCTTTAAGAATGTGCTGTTAGAGACCAGCATACCACCTCTTAAGCTAAACACAGCTGGCTTTTCCTCTGTCACTGGGAAGAGCACCACTGGAAATGGCTGGCTTGTGTCTGAGGTGTGATGTAATGAAAAATATCTTCAGAAGGAGAATCACACTCAAGCCTGGTGAGATGTTCACTAGAGGCATGTGGGACAGAAAAGACTAATGACAGAAAAAATAGCAGATTCACACCTATTTTGTCCCCAAACCTAAGGCATTTGCTCATTGGGTAGAATGGCACATAAAACTGCTGGATTATTTCAGTCACGTCTTTGTTAGGCATGCAGTGTAAAATTCCTATGGATGAAATTCACAGGTGATCTGACTCCCTCGTACTAAGCGTCTGCTTATTTGAGGTACTGTCTCAAGTTCTCTAGAGACACAGAAATGAATAAGATGTAATTTTTTAATTCAAGGTAGCTCAGTCTGGCAAAGGAGACAGACTCAAACAATTCCTTATGTTACAATAAATAAATCCTATAAACCAAGGAAATACAAAATGATATAGGAATACAGATGTAAGAAAGCCCTTCTAAGAGATGGGGAAAAATCTTTAGGTGGTAACATGTAAGTTGGGTTTTAAAGACAGTTTTAAAATTCTGCCTGGCTGAAAAACACACTGCGTAAAGTGCTCAGAGTTAAGTGCTCCGTAAGTGCTGCTGAATTAAGATGAGAAGGAAACACAAAGAACAAAAGTCCAAAGACTAAAGAATGAGCTTGTAATCTGTTTGGGGAAAGAAGTATAGAAAATAAGCAAACTTTTATTTGTAGGCAATCTCTCAATGGAATAGGATTAGAGAAAACCTGAGAAAAAGTGTAGCAGTCTTGGTTCTATACGGCTTAGCAGTGCTTCAGAAACCACACCGAAGTTAGGCATCAGCCTCAATATTCAACCCAAAGCAGGTGTTAGCCACAAAACTGTAGAATGCTTACTGTAACATCTTCTGATATTCCAGAAACTGTGCATGATCAAAGATCACGTGGTTATGTAGATTATCAATTGAATCAATGACATTAACTATACAAGGTGGGTTCATTTGGATTAATATATAAATACTCAACTTCAAATACAGATCAACATTCTAGATACAAAAATAAATGCTTGTAATAAATATACAGTAATAATTAATGACTGTGATAGCTGTTAATTTTATTAACAAAATTAACTTAAAATTCACAAAACTGAAATAAATGCAGAACTAGATTGATAGAGTAAATTAGGTTAACTTTAGAAAGAATATTACGCTGTTTTAAACCCAGCAAGGATTTGTAAAGATTTAATTAATGCAAAGTTAGACAAAAATTCTAATCTTTTTGAAGTTTTTGTATATTAGTATTAGATAATGAATTGAAAGGATGCCAACTCTGTTGGCTCAAAATTTCATGATCAAGAAAAAGTCTAACATCCATTAAAAAGTCATCTTTTATCTATACACAAAGAAATAGAGTATGCAGTAAAAGATATTTTATAGAAATAAAAGTTAAAAAAAATTTATTCCCCCACGACCATCAGCTGAAAATCACCATCTATTTAGTATTGCAAATAGGCAATAAGTATATGACTACAGAAATAATCTAGCAGCTAACAGATCAAAACTTGTATCCTAGAAATTCATTCTGTAATGATGATACTCAGTTTTGGTCTCAATGATTCTAATACTTGGTCGTCTAGCCAAATGCAGAGTCAGCACATTTCTAATTTAAATAGAGATGAGGGCAAGGGAAAAGAAGTGTGAAAATTTTCAGAGGCAAGAAGTGCCTGAATAAAATGTTGAGAGGCAGAAAAATAACAGGGCATATTCAAGAATGGTTAGGCACTCCCAACTGGCTAGAGCACAGACTACATAAAAGACTTATGATGAAACGGTATACTGAAGGACAGACTAAGACCTGGAAAGAATACAGATTCTGTCCTGTGGACAAAGAGAAGGCACTAAAAAAGGAGTTTGTATGAAGACTCCTATCATTGATTCCAGTGTCTTACTATGGCTACAAAAACATACACATCACATATTGAAAGCGAAAGATAGTAGGTGAGATGGCAGAAAGCTAAAAACTAAAATTGAAAGTGTATTTAACATTCTGTATAGGCCACTTAGGTGACAGGTCTTCGTTCTGTCCCTCAGTTTTCTCATCTGTAAAATGGATTTAAAATAATAATACACTTAACTGACTAGATTACTGTGAAGCTCAAGGGAAATCATGTTATGTTATGCTAACTGCTTAGGATTGATCTGTTACTTAGAAAGTCTTTAATAAACAGTACCTGTATTTCTACCAGAGACTGGTCACAATAACTCATGGTCCCATAGGCTACATTGTCTAAATATTGATATTCTGCAGTGGATTCCAGTCCTACAGCAAAACACCAACAGGGACAAACTTCTGCTTTAAGAAATAATGTAAAACTTTTGGAAAAGGTATGGAGGTTGGGAGAGACCTTCTGAAAATACTAGAGCAGAACTGAAATGTTCTTACTTAGAAATATCTAGAAATCTTTCCAAGATCTCATAGTTTGTTTCTGACATGAAATATTTATTAAACTACTTATTTGTTCAAAATAAATACCCCCATTATGATAGCTTTTTTACTTCAAGGAGAATTAATTTCTCTAATCCTTCTTTAGATTTCTTCTAATAGAAAGAGGGAAAAACTGTGAGCTGCAAAGGACATAACGATGCTGCTCCTGGAACAGCCTCCTCGCAGTCCCAGCCCGATCTGTCCAGCTGACTCTCATCTCTCAGGACCCCTGGTGATTCCTCAGAAAACTTCCATAACTCATTCACCGACTCCTCCAACTCCATTATTCTCCTATCTAATAAAATACTTCTATAAACTCTAATAGACCCTGTATTTCTTCTTTTGGAGCTTTTACTACACTAACTGTAATGGCCTATTTACCTCCCTGTCTTTCCCTCTAAATTTTAAACTTCTGGAGGGAAAAGCTCATATTTCATCTCTTTGTTATCCTAGTACCTGACATGTAGTAGGTATTTATTTTTTAAATGTTAGTTGAAAGAATGACTAATGGGTGTGAAAGCATATTAGAAAACATAGAGTGCAGACATACGGTTGGTTAGTGCCTTTAGCAGATGGCTTTTTGGGGGTTCACTTACATCTGAATTATCATTTAATTCCTTAGGAATGACCATCCATAATACTATTTAGCAGATGATCACAGATCTGAGAAAGGCCGTTTTTTTAATCAAGTAAAATAAAAACTAGCAAGTCTTATACCCACTGAATCTTCCTGACTCCTTCCCCCAAAATGGACAACGAAAGAAATCAATTTCCTTAGTTCCTTGCAGAAAAAAGACGTATAAAAGGGATTTTAAATTTATATGCAGGGAGTGACAGTGAAGAAAAACTCTGATAAACTTACAAGATGATGAAAAACAAATGCTGTTGAATATCTTCAACCAAACACAAAAAGGATTCAATTAAAACATGCAAATATAATGGAGGTAATGACATTTGCCATACAGCAAAGTAGCAGCAGAGGTGAGATTCCAAAGTTCACATTCTTTCTACTACTTCATGCTACCTAGTATAAATGGAAGATCTTTCTATATGAAAAACGTTGTGAAAAGGGCTGTGTGAAGAAATAGCTTAAAAGTAAAAAAGTAAAAGTAAATAGCTTAAAATCCTGAGTAAGAATAATCTGATTTGTGAAATACCATTACACATAAATCATAAACATAAAAACTTAATCCATTTTCTATGACTAAACATTTTATCTATAGTGTTAACCAATGTATTTCTAAAACTTGGTGCTTTTTCAAAATATTTCAATTAAATTAAAAGAATCAATGTCACTCACCTGTACTCAACTCAGAACATACCAAAATGAGCCAAGGAAATGCTTTACAAAAGCCAAGTTCTATCCTTACAAAAATATGTGACAGGAAAGAAAATACTCTAGAGGTTTAAGTTGTTTTAAATAATCATTAAGGAAAATCCATTTCTTAAATGCCAATGATACACTAACAGAAGCTTCTGCTATATTAGGAATCACAAATGACAAAATATGGAGTCAGTACAATTGGTAATTTAAAAAAAATTCTATATGCATTCTAAGGCATCCTTGCCAACATGCTTCTCAGAATATTTTCTTTTCTGGATAAAGGGTATTAATTCCACCCTGACCTTCTGTTGTATGGTATTTTATTTGTAATTTCTTGAGGGAAATAGGCATATTTAAATTGCAGTGACAGCCCTAACAGGTGTGGCTTGGTTGACTGAGTGCTGTCTTACAAAGTGAAAGATTGCTGGTTTGATTCCTGGTCATGGCACACGCACACTGGGTTGCAGGCTGGTGGTCCCTGGTTAGGGCACGTGCAAGATCAATGTTTCTCTTCCTCTCTTCCCCTCTCTCTGAAATTACGTAAGTAAAATCTTTAAAAATATTGCAGTGTCAGCTATGGGAATTAACTCTGGAGATAATAAGGTGAATATAGCTCTCTATAAAAATTTTCAAGTTGAGTATTTTGAGCTATAATTTTAGATATTTGATTTAAAAGAATTGGAAAAGGAAATATCAAAGTAAAATCACTGTTGACACCAGTTTTTATCTTTACTATAAAATTAATAAGGTATTTTATTTATTTATGATTAAATATTTTTTAATTTACTGATTTTAAAGAAAGGAGGGGGGAGAAAGAGATATCAATTTTTATTGTGCCAATTATTGAAGCATCCATTGGTTGATTCTTATATGTGCCCTGACTGAGAACTGAACCCCCAACCATAGTGTATTGGGACAACACTCTAACCGACTGGGCTACCCACTTGGACAGGGCTTAATCAAGTGCAGTCATACCTTGGCATTCGCTAGCTTCAGAATTTGTCAAATCCTGTACTCATCACATTTTGACTAGAAAAAAATGTTTCAACACTCAACACTCGCTCAGGACTTGTCGCACCTGTTAGAACTTGTATGAGTCAGGATGCTGGCCCACAAGAGAAAAACGCTTCATCATTTGGTACTCAGCAGTTTCCGCACTTGTCATGAGTTCAGAACAAATTAATGACAAGTACTGAGGTACTGTATTTTATAAGCAAGAAGAAATTCCATTCCATTCTTCAAAGAGTAAGCTAAGCAAAGCAGTTTCATCGACTTACAGAAAAATTTCCATTATGAAAATAAAAGTTGTAAGGGTATAGAGTATTTTATACACCATTGTAATTCTCATATGATGAGTGCTCAGTGTAGCTGACTTTGAATTTTTGCTAGATCTCTATTTTAGTTTTGCTTGCCTATCATTTCTTAAATGAAGGATTATTTTAATACCTTTGTTTTTCAATTTTAACATGTCTTCTTGCTTCCACCCTTATCCTCTACAGTCTATTTTTTCCAGAACAGCCAGTGATTTCTTTTAAATACTAAATCTCATGTCAAATCTCTGATTAAAAACTTTAGACAGTTTCCTACCTTACTCCGAATAAAAGTCTAAATCCTTATAATAGCCTACATGGACTAAGTTAGACTTCCGTCCCTTAAAGCTATCCTCAATTTCTAGCACTTGCAATTTCTATCAATATGCAAGACCACTCTAGGTTCTTTGGAGATTTTCTTGTTTATTGAAGCTACATGATACCCGTGGATTAAGGTACACAATAAAAGTACCAGATTAAGACCTGCTATGAGTCAAGAACTGTGGTAGATATGGGAAATGGTGCTGTGGAAAAGACACCATCACTACCAATACTTAAAGGACACATGCTATCTCAGCAGGTAAAATAATTTTCACACACACTCACATGCAACTCCACTTTGAATATGTACACAAGCTTCCACTGACCTATTAGCACTAATGCCCATTAGCTATCACTAATTTCTCACAAAGGTCTCCCATTTCTTTGAAATAAATCTTTTTCTTCTGACAAGTAGTGATAGTTTAAGAAGTTAAAGATGAAAGAGTATGTCTGTTCTTTTTCTATTTTCCAGTAATGTAAAATTGGAGACCATAGTGAGAATGGTGACACCCATACAGTTAACACTTTATTAAAAGAATATATTACCATATTTTACAGATTATAAGACGCAGCCTCCCCCAAATTTGGTAGGAATAATGGTTGTTAATGCTGCTGTTGAGTTCTGTTTACATTTACGTTGGTGAAATATTATGTTATTTATGTTACTAAATATTTTACCACATTTTTTGCTTTAAAATTTTTTTCCTATTTCCCTCCCCTAAAACCTAGGTGCATCTCATGGTCTGAAAAATATGGTAATTCTCAGATGAAAAGTCAATTGGAGCCTTAAATAATCACCTTACCATTACCATTTTCTCCAGCAATTTAAATACCATACTACTTTTAAAAAAAGGCAATATTGCTACATTTTAAAAAACAGAATTAGAAAAATAATCGGTAAATATTTTTTCTTAGGCTATGTTTTTAGGAAATATTGAAGGTAATAAAAAACACTATTTAAATATCCTATATAACACAAATGACCGTGTTACATATTATTTATTCTAGTTTTAGCCTTGATAGTTTTTTATTTAAAAACTACAACAATATTCTTTAAAACAGAAACAGGGCTTTAGAGTTAAGAGCATAAACCAGATGAAGGGTTAAGCACAGAATACTTTTAAATAAGAAAAGCAGTTGTACTGGGTAGGAATAAATTTTTTATTTTAAGCCAAAGTTCGCAGGCACTAAGGCCCAATCAGTTGAACCACAGTAAGATATTAAATGATGCATTCATGAACTCTCTCCTGAAACTGTTTAAAAATGAAACAGAGAAAGCCCATTTTTTAAAAAAATTTATTTATTTATTTTTAGAGAGGGAAGGGAGGGAGAAAGAGAGAGAGAGAAACATCAATGTGTCGTTGCTGGGGACCGGGCCTGCAACCCAGGCATGTGCCCTGACTGGGAATTGAACCTGCGATGCTTTGGTTCGCAGCCTGCGCTCAATCCACTGAGCTACACCAGCCAGGGCGAGAAAGCCCATTTTAAGCTTTTATTATATGTATTATAATTCAGTATATGAGGGAGTAGGAAGGAGGAATCCAGTTATCAGAAAGCTAGAAAACATCTTTATACACGGGAAGTACAACTAGATGGTACTTTAAGTACCGGTAACATCTTTTATACTTGTGTACCTTCCAGTGAAAAAGCATGATTCTGTCAAATAAAATGAGTATAATGCACACCCACCAAAAGTAACTGCTTTGCAAAAACATACATGGCTAAACAAACATATGCAATGCTTACTTATGATGAGTGTGATTCCCAATGGATTTCAAGACTGTGACTGGACTATGAAATTTACCTGATAAATTTCTGAATACTCACACCATTTCTGAATTGTGATTGATCTACAACAAACACTTGGGGGGTCTGAGATTACTTCTTCATAATTACTTCTGCTGATACGTGTTACTCAGTGACCAAATAATTTAACTCAAAATTTCACTTCAGTTGATATTAGATTAAACAATAATATGCAGAATTCAGGAATAAACTGGCCTTCTGTGTTAAATAAAACTAAGTATGTACAAAATAAAACTAAGTATGTACACGATAATCTACCCTATAAGTTCAGCATAGTCTTCAGTTTTGGTAATAGAAGGGTAGTTTATATAGGAATAACAATCTTGCAGGTAACAATTTTTAACTAGACAAAATATAATAAACAGCTATTTGAAAGATCAGAAGTGCAACAAGGGAGATTTCAATCCTGGGAAGAAGAAAATCCACATTCACTGGGTGAGATCCATGTTTATTCAGGTTTTCCCAAGAGTCATTCCTAGCCTGTGAATTATGGAGTGGCTAGAACTCAGGCAAAAAACTAGAGTTTTAAAGATTTGAGGTGTCAATGAACTGTAAGTGTGACTGAAAATAACAAAAGGGGAAGAGACAAGAGGAGAAGCCCTAAAATCTACATAAAAATTTCCTTCAAATCCTCAGTTGATTCTTTAATGGTACATAGGTAAGAGGGACTCCAAGAAGCCCATGTGAAAGCAAAAGCTAGAGGCTGAAAAAAAAAAAAAAAAAAAAAGAAAGAGAACATATTTCAGCTACTGCTTGCTTTAGGGATAGAGCTTAGAGTTTTAATTCCACCAAGACAGAAAAGCTTGATAAACATCTGAGGCGTTCTTCAGATCCACCTGAACAAAGCATAACACCAAGAACCCACAAGTTTATGGTGATAAGCTAGCAATACAACATGCCATAATAAAAGCCAGAACTTTGCCCCCAAAATAACAGAAATCATTGAGTATGGCAAAAACATAAGGGAAGAAATGAAGGCTACACTAAGTGAAATAAGGAAAATCCACAGGGGAGCAACAGTGAAGGGAAAGAACTGGGATTCAAATCAACAATTTGGAACATACAGAAGAAATAAACACTCAACTAGAACAGAATGAAGAAACATGAATTCAAAAAATAAGCAGAGAATAAGAGGACTCTAGGACATCTCTAAAAGTGCCAACATGTGAATCACAGGGATACCAAAAGCAGAAGAGGAAGAGCAAGAAATTGAAAATTTATTTGAACAAATAAAGATAACTTCCCTGATTTGACAAAGGAAATAGACATACAAATCCAGAAAGCATAGAGAGCCCCAAACAAGCTGGACCCAAAGAGGACCACACCAAGACACATCATCATTAAAATGCCAAAGGTTAAAGGTAGAGAATCTTAAAAGTAGCAAGAGAAAAGCAGAGAGTTACACACAAAGGAGTTCCCTTAAGACTATCAGCTGATTTCTCAAAAGATATTTTGCGGGCTAGAAGGGACTGGCAAGAAGTATTCAAAGTGATGAAAAGCAAGGACCTACAATCAAGATTACTCTATCCAGCAAAGCTATCATTTAGAATGGAAGGGCAGATCAAGTGCTTACCAGACAAGGTAAAGCAAAAGGAGTTCATCATTACCAAGTCATTATTACATGAAAAGGGACTTATTTAAGAAAAAGATGACCCAGTGTGGTATGGCTCAGTGGACTGAGTGCCAGTCTGTGAACTGATTCGATTCCCAGTCAGGGCACATGCCTGGGATGTGGGCCTGGTCCCACTAGGGGGTATGCAAGAGGCAACCACACAATGATGTTTTTCTTCCTCTCTTTCTCCCTCCCTTCCCCTCTGTCTAAATAAATAAATAAATAAATAAAATCTAAAAAAAGAAAAGATCAATACTATGAACATTAAAATGACAACAAACTCTTAACTATGAATAACTGAATTAAAAAAACTAAGCAAATGCTAGAACAGGAACAGAATCATAGATGTGGAGATCATTTGAAGGGTTCTCAACTGGGAAGAGGAGGGGGAGAATGGGAGAAAAGGTACAGGGAATAAGAAGCATAAATGGTTAAGTACAACACAGACAAAGGAATGTTAAGAACAGTACAGGAAATGGAGAAGCCAAAGAACTTATATGCACAACCCACAGACGTGAACTAAAGAGGGGGACTGCTAGAGGGAAGGAAACTACCAGGCGGAGTGGGGCAAAGGAGAAAAATTGGGACAACTGTAATAGTATAATCAATAATATATACTTAAAAAAAATCTAACCTAAAACATGCACATTTTTAGGTAACCCACACATTCAGACAATAAATTTAGCTGAAGGATGAAAAAAAAATAGAGTAGTAAAAATACTTTAAAACAACATATTACATACAGAGAATGATATAAATTAATGCTCACTTCTCATTAGAAACAATGGAAGCCAGAAGACAACTGACTGACATATTTAAAGTAATGGAAGAAAAGAAAAATCTCTCAACCTCAATTTCAATAACTAGCAAAAACATTTTTCAAAATTATTCTCAAATGGCCTTTGAGCTAAGTTAAAGTTGAGAGAATTCATCACCAGGAGACCTCTATAAGAAACACTGAAGAAAGTTATTTTGGCTAAAGAGAAACAATAACAGATGTAACTAAGATCTTTTAAGAAGAAATGAAGAACATTGTAAATGGTAAATATACTGGGTTGGCCAAAAAGTCCATTTAGTTTTTTCTATAAAATAAAAGACACGCTTTTCATTTTCACCAATAACCTTATTATTGATTTGGATATTTTAAGCATGTCGGCTATCTCCCGCTATTGGCTTCTAGTGGACAGAGGCCAAGGGGTGCAGCTAAATATATTCCAATGCATAAGACAGCCCCACAGCAAAGAATTATTTGGCCAAAATGTCAATAGCACCAAGAAACTTTGCAAACCACTTTTGACACATTTAATCAATCACAGCATCTTCTCCATACACTGCACGAATCTTGTTTTGCATTTCAGTTGCACTGTTACCTTTCTTAAAATAATAAAGCATAATATGCCAAAATGTTGCATATTTTCTTCCATCTTCAATACTAAAATGGCTGCACAAAAATTCACCAATTTTAATTGTTTTTTAACGCACACTGATATGACAGCAGTCACAATACAACATAACCAAATTGTTTCAAATGAAGTTAAAGACAACTAAGTACTACTAGAGCCATCATATGGAAAAAACTAAACAAACTTCTGGCCAACCCAATAAAACTAAATAGAAAAGATTGGTTTAGTTTCCCTTAATTACTTATTCTTTAAACAGATTTTATTCATTTTTAGAAAAAGGGGAAGGGAGGGAGAAAGAGAGGAAGAAAAACATCAATGTGCAAGAGAAACATCAATTGGTTGCCTCTTGTCCCCAACCAGGGACCTGGCCTGCAACCCAGGTATGTCCCCTGACCAGGAATCGAACCGGTAACCTTTCAGTTTACAGAACAATGCCCAACACACTGAGTCACACTAGTCAAGGCTCTTAATTACTGTTTAAAGGAAAGGTTGAAACACTTATTATGGGGTTCGAATGTATGTGAATATATGTGACAATAACACAAAGGATGAGCACATAATTCCACATAAAATGATATACAGTATAAAAGAAATGATACACAGTAATATTAGCTAGTTTAATCCCTAGAGCACCACTAAAAGAGTTATGAAAAAATTAAGCTAAAAATCAAGAGAAATTAAAATATAGATATTTCATTAAACCAAAAATGACAGAGGGACACATAGAAAACAAACAGCACATGGCAGCCAAAAACTAACTACATTAATGATTTCATTCAACCTAAATAAAACTAAAACTCAAAAGGCACGGGTTTTCACACCGAATTACAAAAAAAGTGAGATCTGACACTATACCATCTGCAAGAAATTCACTTTACAAAGAAAAAGATATACCAAACAAACCATAAGCAGTAAGACAATGGTGTGACTACAGTTAACATCAGCTAAAGATGGAGACAAGGTGTATTAGAGATAAAGAGGGACATTTCTTACCATTAAAAAGACCACGGCTATCCTAAATAAGTATGCACCTGAAAACAGAACTTCAAAACACATGAAGTAAAAGCTAAAAGAACTAAATGACAACACAGGAAAATACAAACACTGTTGTAGATATTAATACTCCCTTCTCAGTAAATGACACAACTACACACAAAAAAATTAGTAATACTATATAAGATTTGAACAATGCTATCAATTATCTTGACCTAAAATATTCTTTTCCAGTGCACATACAACTGAGAAAGGCCATATGTTAGGCCATAAAACAAATTTATGTACATTTATCAAAATTCACCTAATTAGCCCTGACCAGTGTGGCTCAGTTGGTTGGGCATCATCCTACAAAAGCAAAGAGTCACCCGTTTGATTCCTGTTTGGGGCACCTGGATTGTGGGTTCAGTCCCCGATCTGGGTGCAGGAAAGAGGCAACTGATGGATGTTTCTCTCACATCAATCTTTCTCTCCCTCTTTCTCCCTACCTTCCCCTCTCTCTAAAAATAAATAAAATCTTATGTAAAAATTCACCTAATTGTAAACTTAAGATGTATACATTTCACTGTACATATATGTTTACATTAATAAAAAAATAATAGAAAAATGTTAAAGGGAATTTAACTTATAGGCAGATAAGGGGAGTGCAACAGAACACGTCTGTGTTTGTTGATTCTTAGTTCCCTTTGGCTGAAAATTATCCTTACGCCGAAGTGACATATTTGAGGGTGGTGTATTAAGATCTCCTTCAAATGGAAAGCAAAGAGTGTTACAGAGGATACATGGGTGAATTATTTCCATAGTTTCTTCTTTTGTACAAGTCCTATTGGCACATACACTCTTGCTTTTATTTTTATTCCATTCCACTGAATTCTTTTTTAAATGTTTATTGATTTTAGAGAGAGAGGAAGATAGGCAGAGAGAGTGAGAGACAGACAGACAGACATCGACTGGCTGCCTCCCATAGGCACCAGGACCAGGGACTGAACCTACAACCTAGGGATGTGTCCTGACTGGGAATTAAACCCCCAACCTTTTGGTGTACAGGAGGAGCAACACTCCAAAGGAGCCACACCAGCAAGGGCCATTAAATTCTTTTTTTTTTTAAGAAGTAACTTTTTTTTTTTTTTAAAGATTTTATTTATTTATTTTTAGAGAGGGAAGGGAGGGAGAGAGAGAGAGAGAAAGAAACATCAGTGTGTGGTTGCTGGGGTACATGGCCTGCAACCTAGGCATGTGCCCTGACTGGGAATCGAACCTGCGATGCCTGGTTCGCAGCCCGCGCTCAATCCACTGAGCTACACCAGCCAGGGCAGAAGTAACTTTTTTTTTTTAGATTTTATTTCTTTATTTTTAGAGAGGGAAGGGAGGGAGAAAGAGAGAGAGAGAGAGAAACATCAATGTGGGATTGCTGGGGGCCATGGCCTGCAACCCAGGCATGTGCCCTGACTGGGAAGCGAACCTGTGATGCTTTGGTTCGCAGCCCGCGCTCAATCCACTGAGCTACGCCAGCCAGGGCAAAAATTGTTTATTAAATTATTAAAAGTAATTAAGATTAGCCCTGGTTGGTATAACTCTGTGGATTGAGCACAGGCCTGTAAACCAAAGGGTCACTGGTTTGATCCCAATCAGGGCACATGCCTGTGTTGCAGGTCAGGCCCCCCAATAGAGGGCATGCTGAAAGGCAACCACACATTGATGTTTCTCTCCCTCTATTTCTCCTTCCCTCCCCCCTCTCTAAAAATAAATAAAATCTTTAAAAAATAAATAAAAGTAATTAAGATTATATAAAATATATTTACAAAAAAAGGGGGGAGGCAATTCATTCATATCCTACTATTAAAAACTTTTTGAAAAAAAGTGAAATGTTGGTTCAGCTGAATTCAAAGACACTCAAGAATATATGAGTATCTATGTCTAAGTCTGAATCAAAATACTGAACGAAGTACAATTCCCCATGTAACCCTAGCTTCTCTAAGCTTCTTCAGTCTAGCTTAGAAAATTAAGACAGAGTCAAACTCAATAAATTAATTTTATTCTTATGGTAAAACATGGCAGCACTCAGTACCTGTTTAAAAAAAAATACAGCATATCAGTCCTTCATTCAAGGAACATTTATTAAATTCAGGTTAGTAGGAGGCAGAATTGACAAAAAACTTCTATATTAAAAGTAAGAAGGGGTTCTACTGCAATAATTAGGAAAGATATTTTAAATCTGTTTTTTGAATTAAGTTTTTAGTTACAAATAACAGACAGGAAAGAAACTATTTTAAGAAGAGGGACAATAACTTACAACAGAACTATGAAAGAAGGTAAACCTGGGGCACTTTAAGCAGTGTCATATGGGTGTATAGTGCCCAGAGATCAGTATAGTGTTATATGCAGAAGCCATCTCAAAGATTTTGAACTTCAAAACACTGCATACTAAGGAATCTGCTTAAAATTTAGGATAAAATTCATAGATGTAACTTGAAAGTGGAGTAAGGCTGGGAGCAGACATCAGTGAATAAGCTATGATAGCAGGCAAGGCAACAGACTGCTATTTTCAACCCATGTACTACCAGACTTTTTAAAATATGAAATACCCAATTAGTCAGGGGTATTGACTTCTTTTCCGTTAGACTGTCAAGTAAAAAAATGTGACAGCCAAACTCAACAACAGTCATTCAGTGTGAATGAATCAAAATTATACCTACATATTTTTGTCAAATTGGCAAAGAAAAATTTTTGATGCACCTCAGAATTTCACTAATTAGTTCATGAGTACCATGAGATGAAAAAGGTTGAAATAGCTTCAACAGATAATGAGGGCCTTAATACTGCAGTGGGAAAAGCAGAATAAACAATGCTAGGTACTGGAATGACTGGTACGAATACAAATGAGTCAAAAGACCCTCTAGGTTTCACTAGATTTGTTCTACTTCATGAAGACACACTTTAACACTTGGATACATAATATTTAATTCCTTATGAATCAATTTGGTTTCCACAAAAGACTGAGCTGTTGAGTGTAGAAAGCTCATCTTCTGTATCTAGCATAGGTAGGGAATTAATGCTTGCTCAAAAAATTATCACACTGAAGAGATCTGACATATTTGCTGAACCATTTCTATGGCTTTATACAACTTTTTACAAAATACAGTTTGCATGAGAAATCTCCTGGGATTCTTGTTAAAAATATAAATTTTAGTACACTACCACAGACTCACTGAATCAAAATCTAGGTGTAGTGCCCAGTAGTGCCCATTAAAGTTTGGAACTATTAAAGAATTATCTAATCCAAAGATAGCTTCCTAGGGACAATTTGCTATTCTACAATGTCTGTTCCCTCTTATCTTTGATTGGATATCAGGTATATCAGGGCAGAGGAAAAATACATTGCTGGCCTCACTGGTAAACTGTATGGGTTTCAATACTCTGTCTTAGAGAAAACTTTCGTCACTCACTTTTTTTCCTATTGCTCAAGTATCCAACAGCATGGTAACCATTAGATTTGCAAAAATAAGCATTGCACTTCAACCGCACAAGGTGAATGTGGTCCAAAGTCAGAAGCTGGACAACAGTTATTTGACAGATTTGATTTAGATTTCACTTAGGAAAATTTGAATTGTTCTATACAGCTAATATATCAAGTGGTATCAAAGGCTATGCTTGTCTGTTTCTGTTTTAAACATTGGGATGATTTGTAGTGTAAAAGAAAAAGACAAAGTTTTTTAATGACACTCTGTTATTTGTTTAGTTACTTTTAAAATGTTTTAAATTTTTTAATTTGTTGATTTTAGAAAGCATGGAAAGGAAAGAGAAAGAGAGAAACTGGTTTGTTGTTCCATTTATTTATGCATTCATTGGTTGGTTCTTATATATGCCCTGACTAGAGACTGCAACCTTGGCAAATTGGGACAATGCTCTAACCAACTGAGCTACCCTACCAAGGCTGATTCGTTCTTAAGCTCCATTATAGAAACTAATTCAAGCAATAGACAACCCATAAAAAACCAAGTGATGTATTTCTTAGCTAATACTTAAAATCAATTAGTAATTTCAATGTATAACAGAAATACATTCTATATGATTAATCACTAAAGTTAAAGGGGGAAGATTTTAACCTGTTATTTAAATGTGCTTATTAATATAAGCTTTTATTTATTTATTTAGTTTCATTCTCTCATTTGCAAGTTGGGGGTCCTGAATTTTTTTCTTCCTTAACTAAATTATATGAGCTGACAAAGCATGGGTCTCTAAATATTGAAATAAAATTCTAATATATTGTGACATAAAATGAAAAGTAATGGTATTTTTAAGTTAAGAAGAAAGCTATAAAAATTAAAATTTGGAAACAGGAAATTAGGTCATATTTATATTTAAAAGATAATAAAAATCAAGTCCCCAGAGAGGAACTTCAGCAAATTCACATATTCAGATATAGCATCTACATAAGAAGAAATAATAAAGTAGCAAATGGGTTTTTAATTCAGTATAAGATTGTTTTGTAACATATTTGTCAATGATACCTCAGACAAGGGCTTAATCTCCAAAATATATAAAGAACTCACAACTCCACTCTAAGAAGACAAGCAACCCAATTGAAAAATGGGCAAAGGACTTAAACAGACACTTCTACAAGGAGGACATACCGAGGCACATGAAAAGATGCTCAGTATCGCTAGCTATCAGAGAAATGCAAATTAAAACCACAATGAGATACCACTTTACACCAGTCAGAATGGTCATCACTAACAAAGCAACAAACAAGTGTTGGAGAGGTTTTGGAGAAAAGGGACCCTAGTGCACTGTTGGTGGGATTGCAGACTGGTACAACCACTATGGAAAACAGTATGGAATTTTCTCAGAAAACTAAAAATGGATCTGCTTTTTGACCCAGCAATTCCACTGCTAGGATTATATCCTAAGAACCCTGAAACACCAATCCAAAAGAACCTATGCACCCCAATGTTCATAGCAGCACAATTTACAATAGCCAAGTGCTGGAAGCAACCTAGGTGCCCATAAATAAACGAATGGACCAAAAAACTATGGTACATTTACACAATGGAATTCTATGCAGCAGAAAAAAAGAAGGAGCTCCTACCCTTTGAGACAGCATGGATGCAACTGGAAAGCATTATGCTAAGTGAAATAAGCCAGGCAGTGAAAGGCAAATACCATATGATCTCACCTTTAACAGGAACCTAATCAACAAAACAAACAAGCAAAATATAACCAAAGACATTGAAATTGATAACAGGCTGACAGTGACCAGAAGGGAGAGGGGAAGGAATTTCAATGGAAGGGGGCAAGGGTTTGCAGGAAAGAGTATAAAGGACACATGGACAATAACAAGGGGTGGGAGGTGGAAATGGGAGGACTGTGGGGTTGAGTTGGGATGGGGGTAAAAGGCACAAAACTGTACCTGAACAACAATTAAAATTAAAGTAAAAAGATTGTTTTGTAAAAGAAGTCTCTCTTGTCTGTATGGGGTCAGGCTACTGCAAAAAAAATCATGTGCCTAGTGGTAAAAATGTTCTAATATCAAATTGTGCTGATGGTTGTACAATACTATAAATTCACAAAAATACATTTAAAACAAGTCAATTATATGGAAGGTAAACTATACTTAAAAAGAGCTGTAAAAAATTGTGTTTATAAAATAGCAAATGAATGATATATCCCATCTTCTCAACACTGTAGGAATTATTTCAATTTGGAAGGAAGTAAATGTCAAGAAGATACTAGCTATCACTAGTGCCCACTGTATGCTGATGATTTTAGAGCAGGGGTCCCCACGTCCAGGCCTCAGACTGGTACTGGTCTAGGCCTGTTAAGCACAGGGCTGCACAGCAGGAGGTAAGCTTGAATGTAATGCACTTGAATCATTCTAAAACCAACCCTCCCACCCCAGTCCATGGAAAAACTGTCTTCCACGAAACTGGTCCCTGGTGCCAAAAAGGTTGGGACTGTTGTTTTAGAGCTTTCAAACTATGAGACTACTTAGGGTCAGGACTGGGGGGGGTACAGTAACCCTTGCTTTACACATTAACCTAGACCAATATATGTTCCACAGAAAAGCCATACTTTGACATACAAGAAACTAGTCACATCCTTATTAAAATGTCTATAATAGAGAACTCTAGATGAAGCCACCCACTACTTTGTCCTACGATAGTGACATATTGTGATAACTTCTATTACTAAAATTATAGAACTGTCTATAGCTCCTACAAGTTCAGGTATTTATCATGTATAAAATTTCATACGCATTGGTAGGTTTTAGGAATATATAATTTTGATGGAAGAGTTAATTTCAATATAATGTGGTAAGTACTGTGACAGTGGTTTCATTGGGTACAGGCATCTGAAGAGAGTCATTCATCACTAAAATAGCCTGGAAGTATGGCAGATAATTTCATAAAAAATGTGTCTGAAGAGTTGACACCTACACTGCAACTTAAAAAGATGAGTAGGTATCAGTCATGAAGAAGAAAATGAGTATTCTAAGAGAATAACAACATAAACAAAGATAGGGAGCCACAAAATAGTATGCTATGAAGAGGTAATTACTGATAATTCAGTATTACACATGTTTTAAAGCAAGGAAATATAGGAAATAAAATGCCAAAAATGAAAACAATTTAGAGAATTTTTAATAAAGCTCTAATTCATTTTAAAGGATTTTACTTTAACACTCTATTCATCACCTAGAATAAAATAATAATAATTTATTGGCCTGTAACTATTATAAATCTGGGACTACTACTCTAAATAATATGTAGCTCTGAAGAATTAAGCAGGTGAGTTTTGGCTACTTCATCTTCTAGAAAAGTTTGATAATGTGAGGTCTCTACATACTTTCCCACCCCTTCCCTGAAACACTCCTTTTATAATCACTGTTAACACACCAGCGATTTGTGAAGGATAAATTCACCAAAATGTACTTCCACCACAACAAGCAAAATATCATTCCTGATAGCAATATTTGCTTTCTTTTATCATAATCTTACCATGAAACTCTAAAATAAGAAATGTCACCATAAAACAATGAAGCAGGGAAGTAGTCAGAGTATGGTAAGTTTACAACCTTGCAATCACACACTTGCAATCATAATGAAGTACTTATACTGTGCACAATCTGAAAAGTCTGGCAAGTCTTTTCTCTTTTTCCAAAAACTATGCCACACTTACATTTTTTCACTGTTGAATATACTAGTTCATGAGGCGTCATGCTGCTAACTGGAAGAAAACCTTACACTAGAGAATAGCATACTCACACAATTATTTCATAATGTTTTTGCAATTTGATAACATCAATCTATATTCAAAGAACACTTACCTGCTTTACATTGTATCCTGCTTTTGCACTAGTTTCGATAAACATAACATTCAGCTCTTTGGCTTTCCTCTCTCCCTCCTCAATTGACACTTGCCTGCAGAAAAAAAATATTTTTTCTTTTTGAAACATGTATTATAAATATTATAGACAAACCTGACTGGTATGGTTCAGTGGGTTGAGCAATGGCCTGCGAACTGAAAGGTCACTGGTTCAATTCCCAGTCTGGGCACATGCCTGGGTTGCTGGCCAGATCCCCATCTGGGGGTGTGTGAGAAGCAACCCATCAATGTTTCTTTCTCTCCTTCTTTGTCTCCCCTCCCTTCTCCTCTCTCTGACAACAAACAAACAAACATCTTTTTAAAAAGATTTTAAACAAAGTTCTGAAAATAACTTTTCTTGATATAGGTGCTGGTTACACAGACTAGTTTTAAAATTCAAGCTGCAGTACACTTACAATTTGTGCACCTGGTATGTGTATTTTATACACAACTAAAGTTTTTAAAAATTGTTTACTTTTACTTGGCTGAGATCATCCTTTAACTTTTTCATTTTGAAAATCTTAATAGCCTTAGTATAAATTTCCTGTTTATATTAGATCATAAGTATTTAATCATGTGATTAAAAACTATGTAAAATAATTTTTTATGGCTAGACAATTTGTCAATTTGCTACTGTAACTTATGTAACCGTTCCCAAACTATTTGAAATATAGGTTGTTTTCAAATTCTACACTAATGTAAAAAATGTTGCTATATAAACATCTTTGTGGTTAATATTTTGTGCACTGTGGATCATTTCCTTATGTTGGATTTTGTGAATTTCTGTAAGTAAAAAAGTGAGTCTTGAGCTCTAGCCGGTGTAGCTCAGTGGATTGAGCACGGGCTGCGAACCAGGCATCGCAGGTTCAATTCCCAGTCAGGGCACATGCCTGGGTTGCAGGCCATGTCCCCCAGCAACCGCACACTGATGTTTCTCTCTCTCTCTCTCCCTCCCTTCTCTCTCTAAAAAAATAAATAAATAAAATCTTAAAAAAAAAAAAAGTGAGTCTTTTGGTACACACTATATTTTAATACTTATTTTAGAGGCATTTTGTGATGCATTGGGTTGGCCTTTTTAAAAGTCTGTTTAGTTTTTTTCATAAAAGACACATGTTTCATTTTCACCAATAATTTTATTGATTTGCATATTTTGAGTATTTTGGCTATCTCCAGCTATTGGCTTCTAGTGGGCAGAGGCCAGGGATGCTGCTAAATGCCTTTCAATGCAGAAGACAGCCCCACAGCAACGAATTATTTGGCCAAAATGTCAACAGTACCAAGAAACTTAGCAAGTCACTTCTGACACATTAGATCAGTCACAGCACCTTCTCCATATTCTGCACAGATTTTTTTTTTGCATTTCAGTTGTGTTTTCACCTCTCTTTTTTCTTTTTTAATTTTATTTTTAGACTGAGGGGAAGCGGGGAGAGAGGGAGGGGAACATCCATGTGTGGTTGTTTCTCACACACCCCTTACTGGAGACCTGGCCCACAATCCAGGCATGTGCCCTGATTGGGAATCAAATCAGCGACCCTTTGGTTCACAGGCCAGCACTCAATCCACTGAGCCACACCAGCCAGGGCCAGAAGAATTTCTTTTAATGTTTTTTTTAAAAAGCATTTAAATCTTTTACTCACTTTAAAATTATCTTAGTGAAATGAGTAAGGCTCTAATTCTTTTAAATGTGAATAGCTGAAGGGTGACAGTCTAGCAAAAATTACTGAGAAAGATGGTAATCCAAAGTAATGGATCAATATTACCTTAAAGAAAAATTATTGTAAATATAATAAGATAATGTAGCATTTGTGTATTCAATTAAAAAAAATACTTCCCAATAAAAGAACACAGGCTTATAAAGTACCCTTTTAGATAACTCTGGCTATAAATGGAAATAATTCAGACATACAATTTTTAAATTTAAAAATGAAGGTACTTAAGAGACTCTCCACTAGAAGACTATATATACCTACATGATCTTCAAATTCTCATATTGGAAAGAAATAAACCATTGGAAATTTATATATGATGGTAATTGATGTCCAAAAATAATTTTAATAAAGAAAAGATGAAAGCATACTTTAAATTGTTTACACTGAAAAAAATTTTTTAAAAGGATTTTCATTTATTTATATTAGACAGAAGGGAAGGGAGGGAGAAAGAGAGAGAGAGAAACATCAATGTGTGGTTGCCTCTCATGCACTTCCCTTCTCCCTGAGACCTGACTTGGCCCACAACCCAGGCATGTGCCCCGACTGGGAATCAAACAAGTGACCCTTTGGTTGGCAGGCTGGCATTCAATCCACTGAGCCATACCAGCCAGAGCTACACTGTAAAATTTTTATATTTAGAATTATCCAGCTAGACTCAGTTTAGGTGATTCCAATTCTGTTGGCAACATCTAAAGCATCATAGGAGACACTCAAACATATGCCTTCTTCTCTCCATCAGGCCTGACCAGTTTGTTGATGTTGGCTATGTCAATGTCACAGAGCTTCTTCACAGAAGAAGTTTGACCTGGTGCTTGTTGGCTTTGAATCCACAATGAACACAAGTGTATTGTTGTATTCTATTTTCTTCATGGCTAACTTGGTAGTCAGGGGGAACATGATGATGGCACAGCAGTCAAACTTGTTTCTTCTAGAGGTACTTTTCTGAGGGTATTTAGGTTGCCTTCAGAGTTGAGGTTTTTTGGGCCCTCATAAGGTGGGTAACATACAGGTCATTTCTGTGTGGCTGTGGAGGCCTTTTAGCACTGCTTTCTTTGCATTCCAAAGCCTTTGCTTTGGCTTCAGCTTTAGGAAAGGCAGAGGCCTTCTTCTTTGTTTTTGGCACCATTTTTGTAAAAAGTTAATTTACTTTAAAATTAATTAAGACTTTTTGTCACTTGCCAATTCTAAATGAGGTACCATGGAGAGAAATGGGCTTAAGATTTCCACAAGCCTCTGAACATAGTGGATTTCTGGCAAAATTTTAATTAATAGCACAAGTTTATTACCTGAATTTCAATATCCAACTCATGAACAAATAAGAAATAGTAAAAGCTTCTACTATTAAGTAAAATGGTGAAGACTATTTAATACAGAAAGACTGCAGTAGATCAACTAGGAATGCTGAAGGCAGATATTGATGCCATGGGTTCTACAGTGAATGTTAATACATTCTGCATCCTGTGACTTGAATTTGGCTTTCCTCATTTGACTAAGGTATCACAATCAAGCTATTCAGTTCAACTACACAGTCTGGCTCAGCCATACAATTTAAAAAAGAAAAGAAGAAGAAAAGAAAAAACCACACCACTGAATTATAATGAATATTTATAAGACTACCAAAAGTGTATTTAACCATTATAAATAATTTGTAAAGACAGCATTTTTTAAAAACATTTTATTCTTTAACAGATCACTGTTTATGTTTATGAAGCCTAAAAAATGCAAAAATTCACCTTTGGTGTAAACAATCTTGCACAAGAGTTATTTATTAATGGGCTTACACAAAACAGAAAGAAAACCTCATTTTTATTTAAGGACAGAGGTTAATGTTTTATATTTCAGGTTCCCGTACTAAAGAAAAGGGGGCTAAATACTTAAGGATTTAACATGTCTATTTTCAAAACAATTCTTAAGTAGCATTAAAAAAGACAGGCTGCTTGACAATCAAACATTTCATACATACACATACAAAATCCCTCCATACCTCTTATCAGCAAGATCTGTTTTATTTCCTACTAGCATGATGATGACATCACTTCCTCTTTCTGTTCTAACATCATCAATCCATTTTGTAGTTTGCTGGAATGAGTTAACATCTGGTAGAGAAGGGTGAACAGAGAGATCAGTGTTACTGCAAGTGCCTCCCCACATGATGAACCAAAAGAAAAAAGAAAAAGAAAAGAAAAGAAAGGAAAAGCCCTGAAAATTGGAAGGGGGTTGGCACATTAGGACCCACTTTTAATGTGCCTGTAACATAACTCCATTTTACCTGAGTATAACTGTCACTGATCTAAACAAATCACAAGAATAAATTCCTTACAGTTTATTTCATAGTGGTTTAAAATTTTTGGATACAACCAAACGAGAGTGACATGCTATATGTAATTGGAAAAATATTTTGTTTTAATGTAAAGACAGCTATGGCAGATAATATGGTGTTACATTGCCACAATATTTTGTTGATTACTTACAAATACCAAACATGACAAAGAAAGCATCTCCAAAAGTATGTCAGCCCATACGACCCAACACATCCAGAAAATTTAGAAAGCCTTTAAATAGCTTTCAACACCACTGTTTGCATTGCTTATTTAGTTTGTGATCACTTTAACTTGAAATTTATTAGTTTAATGCACCAGAATCACTTGTAAAAAAAAATCCATCTTTTCTAGCACTAGATTCTATGTACAATACTTTACTATTATTATGGCAGCTAAAAAAACCAGTATACTAATATTTTAATCACATGTGTGCAACACTTTTGAAGAAAAATACACCAGGTTTCACTTGAGTTGGTTAAAGTAAGCACAAACATTTTAAAGCTGCAAAACTTGTCACTGCACAAGAATGAACATACATTGTTTTAAACAAGTAGCAACCCAAAGTAAAGCTTCAAGAAAAGATGGCATATAGCACCTAACCAAAAAAAAAAAGTCTCTGAATGCAAACTTGTAACTCACATTTCTGCTATTGCAATTATTGAATTATTGTTAAGTAGATATGACTTCTGGTTGAGCAGATATGCAGAAATGTATAATAATAGTGTTACTTGCTCAAACCAATCATTTGTTGATATGCTTTTGGAGAAGTCTAGGATGTGGTACTATCCTGGTCTTTCTATAAATTGTGGGCCACTAGATGGAATGATGCTTAATATTGCCCAGTATCTATCATAAACCAATTTATAAAGACAGTTTTAATCAGAGAGCATTTCCCTGTCAGTCAATGCTCTGTGGAAAATTTGAAGTCACCTAGAATGCCAAGGCATTATTCAGTCTCTAGGGAAAAGAAAAAGGAAGACCATTACTTCAGTCTCCCATTTAAAATTTTTTTCCTGGAGACAAATGAAAGTGTAATTTGTTAGCAACAAAGCAAGTCAGTCAGTCATTCACAGAATCCAGATGTGATTCAAATGAAAATGACTGATAGAAGACTGCACACTATGTTTTCTCTGCCTTCCTCTATAGAGACGGAATGCCTAGAAAAGGAAAGCAGAGAAAAGTTGGCTAGCAGAAGTTTTTAATAACCTGAACAGATGCCTTGGAGTATTTGGAAAACGTGGCAAGAGGCTTAAATGCACATTATTTCATTTTAGAGAAATCTGAGATCAAGTTAAACTAAAAAGGAGATGTTCTTCCAACCATAATTATGATGTGGCTTAGGGATAACAGGATGCTAAGAAAGCCCTGGAGAGGGTTCATAACTGAACCTGAAGGAAAATTTCCAGGGCAAAATACCTGGCATAGTAGAAATAAAGTACATTGGTACAAACACCAAAGCAAGTATTTCTGACCTAGTCAGTCTGTGATTAGGTTCGCTATGATAAAACTCATTTTTACATGCCAGTATGGAAAACAAGCACAAGACAAGAACATGCATGCAGCTAAGCTAAAAGTTGAAAAGAAGATTAGAAATGCATAATTCCCCCCACTCACTTGTGATATCATAAACAACAACTGCCACAGTGGAGTCACGAATGTAGCTAGGAATCAAGCTCCTGAACCGCTCTTGACCTGCTGTGTCCCATAATTGCAATCGTACCTAACAACAAAATCAGTCAAACAAGCAAGAAGGTCAACCCGTTGCAAAATACCTACTTGTGATATCGTAAACTACTACGGCTGCAGCAGAATCACGGATGTAACTGGGAATGAGGCTGCGGAAACGTTCCTGACCCGCAGTATCCCACAACTGCAGCCTGATCTGTGGGATGGGAAAAAAAAAAAAAAAAAAAAAAAACAAAAAAAAAAAAACAAACTCATACTGAAAAGAAAAAGGAAATAATATTTTTTAAAGGGGGAAGATAGGAAGGAGGTAAAAAGGAGACTCATGCAAAAGGCTGCAGGGATGTGAGGAATGAACACACAAAACTTTACTTTTTTCAAAAGGGAGTAATATAAAAATTTGCTTGCCCTGAAGGTACATGACTTAAAAATGGCAATGGGAAAGATTTCACAGAATCAGAGATACAGCTTCCATTTTTCCTCTCTATAACCACTCTCTGAATCCTATGCCTTCTGGATAGCAAAAAGAAGACTTTGTTGATGTTCAAATAAAGCATTAAAGGAAAAAGAAAGGTAAAAGTCAATGAGCAGCCCAGGCTATCAGAGTAAAGGAATTAATGCTTCTCTGAAACCCTCTCTGAAGCTAAAATGTGTCTTTTCCACAGGGTCCGGAAACCTTTGAAATTGGGTCTTTGACTTTTGTGCTTATATTTCTCCCATATATTTCTTCCCAGAACTGTATATAATAATCTAACAAAAAGTAAGAATATCTTCTTGCAACCCTAAGATTTTACTTTCTTACTTTTTCACATTTGAGGAAGAAAAGCCTGAAAACAAGCATTAAGTTCTTTTACCATTATAAAGCTGTTTCTAAGCTTTCAAATTTTAAGAAATGGCATTCTATATATTAAAACATAAAAGAGAACCTCAAAAGGAAACACACACTTATAAGAAACAGCATTAGATATAAAATGTTTGGGGGTATAGGTCCTGAAATACTGCATTTAAGATAGTCACTGTCTAGATGATAGAAATCTCTTCAAGGGATAGTGGACTAGAATACAGACTTTACATTGCACTTAAGGGGAACATCCTAAATTTATATTTATAAATTATTATTTATAAATATAAATATTTTTTTGTTGGAAGACAAAAATCCAACAAATAAAGACACATTCTTTCTAATCACATTCACTTTGGTATACATCATATTCTGACACTTAAAACCTGGAAGTTTGAAAATTGTGTCAAATTCAAATGAAATCTCTCTGAATACCTCAAGAGCAGCATTCAAAAAGGTCTTAAGCAGCTTTAATTATCTCAATGCTATATGTGTTATTTTTTCTAATCAAGATGTCAAATTTTATTTAACACAGCCTAGGGCACAGGTGGCAAACATGAGGCCTGCAGGCCAAATACGGCCCTCCACCTTGTTTTATCTGGCCTAGCACCCCTAGTTAAGGAGTAGTTACATTTACACAACTCTAAAGTTACAGCCAGCCCTTTGAAGGCAACTGCAAGGCTGATGTGGCCCCCAGTGAAAATGAGTTTGAGACCCCTGGCCTAGGGCCTTTAGGATTTTATAAGTAAATTGTCTTTCTCTCCTTTTTGGATTTCACTTGGGGTTCAGAAGTCAAAGTGCTAAGGACTACTCATCTGTAGTAAGTTTTTCTCAAGGTCAGCAAATTAACTTTGGCAAGTTTGCTATGTACTTCTTAAGGTGACACTAACTGATTATGTCTTTGATCATAATTTTTATCCTGGAATGTGCAGACAATAACACACAGAAAGCATTACTCACTGTTCGATCCTCCAAGTACATTGTTTTTGATAAAAAGTCAATACCAATTGTTGCCTGTAAACCAAAACAAAACAAGGTTAAATAATAATAGATTAATGGTGATTGGTAGTTTAGGGTTCAAATGGGAATTACAGCTGTGAGAGAAATAATGAATAAACATAAACACATCAAAGTCAAGTAAAAACGAACAAAATTTTCAGTGATAACGGCTTCCACCAACTGAGCACTTGCTATGTAGTGGGGACATTGGGGATTCTTTTAGGCCCTTCACATGATCATCTCTAATCCTCATTCATTTCTGCAAGGTAGCTATTATCAGCCCTATTTTTTCCTTCCTCCCTCCCCCGCCCACCTCTTTTCCATCCTCCCTTCCTTCTTTCCTTCCCTCCCCGCCTTCCTCCCTCCCTCTTACCTCTCCTCCCTCCTCCCTTTTTTAAAAGATTTTATTTATTTATTTTTAGAGAAAGGGGAAAGGAGGGAAACAGAGGGAGAGAGACATCAATGTGCAAGAGATATTACATCAACTGGTTGCCTCTCACGCACCCCCAACCAGGGACCTGGCATACAACCCAGGCATGTGACCTGACTGGGAATTGATTTAGCGACCCTTTGGTTCACAGGCTGGTGCTCAGTCCATTGGACAACACCAGCCATGGCAGTCCTATTTTTGTCATTGTATGGATAACAATACCTGGAGTTCAGAAAAATTAAATTACTATCTAAGGACACAAAACGTTTCTGCTGTGGAGCTGAGAGTAAAACTCTTTCCAATATATACTTATTGGATATATGTTTTAAACCATTCTTTAAGAAGATGTTTTTAAGAGTATTTTTAGGTTCACAGCAAAACTGAGAGGAAGATACAGAGATTTCCCATCTGTCCCTTTCCCCCACACATGCACAGCATCTCCTATTATCAACATTCCCCTGCCAGAGTGGTACCTTTGTTATAACTGATGAACCTACATTCACAGTGATATATTTTTAATAAAGGTTTTATTTTTAAATGGTGGCAAAATATATGGATCATAAAATTTGACCTATTAACCACTTTTTTTAAGTGCACCATTCAATGGCATTAATTACATTGACAATGATGTACAACTGTAAACAATA
This sequence comes from Tonatia bakeri, assembly GCA_004024845.1. Taxonomy (NCBI): domain Eukaryota; kingdom Metazoa; phylum Chordata; class Mammalia; order Chiroptera; family Phyllostomidae; genus Tonatia; species Tonatia bakeri. The sequence continues at coordinate 428,367 of PVIA01000384.1, forward strand.
TTTACAAATCTTTCCATCACGCCAAAAACAGAAATTCTGTACCCATTAAACAATAATATATTATAATGTATGGATATACTGTGATTGATTTATCCATTCATCTCCTGATGTACACTTGGGCTGTTTCTACTTTTTGGCTACAGTGAGTTCCTGTTTTCAATTATTCTTGGTCTATATCTAGGAATGGAATTGCTGGGCTACATGGTAATTGTATTTAACTTTGTGAGGAAATGCCAGAGTTTTCTACAGTGGCTGCATCTTACTGTGGTTTGGATTTGCAGTTCTCTAATAACTACTGATGTGAGCATCCTTCCATGTGCTTATTGGCTTTCTATACATCCTCTGTGGAAAAATGTTTATTCAAGTCCTTGGTACATTTAAATTGAGTTTGTCACTTTTTGTGTGTGACTTGTAGGAGTTCTTTATAGTATTCTGGATATCAAATACTTATTAGACATAAAACTATCAAATATTTCCACACATTCTGTAGGTTGGACCTAGCACACCATTATTAAAAATCCATTGTCAGTAGATACATGGATTTATTTATAGATTCTGAATTCTACTCCATTGGTTAATATGTCTATCCTTCTGCCACACATTTGATTACTGTAAGTTTGTGTTAAGTTTTAAAATCTTGAAGTGTAAGTTCTCCCACTCTATTTCTCCTTTTCAAGGCTATTTGGCTTCTGCAAATTAGGACTGACTCTTTCATTTATACAAAAATGGTGGTAAAAAATTTGATGGGAATTGCACTGAATCTGTCGATTGCTTTGGGTAATTACTACCAACATCTTAACACTGCTAAGTTTTCTAATCCATTTACCTGGGATGTCTCTTCATTTATTTAGATCTTTAATATTTTGAGCAGTGTTTTATAGATGTTACAAAGAGACTTTTATTAAAAAAGCGAAAACAAGGAAAGCAGCTTCCTTCTTTACCTCCAACTATGGGACTCTGTTTCTTTCTGGGAAAAGTCCGGCCATTGTTAATATAACAAGAATGGTTTGTGCAACATCTAACCTGGCAATGAAGAAGTGTGCACTGGAATGTGTAAGTGTGAACAATGACAACTTCACTGTACTAGTCAATGGGGGGAGGTAGGTGCCATTGAGTGAGCATGTGTACTGTGTGGCAGTGGCATTCAAAATGACTGAGTAGAGCAACGAATCTGCATCAAATTTCATTAAACTTGAACATTCCTCCATGGAAACTATTCACATGATTCAGAAGGCTGCAGCTATGGCAACTGATAACTGACAGCTTCATCACAACAACACACCTGCTAATGCACTACATCTTGGACAGTTTTTTTGTGGAACAACAAATCGCTCAGGTAACTCAATCCCCCTACAGCCCAGACATGGCACCCTGTGACTTCTGGCTTTCCCCCAAAACTAAAATCACCTTTGAAAGGTAAGAGATTTCAGACCCTCAGTGAGATTCAGGAAAATACAATGGGGCAGGTGATGGTGACTGGGAGAACTGTGTGAGATCCCAAGGCGCCTACTTTGGAGGGGACTGAAGTGTCGTTGTCCTATGTACAATGTTTCTTGTATCATCTTCAATAAATGTCTATTTTTCTTTTTTTTTTAAAGATTTTATTTATTTATTTTTAGAGAGGGAAGGGAGGGATAAAGAGAGAGAGAGAGAAACATCAATGTGCAGTTGCTGGGGGACATGGCCTGCAACCTAGGCATGTGCCCTAACTGGGAATCGAACCTGCGATGCCTGGTTCGCAGCCCACGCTCAATCCACTGAGCTACGCCAGCCAGGGCAATAAATGTCTATTTTTCATTTTACATGGCTGGATACCTTCTGGACAGACCTTGTATTTCAATTATGTTTCTCAATTTAGGGCTTAAGTACATATAACTGAAGTACTAGTTCCATTTTGTGACATTCCATCTGAGAACATATGTAGGGTGGGATAAACTTGAATCACTGTGCAAGAGCATCTACCTGACAAATCTAAGGAATGTACAGCAATGATATATGGCTATATTTAAGAAATCTCATCAGCAGAAACTCATTTACTCGCTGTGGTAGAAGCAGCTAATTGCCTGCACAAATATCCATCTCCTCCTTCTTCCTTATAACACAAACATTTTTTAAGTCTATACTTATTCCATTAAAATTTTTTTAGCCTTCTTTGAGTTTTAAATAAATGGGGCTGTCTGGGTTGGGAGGTGCACCCTTGGTCTTGTCCTATTTCTCCTTCTTTCTGTCTAGACTATGGATAACTGAACTCTGAGAATCATTCAGTAACCATGTGGAAGTCATACATTAGATCTGTTTAAACATAAAGTTAGAAGGGCTCTTGGTCCCAGCTGCCCAGGGAGCTGCCACACAACCCTTGAACTAGCCTATGCCTAGAATTCTTTAACATGAATTCTCAGCTGCTCTGCCTATGGAGTAGCCTTCTCTCTGTCCTGATACTTCACTAAAAAAATGCTTTTTCACTAAAAAAAATTCTCAGGTAACTTAATGTTACTGCACTTGTTAAAAATAGCAAAAAATAATTTTAATGGCTATAAACAGAAATTGTCATTTTCAGATTTCAAAGCAGACACATGTTTTTTAAGTTAATAAAAATTAGTACAAAGACAGACTTTATGATAAAATGACGTCCCTCCTTCCACTACATCATCCTTGCCTGGGAACATCATTTACACCACTGAACTCATAAAGGTCAAAATTAACCTGAAAAACAAACTTGTTGCTGCTTTTCTTTTCATTTAATGTTATACAAAGCAGAGCTATTATAGCAAAGAAGTCAATCAGCCAACAGCAGAAAGCACAGAAAAAATTCCAGGGAAAATAAACATTACCACCTATCCCAGCATCTTGAGTGCTACTGACATGGAACTAATTCACACCTTTATTCTGATAAAAGACAGATGAGACATTAGTGGTGCCTCATGTTCATCTCCTTCATGGAAATGGAAAAGACAATAATAGTAGAAAAAAATCAAAGGTTACAGAATTCTCTCACATACCTTCAAATTATTTAAGTAGTAATTAATTCATTGGTTTGCGGACGGAGGTCTACTTTGTAAAAAGCAAATTAAACTGAATACTTTTACCATGGGAGCTCAAAATTCAAGATTAAACAATGGCTTGTCCAAATATATCAGGGTGAAGATAATGATAACTTTAGATATTTTTATTTGGATGCTTTCTACTCAGAATGGTATTTATTTGCCTCAAAAGGAGTTTTATAAAACTATGCCTCTATAAACTACTATTCTGCCGTACTTCCTAAATAATGGTTTGTCACCTATTTTCATGCCACCGAGAGCCAAAGACCCATAAACATTACAATTTTCCAAAAGGGACATGATTTTTCCAATATAGAAGTGATTAGGTAGGGAAAGCCAGTTTCCCTCTGTACCAAGCAATGGTAATCAGCTTCCTTTTGTGATCCCAACATACGTAAAATTCTGTTGCCTGGCTGCTGCTTTCCCTAGCAATAAAAAATAGAGAAATAATAGAAGTCAAAAAAGGCAAAGATTAAACTAAAGGAAGAAATGACTACAAAAGTTAAAGAAAAGTCTAAAATTAAATAAAGGCAAAGAACTCTAGGAAGAGATGGTAATACAGATTCCATTTCAGAAGGGTAACCATTCCATTAATAAACGTGTTATATATAGGTTTAAGTGTGAAAAATGCACACACACTTTTCCTCTAGATATCCTTGTGCCACATTAATCAGGACAGACTAGGTAGTCTGTGGATTTAAAAAATGAGCCATTATACAGGCACAAAATTTTAGTTATGCAAGATGAAAGAGTTTTCTAGAGACCTAATGTATAACATTGTGCATATAAATAACAATACTGTATGGTTTACACTTAAAAATCTGGTACGAAGGTAGATCTCATGTTAAGATCTTACCACAATTAGCCCTCCCCCCCCAATAAAATGACAATATATCTGGGAGGAGCTAAAACAACAAAAAACTATTTTTAAAAAATATTTATTTATTTATTTTTAGAGAGAAGGGAAGAGAGGAAGAAAGAGGGAGAGAAACATCAATGTGTGGTTGCCTCTCACACTCTGCCTACTGGGGACCTGTCCCACAACCCAGGCATGTGCCCTGACTGGGAATTGAACCAGTGACCCTTATGTTTCCAGGCTGACACTCAATCCACTGAGTCATATCAGCCAGGGTGTGAAAAAAAAGTATTAAAAATTAAAGAAAATTAAAAAATAAGAAATCAAAAACTGGATCAGAAAAACAAACTGCCCTGGCTGGTATGGCTCAGCAGACTGAGCATTGGCCTGCAAACTGAAAGGATCCCAGTTGGATTCCTGGTCAGGACACATGCCTGGGTTGCAGACCAGGTCCCCAGTTGTAGGTGTGTGAGAGGCAACTGACCTATGCGTCTCTTCCTTTCTTTCTCAAGAGCATAAATTATTAATTACATAAAATGTATCTGTTTTTTGTGAAATAAAACTTCACTTAAACTAAGTTTCAGATATATCTTACATATGGCTCACATAAAGCCAACAATAAATTTCTAGCAATGAGACTATCTTTTTAATTATTCATTTAATAAGTGTTCCTGGCCCTGACTGGTATGGCTCAGTTGGTTGGGTGTCATCCTGAAAAGCGAAAGGTTGCCAGTTTGATCCCTGGTCAGGGCACATCTGGGGTTGTGGGTTTGGGCCCCAGCTGGGGCATGTATGAGAAGCAATGAAAAGATGTTTCTCTGTCATCTCAATGTTGCTCTTCCTCTCTTTCTCCCTCTCTTCCCATCTCTAAAAATAAATAAAATCTTCAAAAAAGTTTTTCTGTTGTGTGTGGTAAGCATAGAGTTAGGGAATCTTAAAACGATTTGCCAAAGAACTCTTCACCTGATAAGGAAGTTGGCAGCTAATCACATATGGTCAAGTTTTCATATTCAAAGATAATACTTGATCTACTATCAAGCATACACCCATTTCCTTAAGTAAGGATGTAGCTATATGATCCAATTTTTCTTGTTAAAGCTAATGTAGTATCTAGGACTGTAATTCTTATAAAAAACTTGTAAATTACATTGTTAATTAGTGTCTCCTAAGTATAACAGTATTTTGGCTTCATTAGCAACAACTTTTTAATAAAGAATCAAAATCTTTTCTTACTGTAAAGTTTTATATAATCTCACGCCATCAACATCACTTCCCTTACGTATGTATGACTTAACAGCAGCAATAGTTTTAGCACATGAAAAAATAGCAATGGTACTTTCAGGTACAACTGAAAGACCTCCTTAATTTCACAGAAAACTTGAGTATAAGAAAATACTTTCAAAACACCCAGAGAACTCTAAATAGAGATTTTAGCTCATGATTCTTTAGCCTAAGACTCTAAGCACAATTCATATTTTTTAGCCAATGGCACTAGATTCTACTTCCAAAGATCTGTACTTATATTCTCAGGAATTTTCCACATATGGTTCAATGGCATCAATACTTCTTCAGTCCCTAAGACTGCTATTTGTAGCTTCTATGTTGAGGTCAGAAGCACTGCTCAGAATCAAAATACCACCCACATACAAGAGAAGGTCAGCTGGTGAAGGCTATAAGCTGTAGTTGCAGAGATCTAGAAAACTGGGGATATCTATACAAAGGGATCCAGAAGAAGCTGAAGTACTCTTACTGATTTTCATTTCTAAACTTGTTCTTTTCATGTCTTCAGAGGTGGCTAAGCCATTTCTGAAATAATTAAAAGAATGATAATAAAATATACACAGTACATATTCATTCACTTTTTAAGAAGTAACTTTCCTTAAATGTCAGATTTATTATCTCATTTCTATGATCTTTAAGGTTTTTAATAAAAGACTTACTAATTAAAAACAAATTCCATTCGGAATAATGGAAATATTCTTAATCTTGATGATGGTGGTAGTTTCACAGGTATACACTGTCAAAATTTATCAGAATGTAAAGAATTCTTTGCTACTATCTGATTGTAAGAGCCCTTCACATATTTTTTAATAACAGTCCTTTGCCTTATGTGTCTTTTTCAAATATTTTATCCCAGTCTGTGGTTTGTCTTCTCATTCTCTTGACAATGTCTTTCAGAGAAGAAAAGTTTTTTAATTTTAATGAAGTCCAGCTTTGTCAATTATTTCTTTTACAGATCATGCCTTTGCTGCTGTATCAAAAAAACCATGGCCATATCCACAGTCATCTAGGTTTTATCCAATGTTATATTCTAGGGGTTTTATAGTTTTGTGTTTTACATTTAAGTCTATGATCCATTTTGAGTTAATCTTTGTGAAAGGTGTAACCTCTGCATCAAGATTCATTTCTTTGCGTGTAGATGCCCAGTTGTTCCAGTACCATCTGTTCAAGAGACTATCTTGGTTCCATTATATTACTGCTTTTGCTCCTTTGTCAAAAGTCAGTTGGTTATATTCATGTGAGTCTATTTCTAAACTCTCTGTTTGTGAAATACTAAGAATGACATATATTGGTCTCTGACCCTAGTTCCCAACACAGGGCTCCTAAAATCTTTGTAAATTCCTAAGTGGTAAAAGCACTCACTAGGAGCATCTCTTATTCTATACTTGGTCTTTGACACCAGTCCCTAACATAGGGCCCCTAAAACCCTTGTAAATTCTTAATAAGAACATCTTTTGTTCTAATGAGGTAACTCTGGGTGTCTCCTAGATTGGGGGAAAAAGGGAAGGAGCTAGTCACCACAAAGACCAAGACATGATTAGAAGTTTGGAATTTTCAGCCTCATCCTCCATTCTCCAAAGAGGAGAGAGGGTCTGGAAATGGAGTTAATGACTGATCATGTCTACATGATCAAACCTTCATAAAAATCCCAAAAGTGCAGGGTTTGGAGAACTTCCAGATTGGTGGACGCATCCATAAACCAGGAGGGTAATACATCCCCCAACACCACAGGGACAGATGCTCTTTCATTTGGGGCACTCTCAGACCTCACTATATGTATCTCTTCATCAGGCTGTTCATCTGTTGCCTTTATATCTTTTAATAAACCAGTAAACATAAGTTAAGTGTTTCCTTCAGTTCTGTGAGCTGTTCTAGCAAATCACAGAATCAAAGGGGGAGAAGGTCATGGGAACCTCAGATGTGTAGCATGCAGGACAGAAGTCGTAGATAACCTGGGGACCAACTACTTATGACTAACATCCGAAGTAGGGGGCGGCCCCTGACTGGTGTGGCTTAGTGGGTTGGACATCATCCTGCAGACCAAGAGGTCACAGGTTCCATTTCAAGTCAGGGCACATGCCTGGGTAGCTGGCTGGGTCTCTGGTTTGGTGCATGCAAGAGGTGGCTAATCGATGTTTTTCTCACACATCAATGTTTCTCACCCTTTCTTCTCCCCTCTTCCGTTCTCCCCTTCTCTCTAAAAATAAATAAATAAAATCTTTTAAAAATAAAAAAAAAAATGAAGTGGGGGGGGCAGTCTCATGGGATTGAGCCTTAATCTGTGGGATCTGATGCTATCACCATATTTGTAGACAGTGTCAGAATTAAGTTAAATTGCAGGACACCCAGCTGGATCACAGAACTGCTTGTGTGGGGAAAACCTACACACGCCTGGTATCAGAAGTGCTGTAAGTGCGGTCAACGTATTGACAGTAAAGGAGAAACACAGGTTTGGGAAATGAGGTTTTTTCAAACCCTGTTCCATTGATTTTTTTGTTTATTCTTCTGCCAATAACAACAATGCCTTGTATTCTATAGTTTTATAGTGAGTCCTAAAGTCAAGAAGCATCAATCCTTTGACTTCGTTCTTCTCCTTCAATATTGTCTTAGTTATTCTGGGTCTTCTGCCTTTCCATATAAACTTCAGAATAAGTTTGTCAGTATCCACAAAATTACTTGCTGGGATTTTAATTGGGATTGAATTGAATCTACAGATGAATTGGGAGCAATGGACATATTGACAATATTGAGTCTTCTGTCTATGCACATAGACTAACTCTCCATTTAATTCTTCTTTGATATCTTTCATCAGAGTTTTCAGTTTTTCTCATATAGATCTTGTATATATTTTGTTACATTTATACCTAAGAATTTCATTTTGGGGGGTGCTAATGTAAACGGTACTATGTTACAATCTCAAATTCCACTTGCTCATTATTGGTATATAGGAAATATATATAGTATATACATTAAAGTAGAAGGTTAAACTATTCATTTCATGTATTTCTTTTCCTTATAGCACTGCTTCAACTGAGTCCCATAAGTTTTGGTATACTGTGTTTTCTTTTTCATTTGGCTCAAAGTATTTTCTATTTCCCTTGTGATTTTGTCTTTGACCCACTGGTTATTTAAGAATGCATTGTTTAGCCCTGGCAGGCGTAGCTCAGTGGATCCAGCGCAGGCTGCTTGTGAACCAAAGCATCACAGTTTCGATTCCCAGTCAGGGCATATGCCTGGGTTGCAGACCACAGCTCCCAGCAACCGCACATTGATGTTTCTCTCTCTCATTCTCCCTCCCTTCCCTCTCTAAAAATAAATAAATAAAATCTTAAAAAAAAAAAAGCATGCATTGTTTAATTTCCACATATTTGTGGAACTTCTCCAATCTCCTTATTCTTGACTTCAAGTATAGACCAGAATGTCACAGAATTCTTGACTTGGACAAAATTTCTGTAAGAGATTATTTACAATCATTCCTACTTCTAGCCCAGATCATATCAACGATAGTCTTGCAGCAGACTTTGGAAGAGATATGGAATCAAATGAAGTTGAGGATTGTGAGCAAAAGCAGTTATACTTTGTATTTATATAGGTTTTTTACAAATTACAGAAAGTGCTTTTGTATCTATCACTGCATATAAATAAGTGAATTTTTAAAAAAAGACCTTGAATATTACTTATAACACAAAATAGATACAATTAGTAGGTTGGTAAAAACAAAATACCTGATAGGTGTTGTCAAAACTGTCATACATGAATCTGGTAATCAAGGATGTCTTCCCAACTGAAATAAAAAGAAAAAGAAATTCACTCAGTTAACACATTACATTGGGTTCTCAAAGCATTCTTTCATAAAAAAATGAAATTAAATTCAATGGGAAATATCAGTAAAGGTTCTACTAACAATAATGAAAGAAAACACAGAGCCCCAAGTTTGTTGAAATGTCTTTCTTTAGTTAAACAGATAACAATTTCTCAAATTCAAAGCGCAAGTAAAGAGTATCTTAGTTAGGAGTTAAGGAAAATGAAGGAAAAGATGGAGGAAAACAATCAATTATGTTGATACCTTTAATTTACAAAAAGACAAAGCAGATATTTACCTGGGTCCTAACAAAAAGAAGAATTAGACTGTGAAGAAATTATAGTTAACTTCCTGGGCAGTAACCTGGGGAAACTGAGGTTCAGCTCCACTTAATTCAATGAATGAATCAAAGCATAATCCCTGGGAATGTAAAGGCTAGAGTCCTAGGAAAGCTAAGAGGACTCCAAGAACTAGACTGTTCATGAGTGAGAAAGAAGTGACATGGAAAACTATTTTAAAGCTGATCTCAGGCCTTGGCTGATGTGGCTCAATGGATTGAGTGCCAGCCTGCAAACTGAAAGGCCACTGGTTTGATTCCCAATCAGGGCACAGGCCTGGATTGCAGGACAGGTCCCCACTTAGGGACATTCAAGAGGCAATCAATCAATGTTTCTCTTGCACGATGTTTCTCTCATACATTGATATTTCTCTCCACATCGATGTTTCTCTTTCTCTCCTTCTCCCTCCCGTCTCTCCTCTCTCTAAAAAGAAAATAAAAATCTTAAAAAAACAAAACAAAACCCTCATCTCAGGATCAGATCTTCAACTTAGGAATGAATAAACAAAATGTGTTATATCCATACAATGCAATATTAATTAGCCATAAAAAGGAATGAAGTACTGATACATGCCACAACAAAGACATCTTGAAAAAACTACACTGAGTAAAAGAGGTCAGTAGCAAAAGACCACATATAATTTCATTTATATGGAACGTTTAGGTAAATATATACAGAGAGTAGGTTAGTGGTTGCTTAAGTATGGGAGAGGACAGAGGAATTGGGTTGTGATGGTTAAGTGATGTAGGGATTCTTTTGGAGGTGATGAAAATATCCTAAAACTGTCTAGTGATGGTTGCACAACTCTGTAACTATACTAAAAACTACTGGCTTGTATACTTTAAATGGGTGAATTGTATTATATGTGATTTTATCTCAATATAGCTGTTACTAAAAATTTATGGTGGTGACAGTTGTACAACATGCATGTATGTAATGCCACTGAACTGTACACTTAGAAGTAGTCAAAATGGTAAATTCCATTATGTACATTTTATCACATAAAAAAACTCTCACTACCAAAAAACTATGGATTTAAAAAAAAAAGATTTCATTTATTTATTTTTAGGAGGGGAAGGGAAAGGAAAAGAAAGGGAGAGAAACATCAATGTGTGGTTGCCTCAGGTGCCCCCTGCGGGGGACCTGACCTGCAACCCAGGCATGTGCCCCAACTGGGAATCAAACTGGCGATCCTTTGCTTTACAGTCCATCACTCAACCCACTGAGCAACACCAGCCAGGGGCATGGAAGATTTTTTTTTTTTAAATCTAATATTAGAACACCAAAGATAACTAAAAGGAATGCTAAAAATAAGGGCTGATTATTAAAGGTTAGAGAGACTAATTATTGTGCCTTCAGACGACTAATTTAGGAGATATTTATATAAGTGGTAATTTCTCACATAATATACTTATTATTCAAAGAATATTAAGACTAGTGTTTATATACAAAAAGTCTCAACTGCTTCATAATTCTTGGTCAGTTATACTGGGCAGATAATATTAAAACAGACCAAATACATATTTATATCTTCCCATAAAATAAGCCAGTATATAAAGATTAACATGCTATGATAATAATAGTAGCTCAAATCAGATGCTATAATTTTAGTAACAGAGTTAAGGAAAAAAAGCAAAACAAAACCCAACCTGTGGTCACTACTCCACCATAGTAATGAGGAAGCTGAAAAAGGTACCTAAGGACTACAGCAGAAAAGCTCAGCTATAAGCAATACTCATTGCAATATCATATCATTGTCCAAGATGTCTCACCTAGGTGATGCAATTCCATAGCAAAACAGAATCAATTACACCAAGCTAATGCTACTTCAATGTAGCTAATCTGGTCAACAACACTAAAACTCAGTAAATCTAGTAGTCTTTCTCTAAAGACCTAAATTGAATAAAAATTTTGTTTCTCCTAAAGTTTAGAAAGAAAAAACTATGAGTACACTTGTACTGTCATATTAAAAAATGGGGAGAATGAGTTTGGTTACAGAGAATATTTGTTAGAATAAGTAATTTCACAACTATGGCTCTGAAGTTCTTTTTAATAAAGGTGCTTTATTCCTTTACAATAATATTTATGTTAAACGCATTAGACCTGAAGTATTATAAACTTCCAGGATGATGAAATGGAGACATCCAAAGTAAAAATAAGAAGTATTTATCTACATGTGTGATAAAGACAGAAAAGATACTCACATAAAGGTAAAGACTCACTGGTTACTCTTAACAAAGATAAATAACAAGTAAACAAATATTTTAATGCTTGGATGGCTAATATTTCTCACTTCATTTCAAAACTAAGTGCTAAGGGCCCTAACCAACACGAATCAGTGGGTTAGGCATCATCCCACAAACAGAAAGGTCATGGGTTCTATTCCTGGTCAGGGCACATGCCTGAGTTGCAGGCTCAATCCCCACTTGGGGCATGAGTTTCAATGTTTCTGTGGCACATCGATGTTTCTGTGGCACATTGATGTTTTTCTCCCTTTCTCCCTCCCTTCCCCTCTCTCTGAAAAGAAATAAAATCTTTAAAACAAACAAACAATACTAAGTGCTAAGGATCATGGAGTTTGGGGGATGATTACAAAAAACAGCTACGACTAAGGAAGGCCGTGACCACCAGAGTTTACAATACACTGAAAGACAAACATATACATGTACAAGAATAAACATAAGAAAGAACTGAGTAAAACGTCCAGCTTCTATACTGCCAGACGTATACCCTTCTTTAATTTACAAAACATTCCAAGGCTCCCTAGTATCCATAAGATAAAATTAAAAATCCTTAGCAGGCATTCAAGGACCTTTACAATCAAACTTAAGCCTGGCCTTTTAGTCTCATCTCCTATCCGAGCCAAACATAAACTTCATCTGACAGTGACGGAAGGCTATTAGTTACTCAAGCGTAACATGTACTTTGAAGCCTCTGAGATTTTGCTCATGTAATCTAATCTTGTGGAACTTTTCTTTTCTGGTTACATTATGAACTCGTAAATTCAGTATCAGATATGGTTCTCCCTGCAGGAAAGAAAAAGTAAATTACCTTTCAAAATTACTGTCAACCTAAGATTGTATTTCTACCAGTATTTTAGATGGCAGCAGGGTTTTTATTTTATTCCTGCAACAAAGTCAACATCCATCTATGAATGTATCTCAAGGATAAAAAGATGAGTTGTAAATCATCTGTACCCTCAATCAAAGAACATTCAAAATCAAAGAACCTGTACCAAAGATTCTGTACCTGAACCTGAATCAAAGATTCTGTACCAAAATCAAAGAACAGTCCAGTGGCAAGTTCAAAATAAGTACTAGCCCGAGACTTACTTTACCATCAGTAACTTTACTCAAAAACTTTACGTCTAAATGTAGAAATTTAATATAAGGAAAAGCATGATCCACTTTTTCTTATGGGGAAATGTAAGAAAAATTGGCAATATAACACTTATCTCAAATTATCTTGTTGGTGCATTTTTTTTACTAGTTTACCTCCCCAACTTACAAAGGGTGAGATACAGAACAAGAACCTCACCTATCTTGTTCATAGCTATACTAACAGTTTGGGTCCCTGTATGGCACTGAATAAATTAATCAATGAGAAGAAACTTCACCAACTAGACAGCTTTCATTACCAGGGTAGCCCAGAGTCTAGAAGAAAATAGCCTGAAACAGCGTTGCATTCTTGGAAAAATGAAGGGTAGATACAGTTCATAGGACCACACATATAATAAAGCTCAGGAAATTGAGGTTTTAAAACAAGAAAGCCAAATTTGCTCATTTAAAATAATAAATAACTCTCATAAGGATAGAAATATGACTGGGAAATTTTCTCATTCAAGTTGTACACTTATGACTTGTATGCTTTTCTATCAAGTTGTACTTCAGTAAAAAGCTTTCCTGCCCTAGCTGGTGTGGCTCAGCAGATGGAGCGCCAGTTGTCAACAGAAAGGTCACAGGTTCAATTCCTGGTCAGGGTACAAGTCTGGATATGCCAGGTCCCCCCAGTTGTGGGCATGGGAGAGGCAACTGACCAATGTTTCTAGTACATATCAGTGTTTCTCTCCCTCTCTTCCTCCCTCCTTTCCTATATCTCTAAAAATGAATAAAACTTTTGCCCTGGCTGGTGTAGCTCAGTGGATTGAGCGTGGGCTGCGAACCAGGCATCGCAGGTTCGATTCCCAGTCAGGGCACATGCCTAGGTTGCAGACCATGTCTCCCAGCAACCGCACATTGATGTTTCTCTGTTTCTCTCTCTCTCTCTCTCTCTCTCTCTCTTTCTCTCCCCCCTCCCTTCCCTCTCTAAAAATAAAATAAATTAAAAAATCTTTAAAAAAAATGAATAAAACTTTTAAAAAAAGTTTTCCTCTTCCCAGTCAGGGCACATGCCTAGGTTGCAGGCCATGTCCCCCAGCAACCACACATTGATGTTTCTCTCTCTCTCTCTCTCTCTCCCTTCCTTCTCTAAAAATAAATAAATAAAATCTTTAAAAAAAAAAAGTTTTCCTCATAAAAAATTGAAACAATCATTGTCCAAAACAGTGATATCTTATAGGATTCACACACACACAATTAAAATACACATAGCACATAAAGTCAGGAGGAGGAGTGGAAGGAAAGGTAGAGTACTAAGGTCCTTGCATTGTCCAGAAGGGTAAAGAAATCAATTAACATTAGACTTTTTTTTAACCTTAAAATTTTTCTTCTTCTTCTTCTTCTTTTTAGAGAGGGAAAGGGAAGAAGAAAGAAGGAAAGAGAAACATTGATTGGTTGGCTCTCGTACGCACCCTGACCAGGGACCAAAGCTGCAACCTAGGCATGTATGTGCCTTGACTGGGAATTTAAGTTGTGACCTTTTGCTTTGCAGGACAATGCCCAACCAACTGAGCCACACCAGTCAGAGCAATCATAGACTTTTACATGTCATGGCTACATGCCATAACTTCTAGGGTAATCACTAAGTAAAAGGAAAAAATGTATAACTTCCCAATTAATAATAATTATGGAATAATTTTTAAAACACTAAATATTCAAATAACATAAAAAGAGAAAGAAATATCCATAACACAAGAAATCATATTAAGAAGACAGTAGACTTATTTTAAATCCAAATACAGTCATATATTATATCACTGTATTTTGGTCAGATGACCATTACTGTAATGGAGCTAAAAAATTCTTATCACTTTAAAACATTATAGCCTCCTTAAGGTAACCTACATTACCCATGTGTCTGTGATGATGCTGGTGTAAACAAATCCAGCAACAAGTGTAGCACATGCAATTATGTACGCTACATAACACCTGATAATGATAATAAACAACTAGGTTACTGGTTTATATATTTATTATACGATAATTTTATTGTTACCTCAGAGTTGTACTTTTTATACTTATTTTTAAAAATGTTTACTGTAAAACAGTAATGCTGGCAGACTTCCGGCCAAGATGGGAACATAGGTGGTCGCACTGTGCCTCCTCGCGCAACCAAAACTAAGGACAACAAAAATTGAGAAACAAGAAACAACCAGAACAGATAGAAATGAACTGAACAGAAGTCTGACTACAGTACATCCAGACCGGTAAGGAGGGGCAGAGTGGGAGGCCTATGGAGAGGGGTCGAGGGGTCCGGGCAGGAAAAAGCAGTGTCTGGCAGACGCAGGCGGGTACGGCGCAGAAGGTAGCTGATGGACCCCAGAAGCAAGCGCAGGGGCAGCTGACGGACTGGTGGCAGACCCTGGGTGCGGGAGGCAATGAGCAGACCCAGTGAGGCGCACAAGGCAGCTGGCTGGCCACAGCCACACATCTGCATGCAGACAAACCAAGCGAAATCAGGCAGCGACATAGACCGTGCAACCCAGGGACCCAGCACTGGGAAACAAAGCCTAAAGGCCCCAACTGAAAACACCAGTGGGGGCTGAGGCCGGGAGATTTTCTCAGCCTCACAGGAGGCTCCTGGGGAAACCCACAGAGTCCGAGAAAGTACACAAAGCCCACCCACCTGGGAGCCAGAGCCAGAAGGGCCCAATCTGCTTGTGGGAGGCGGGCGGGGGTGGGGGTGGGGGCCTGAGGTTCTAGAGAGCGGAGCAGGCACCATTGTTCCCTCAGACCCCGCCCCCACGTACAACGTCACAACCCAGCGACTGGGGTGCCCCGCCCTGGTGAACACCTAAGGCTCTGTGCCCTTGCCTAACAGTTGCAACGAGAGCAAAGGAAAACAAAAGATAAAAAAGATGGCTCAAACAGAATTAAAAGACCAGAGCCAATTTTTTTAAGTGACCAAGCGACAGCCAACCTATCAGATGCACAGTTCAAAACACTGGTGGATCAGGATGCTCACAGAATTGGTTGACTCTGGTCATAAATTAGATGAAGAAATGCAAGCTACAATAAGAGAAATGAAGGAACCAATAGTGATGGGAAGGAAACTGGGACTCAAATCAATGGAGTGGACCAGAAGGAAGAAAGGAACAACCAAACAGAAAAGAATGAAGAAACAAGAATTCAAAAAATAATGGAGAGGCTTAGGGACCTCCAGGACATCTTTAAACGTTCCAACATCCGAATTATAGGGGTACCATGAGGGGAAGAGGAAAAACAACAAGTGGAAAAGTTATTCGAACAAATAATAAAGGAGAACTCCCCCAATCTGGCAAGGGAAATAGACTTCCAGGAAGTCCAGGAAGCTCACAGAGTCCCAAAGAGGTTGGATCCAAGGAGGAACACACCAAGGCACATAATTACATTAGCCAAGGTAAAAATGAAGGAGAGAATTCTAGAAGCAGCAAGAGATAAGGGGACAGTCACCTACAAAGGAGTTCCCATCAGACTGTCAGCTGATTTCTCAAAAGAGACCTTGCAGGCAAGAAGGGGCTGGAAAGAAGTATTCCAAGTCATGAAAGGCAAGGACCTACATCCCAGATTGCTCTACCCAGCAAAGCTTTCATTTAGAATGGAAGGGCAGATAAAGTGCTTCTCAGATAAGGCCAAGTTAAAGGAGTTCATCATCACCAAGCCCTTATTATATGAAATGTTAAAGGGACTTACCTAAAAAAAAGAAGATTAAAAATATGAACAGTAAAAAAAAACTTCAAACTCACAGTTAGTAACAACCATACCTAAAACAAAAGCAAACTAAGCAAACAACTAGAACAGGAATAGAACCACAGAAATGGAGATCACATGGAGGGTTAGCAACAGGGAAGTGGGAGGAGGAGAGAGGAGGAAAAGATATAGAGAATAAGTAGCATAGGCAATAGGTAGAAAATAGACAGGGGGAGGGCAAGAATAGTATGGGTAATGTAGAAGCTAAAGAACTTATGACACATGGACATGAACTAAAGGGGGGAATGTGGGTGGGAGGACGTGGGCAGGGTGGAGGGGAGTGAAGGGGGAAAATGGGCCAACTGTAATAGCATAATCAACAAAATAAAAAAAGAATTAAAAAAACAGTAATGCTGTGTTACACTAGCAGCAGCCTCACACAGCTTACATCTACTATGCCATATAATAAATTTATTTATATAATACAGAAAAAATAAAATCCATCAAGAAATTCTTGGAATGGGAGTAAAAGGGAGAAAACTGTACTTGAGCAATGATTAAAATAAAATAAAATAAAATGTCAAAAAAAAGAAAAAGAAATTCTGATAAAAGGAAGCTAATATTGAGGCAAGTAAAGCCACCTAAAACTAGCAAACAAGAATATGTAATTATCAATAAATATGACTCTACAGAACCCAAAATAGAATCTGTTGAATATTGTAGGTATACTCCTAGTTCTATATGAGCACTCGTAAATCTTCCAAGAAATCAGTTCTCTATTTGAAAAAGGAAATATTCTCCAAGTGATTTCATAACTCATTTTAATATTTCTACAACCTTTTTGGTCATGAAATTCTTCCATATATATCTGACTTCAATTCACTATGTTCCATATTTCAGCATAAGACTTTGTATTCTTGTTCAGATCTTAGAACTGCAAAGTAACTGTTACCTTTTCTCTAAGATTTTGTTACAAATCTAAAGGCTTTTTTCAGTTGTACTTTTGCCTTCTAGATAAAACTAAACAACTCTCATTTGAATATCACATTTTAATTCCATGATTAAATAAACCTAATTTTCCTTGTATATAAACAGCATTTTGAAATAATTCTGATAACTCAGTATCAGAGTCAGTACCACAATCATTAATAAATGTTATCAAAGCCACTGATGTTTACTAAAAACTGTTTCTCACCTTAGTCTGTTAATTGTAAGTTACGTGTATTGAGAATTCTGTCATATAAATTACAAAAAACCAGAACTGCAAAATACATGACACTTAACCTTATCTAACAGCTTTAGTTGATATACCTCAACTTTCCATACCTGACTGGTTTTTTCATTCTTATCGTTTGAGGAACACCTAACTAAGTATGTACTTTCTGCACATATTCCACCTACACAAAACTTACCAAGGAAAGGTAGTGCAGTTTAGTGTTTTAGCACTGGAGCTCTAGAACCAGAAAGTTGAGCTGAAATCCCAGCCTGACCACTTACTAAGCATACACAATAGGGACAAGTTAACCTCTCTATACCTTAATTTCCTCATGGTAAAATGGAAATAACAGCAGTACCTATTCTAAGGAACTATTTTGACTTTTTACTTGGAAATGATAACATCTTATAAAACAATAGCACAATTATCAAACTTATGAAATTAACAGTGATGCAATGTTATTAACTGAACTACAGAACTTGTTTGGGTTTCACCAGTTTTTCTATCAATTCCCCTTTTCTGTTCCAAAATCCAACTCAGGATTCCACAATGCATTTAGTTGTCATGCCTCCTTAGTCTCTCATCTCCTATGTAACATTTCCTGTCTTTCCTTGTTTTCATGGCCTTTACACTTGAAGAATACAGGTCAGTTGTTTTGTACAATGTTTCTCAATTTAGGTTTGTCATTCTTCTCATTATATTCAGGTCATGCATTTTTGGCAAGACTACCACAGGACTGAAGTGTCTCTCTCGGGTGCATAGGGGGACCATGATGTTCTATTCATGTCTTAATCCTAGTGATATTAACCTTCTTCATTTGGTTATAATCTCTACCATTTCTCTACCATAAGTTTACTGTTTTATTATTTATTATTTACTTTGTAAATAACAAATATCTTGGGGAGATACTTTGAGACTATATAAATGTTACGTATCTTCTCAAACTTTTGTCCACTAATTTTAGCATTTGTCAAATGGATCTTGCCTGCACTAATTATTATTTTTTTTATTTTATTTACTTATTTCTAGAGAGAGGGCAAGGGAGGGAGGAAGAGATGGAGAGAGACATCAATGTGTGGTTGCTTCTTGCATACCCCCCTTCTGGGGAGTTGGCCAGTAACCCAGGCATGTGCCCTCAACTGGGAATCGAACCAGCAACCCTTTGGTTCACAGGCCGGCAGTCAATCCACTGGGCCACACCAGACAGGGCAGGCATACAATGATTATTACTGTGGTATTGCAATGGGAATTCTTCTGTAGTGAAAAGCAGTCCTACCTACCTACCTACCTACCTGGGTATGGATTCATGGATATCTTAAATCTGCGGGTTATCCAATGTCATCATTATTTATTTTGTTGCTCAAAATTATTCTAACTTTCCCCATTGAGAGCTCTTTCCCATTGGCTTCTGTGCCCTTTCAACATGCCATCATCCTTCTTAAATACTTCCTTACTTTCTAGCACCAGAACACTCCATGCTCATTTTGTATTTTCCCTATCCCACCCCTGAAATCAACCACTTCTCCAAGGAGCTTACAAAATTGTTATAAGGATTAAATTAATTAAAACTGTAAAGTACTTACAAGACCTGATAAGTAGTAAGTACTAGTAATCAAATGTCAATCAGTGATACTATCATTATGTATTCAAACAAATATACTAATGTAAGGAAACCACAAAACATGGATTTATTCATAAAATCATGATAGTCTATTCAAAAAATTCAGTTGAAACAGGAAATACACATTGTCCATTAAGTTGTCAGAAGTGTATGGAGTTTTATATTTGGTTGCAAAAGGGTATTAAGCACTGCATTTGTCTGCTAGGGCTGCTATCATAAAGTACTACAAACTGAATGGTTTAAACAACAGAAATTTATTGTCTCACAGTTCTGGAGGCTACAAATCCCAAATCAAGGTGTTGGCAGTTAGTTCCTTCTAAGGGCTGTGAAGAGAAACTGTTCCAAGCCTCTTCCCTAGCTTCTGACATTCCTGGGTGTGCAGAAACATTACCCTCATCTTTGCCTTGACCTTCACATGGCATTTTCTGTTTATATCTGTGTTCAAACTTCCCCTTTATACAAGGACACCCACTAGCCATACTGTATAGAGGCCCATCCTACCCCAGTATGACCTCATCTTAACTGCATATGAGGTACTAGAGGTTAAACTTCAAAATATGAACTTGAGAAGTATACAACTCAACATATAACAAAGTATAAATGTAAAATTCCTGAAAAATAAATCTAAATCATCACAGTATTTAGAATATCAATCAGAACTGAGATTGAAATAACTAGGTTGTTTTACAAGCAAGACTACACTTATTGCAATATCAAAGATTTTGAAAACAAATGTACAATATTTTGAAGAGCAAAGAGTTCAACTGAAGAATTTTGAGAATACAAAGGAATGTTTTATTTAAAATTAAATGCACTCAGTCATTTTGTAAAGAAGAACTACTTGGAATTTCTGGAAGTTCTGTGAACATTAAATAGGCAGGAAAATATGAGAGGGTGCTGACAGTCACTTGGTGGAGCCTGCAGAGGACCATCTATGCAGGCCATTATTGCTTTAAGGGGGAAAAAAGAGTCTTATTTTACACATGAGGAAACTAAGGCACAAAGAGGTTAAAGTGACGTCTTTAAGGGTACACAATTTATAAGGCAGCAGCACAAAGACCACAGTTCAGTTTTCTTAACTAAAGAAATGTTCCATATTAAACAAGGATAAACAAATATAAAAGTTTACAAATAAGTAGTAGCTTCAGTAATCATCTAGTTTTTGCCTATTTATTTAGTATCAATATGATGATGCTTCTGTCACTTTCCTAAAGACCATTTATCCAGTTTTCTAAAGATTGAATAGAGTCAACACTTTATGGTCCCCTGTATGAGGGACATTATGCTAGACACCAACACAGAGATCTAAAAGACCTAAAAGTAGATTTTGTGCAGCCCTATATACTTCACATCAAAATATCTGTACTCCAGAGGTGGTCTAAAATCTGTCTAAATCTGTGACGTATCACATTCTCTACTTCCCTATTAACATCAACTTAATTCACCTTGATTATGTAAATAATTTAAGGTGTTCATGTATACATTTCTGAGAGACAGTCTTCAGTTTTAAGAGAAGGGTTAAGGCCAGATAAAGGGCTAACTAGCCACATGAGGCTACTGAAATTAAAATGAATTAAAATGAAATAAAACTCATAAATCAGTTCCTCTGTTACCCTAGTCATCAACATATTAAACAGCACAAATACAGAACAGTTCCACCACTGCAGAAAGTTCAATTGAATAACAATGATCTAGAGATCCTGAAATAGTAAATCTCAAAACTACACCACGTAAAGTATCCCAAAAATAAAGGCCTCTGTGGGTAACTATATACAGGAATGTCAAAAATATACCAATAAGAAGCTCTTCATCTTTTACCAGTCATACCAAAATACTTAAACAACAGTGTATTTGGGACTGCTTCAAATCACTTTGGTGATAGTGGAGTGGGGCGTACGGAGTAAAATTATGTGGGATAGATGAAACCTGTTGTAGGTTGATAATTATTGAAGCTAAGTAATGGTTTATGGGGTTTCATGATGCTATCCTCTGTACTTCCATATGTGCTTAAAATCTCCCATAATAAAGAAGTTAAAATAGTATTTTAGGAATCCAGAAGCATACCTGGTTAAATCACAAATTCACTTTTCAAATATGCCATTAATACTTATTGCCTACTTCTGAGACTTTAAAAAAAAATATTGATGTGAGAGTGAGAGGGAGTTAGATGGCATGGGGAAAAGAGAAACATCGATTTCCTGTTCCACCCATTCATGCATTTATTGGTTGCTTCTTGTATTTGTCCTGACCAAGAATGGAACCTGCAACCTTGGCGTATCAGGACAATGCTCTAACCAACTGAGCTACTTGGCCAGGGCCTTCTGAATCTTTCTTGACTCTCTGAAACTCTACTGAAACCATTTAAAAAAAATTATTGATTAGTTCTTGATAAATCCAATGACCTTTTCTGGTGCATCATTTTCCTCAACTTGAGCCCAGATACTTAGCATATTAAACCTTTTTCCTCCTGGGTTTTTCACTTTCTTTTATTCTGTTTTCCCTTTAGTTATCCTCTTTTATGTGTATTTATTGTTGTGGAAAACCTCAAGACCTTTCTGAAACTAAGAAGGGTAAAAAATCATGTATCATTTACTTATTCAAAAATATTTAGTGAGCTCCAATCAATGTGCAATGTGCTTAAAATACAGCAATGAACAAGAAATTCATGAACACTACCCTTGTAGAACTTACAGACCAAATGGGAAACAAAAATTTTAACAGACAAATTACAACTGTATTAAAGGCAACAAGAAGTACATGGTGCTGAGAATACAAAGAATTCTGGGAACCTAAACTACTCTGAGGAACTCACCAAAGGCTTCTTTGAAGTGACTCGAAACTGAAATCTAAAGGATAAACTAGAGTTAACCAGGAAAAGGGGAAGAGGGAGTATAACAAGATGGAGATCAGTGAAGAGCTAAAAATGGGGGGAATGGCCAGTATGGCTGAAAAAGAGATGGTGGGAGATGGATTCAAGTTAAGAATGGGAGAGAGGAGCCGTATTATGCAGTGTGGGCCATATCCTGGGTCGGCCAAAAAGTCCATTAGGTTTTTCTGTAAAATAAAAGTCCCATTTTTCACTTTTACTAGTAACTTTATTGATTTGGATATTTTGAGTATGTCAGCTATCTCTCACATGGTAGAACATTGATTGTTCTCAATTAATGTCTCAATTTGATTGCTATCCACTGCAATGGGTCTACCTGGCTGCGGAGCATCATCCAACAAGAAATCTCCAGCACGAAACTTCGCAAGCTACTTTTGACATGTTCTACCAGTCACAGCACCTTCTCCAAACACTGTACAAATCTTTTTGTGCATTTCAGTTATGTTTTTACATTTCTGGAAATAATAAAGCATAATATGCTGAAAATGTTGCCTATTTTCTCTCATCTTCAGTATTATGATAGCTACACAAAAATTCACAATTTTGATTTTTTTTTTTTTAATTCATGCTGATATAACAGCTGTCACAACACAATCTAACAAAACTGTTTCAAGTTGCCCTGGCTGGCGTAGCTCAGTGGATTGAGCATGGGCTGTGAACCAAAGCATCGCAGGTTTGATTCCCAGCCAGGGCACATGCCTGGGTTGCAGGCCATGGCCCCCAGCAACCGCACATTGATGTTTCTCTCTCTCTCTCTCTCTCCCTTCCTTCCCTCTCTAAGAATGAATAAATAAAATCTTAAAAAAAAAAAAACTGTTTCAAGTTAAGTGAAAGAAAATGAAGTGCTAGTAGAGCACTTCACTTATGGAAAAAAAACAAATGAACTTTTAGGCCTACCCAATAGATCCTCTAGGAGGATTTTAAGACTTTATTCAAAGAATGATTTAAAAAAATTACAAAGGTAAGAGTTTTTTGAGTTTTAAACTCAAAGAAAATTTAAATTGCATATACCATAAAATTTACCTTTTCAACAATTTTAAGTATATAATTCCATGGCATTAAGTACATTCACAATGTTTTGTTAAGGAAGTAACTCTGGTTTACATTTTTATAAAATTCACTCTGACATCACACAGAGAATGGATTTCGGTGAGGGGAGATGCAAGAATAGAGGATTTATTGCTCCCTGCTAGACTATAAGCAAGAAAACAGAGATTATATCTCATTATATAACAAAAACAGCTCTATCACCGGGGATATAGCTCTATGCCTGGTACATGATGGGCATCTGTTAAATGAATAAATGACCTATAAAATTCTACGATTCTTAGAATGGAAGCTTTAAAAAGCAAAAACGTGTTTTGTATAGCATGTAACACTTCGATGAAGTCTATATAGGGTGTCTAGGCAAGGTTTTATGAAATCTCATAATAGCAGGATAGAATACCAGCAATGCTTATTATCATTTAATTAGAAAATCATACAATATTTGCCTTTTGTGACAGGATTATTACACTTATAATGTCCAGGTTCATCCATGTTATAGCATGTGTCAAAATTACATTCTTAAAAAAAAAAAAGAAAATAAGAATTTCCTTCCTTTTTAAATCCTTACCTGAGGATATGGTTATTGATTTGGGGGTGGGGTGGAAGTGGACACACAGAGAAAGAAACAATGATCAGCTGCCTCCTGTATGGACCCTGACTGGGGACTGAACCTGCAACCGGGGTATGTGCCCTGACTGGGAATCAAACCCATGACCTTTTGGTTTGCAGTACGACACCCAACCAAGTGAATCACTGGTGGGGGCCTCAGTTTATTTCTGTTTTGTTTGTTCATCTGTTTTGTCTTTTAGAGTCCACATAGTAAAAGTATACAGTATTTATCTTCCTCTGTCTGACTTACTTCAATTAGTATAATACCCTCTAGGTCCATCCATGCTGTCACAAATAGTAAGATGTCAATCTTTTTATGGCTAAATAATATTTCATTATTATATCTCACATTCTGCTTATCCATCCATCTACTGATGAATACTTGGGTTGCTTCTACCTTTGGGTTACTGTGAATAATGCTGCTATAAACATAGGTATGAGCAAGTTTTACTTTTATGAAATGTATTTTTCAAAAAGGAAACTGAAAACCCTAAGCAATTCTAAATGTCTGAAATTAAGTGTTGGTTCTCACAAACTCTAAATCATCTAAGTTTAGAAGCTAGACAGCAAATGCAAAAATGGTAATTAACCTAACAGATTCTATAAAAATCAGTTTTAAACAAACAGGAAAAGCTAAGAAATAATCTGATTCAGGCCAGAGAACCCCCAAATGGTTCAGAAACTCTTGGCACCAAGAGCATCTAGAAAAAAGGGTAAAGGAAGTACTGAAAACAGAAGGACTGGATGAAAGTTTGTTTAAAATGTAGATGACACTCTGTTACACCCCCTTCCTCTATTCCACACAGCCAGATCCCTCTCCCACTGCAACAGAATATTGGAGAATTATGCTACCAAAAAGGAAAACAGAGGGTTTCTGGACTGGGGAATAAATATAAGGTACAGGGGCAAGAGTACAAACAGTACTAAAAACAAGGAAATTAATCTATTTACCCTATGTTATCTTCCAACCCCCTCTCCATTCAGCTCCTAGAAAGCTGGCAACCAAGCTTATACTCTTCAGCAAGAAATCTGACCAGTAAAAAGACACAAAAGACCGTATATTAGAGACTGCCTCAAAAAAGAACTCAGCTACACTGTCCTACAGAGAAGTCCCATAAACCCACACAAGAGCTTAAAATCAAAGTTTTAGTGCTCAACTCTTTTGTTTTCTTGCGCAGAGGCCCTGCTAATCTTCTCTGTGTTGTTCCAATTTTAGTATACATTCTGCCAAAGTGAGCACAATGCTCAATTTTTTAAATAGAAGCTGATAACCAAGAACTATTAGTTTTTTGAAGACCGTATCAAATAAGAAATAGAGAAACTAAAACACAGATATAAAGCAATCTACAAAAAATGAGCATTGGAAAGAAAGTCATATATCTCACTAGTATCCTCAAATAACAAGAAACTGGAATAAAAAAGATGCTACAGACACGGAACAACGAGAAGACATGGAGTTCTTTGAAATTAAAATGATAGCAGAAATAAAACTTAACAGGATGGAAGAAAGTTAAGAAAATTTTTTAAAAATATTTATTTATTTATTTTTAGAGAGAGGGGAAGGGAGCAAGAAAGAGAGGGAGAGAAACATCAATCTGTTTCCTCTTGTATGCCCTCAACTGGGGACCTGAATTGAAACCCAGGCATGCGCACTGACCAAGAATCGAACCAGTTACCTTTTGATTTGCAGAATGACGCCCAACCTACTGAGCCACACCAGTCTGGGCAGGAAATCTTTTGAGAATTAAATAAGAAAAAAAGAGGCAACATAAAAGACAAAATTAGAGGATCAATCCAGGAAGTCTAATACAAATTTCTGAGAGAACTGAAAATGGAGAAAAGGATATCATTCTAGTTAAGAAACTTTCCTGAAACTTAAGAATATTAGTTTCCAGTATGAAAGGACAAATACCTATTATTCATCACATAAAATGAAAACAGGCACACCATTATGAAAGATGAAAAGACTATGGCAGTACTACAATCTACAAGGCAATACATTAATTCTAAACCCTACCAAACTTCCAGTGTAAGGGTTGTACAAATACATTTTCAGATACACAAAGTCTCAAAAAACATCCTCCTTCTCTGGCTGGTAGCTCCTTGGATTGAGCTTGGGCCTGCAAACAAAAGGGTAACCAGTTCGATTCCCAGTCAGGGCACATGCCTGGGTTGTGGACTAGGTCCCCAGATGGGGGCATGTGAGAGGCAACCACACACTGATATTTCTCTCCCTCACTTTCTCCTTCCCTTCCCTTCTCTCTAAAGATAAATAAATAAAATCTTTAAAACACACACACACAAAACCCTTCCTCCTGTCTTCCCTTCATTATGAAAGTACCTACTGCAGGATATGTTCAATGTAATGAGGGAGTAAGCAAAGAAAAAAATGTAATCCAAGAAACAAGGAAGCCATCCAACATAAAGAGAAGGAAATCTTCAAACCGACTTAAAGGTAGATCCTAAGTTGACAGCTGTACACCAATCATAGAGGGTAACTTGTATAAACTAGAAAAGGTCAACCTTGGCTGAACAGCTCAGTTTAGAGTATCATCCCACAAGGTTGTGGGTTCAATCCCCGGTCAGGGCCACAACCAAGAATCAACCAATGAATACATAAATAAGTGGAGTGACAAATTGGTATCTCTGTCTCTACCTCTCTCTCTCCCTCCCTCCCTCTCTCTGTCTCTCCCTCGCTCCCTCTCTCTACACCCCCCCCCACACATCAATAAAATGGAAGGAAGGAAGGAAGGAAGGAAGGAAGGAAGGAAGGAAGGAAGGAAGGAAGGAAGGAAGGAAGGAAGGAAATGTCCTAAGGAAATCAAACTGAGGGAAAACCTGATGCATTCCTTACACTGAAAGGCAATTTGTAGTGTTGGTAGAATTTTGGAATGAATGAATGGTATGCATCTAAATTAAACAAAGGAAAGAAGCAAGTTAAATAGTAACAAAGGAAAACAAAATATGCAAGGGTGTAAGTTAATCAGTATACTACATGGCTCAGCTGTGAATACCATTTACCTAATAATAATGTAAAGATTAAATACCAATCTAGCCAAAATGTATGAAATCTATATTTAGAGGATGGGGAAAACAACACTACCAGATTAGTATTATCTTATCAGAAATGAAAAAAAGCTTAGAACAGTTAAATAAACTGTCCAAGATCACACTGTAAACACTGGGGTCAGGATTAGAACCATAGCCTGATTGTCTCTGGAGCTGTCTTTCTGTACTGCCTCCCCAAGAAAAAAAGCTTCGTACTATATAGCATAGGAACAGATTTGAGAATTTCAGAACAGGGATGTTTGATATTAAAAACTATAAAATGTGTTTTCCTGGAGATACCTAAGTTTAGAAAGAAGAAACTTAAGCGTGGTCCGATTTAACTGTCACAGCCAAGAACAGCCTAAGGAGACCTAACATGTAAATGAAATACAGTATCCCAAATGGGATCCTAGAACAGAAAAAAGACATTAGATAAAAATTTTAAAATCTAAATAAAATACAACCAAGAGACTGAGCCCCTAATCCTTTCTCATCCACCACAGTTAGGCCTGTTCTCTTCTCCAAGAATGTATTACTAATAAAACCTTGCTTGCATGCTAAATAAATAAATTATAGACTTAGATTAATGATAATATATCAGTATTGGTTTACTAATTGTAAAAATGTACATGTGAGATGTTAACTATGGAAGAAACTGGGTGTAGAATTTTTGGAAACCCTGTACAGTATTACCTTTGTAATTTTTCTGTAAATCTAAAACTATTCTACAATGAAAATTTTATTCAAAAAATAGAACGGGAAAGCTCTCTATGTACTAATATTAAAAGACATTTAGGGTATATTGTTAAGTGGAAAAAGCAAGGTGCAGAATAAAGTCTGATACATCTTATGTAAGGGGAAAAAGGAATTATATTCACACTTGCTTTCGTCTGCATCAAGACATCCCAGAATATACACAAAGGGAGGCAGTGGATGAGAAATGGGGTCATAGGAACAGGGGTGATACTAAGTTTTCTCAGAGTATACCTTTTTATATAATTTTAATTCGTGAACTATATGATTGAATTACCCATTAAAAAAAAAGTTGGAAGAGGGGAAAAAGCAGTCCAGTTTAAAGCCTTATGAGAAATGGATTAGATGATTTCTCAAAGTCTCTTCCACTTATGGAACGTTCATAATTAAAGAAATTCAACTAAAGATGCTTAAACTATTAGCCATATTTATAATGTGCCTTCCATGAAACTCCATGCTCCCCTGTTACTTCTCTGTACCTTTTAATTCTACTTTTCAAAGCAGCTGCATTCATGACACTATATTATATTAGGTATTATATATTTCTTCCCCCAGTGAAATGTAAATTTCTTTAGATTAGGTTCTACCAAACAACTTGAGAGAACAGTTTTTAGTTAACATTTGTTAAATTAAAATATATGCTGAGTACTTCTCATATGCCAAGCACTCTTGTAATGTTTTACACTTATTAACTAATTTAATCTTTACAATAAATTTACATAATAGGCCCTATTATCTTTATGTTAGATAAAGAAATTGAAACATGGCCCTGGCCAGGTAGTTCAGTTGGTTAGAGAGTCACCCCTCTACACCAAGGTAGCAAGTTCCATCTCCCATCAGGGCACAAACAAGAATCAACCAATGAATGTGCAAAATAAGTGGAACAACAAACCAATGTTCTCTCTCTCACCTCCTCCCCCCAAAATCAATAAATACAAAAAAATTTTTAAGAGGTTGAAACATAAAGAGGACAAATAATTTGCCCAAAGCCTGTGGCCAGTGCTAAAATATGAAACCCAGACTCTGTGCTATTAATCACTAGCTCCACTGTTTGAAGTCTTCAAAACAATATGGAAAACATTCCCCTTGATTGTCCTAACTTGCAATACGAAACAACAATACAAATGGCTTGGTATATCTAACCCAGTAATTCTCAAAGTATGAATTTTGACCCCTAAGACACCTTCAGAGGATCCACTCCCTCCTGGGTGGTCAAAATGATTTTCATAATTATTAAGGTATTTAGCTTTTCCACTCTCATTCTTTTATGAATATACAGTGGAGTTTCCCAGAGTCTACATGACATGTGATATTACAACAGACTGAGTGCAGAAACAACTTTAAGAATCCAAATATCTTCTAAAAGTCAGACAAAGAAATTTGCAAATATGTAAAAAAAGGTGCTACTCTCAATTTTGTTTGGAAATAGTTTTCTTTCATTAAAAATGATCAGATTAACATGTAACAGGCTAAATACTATTACTTTTTTTTAAAGAAATATTTTTTTAAAATTTATTTATTTTTAGAGAGGGAAGGGAGGGAGAAAGAGAGAGAGAAGGAAACATCAATGTGTGGTTGCTGGGGGCTGTGGCCTGCAACCCAGGCATGTGCCCTGACTGGGAATCGAACCTGCGATGATTTGGTTCGCAGCCCACACTCAATCCACTGAGCTATGCCAGCCGGGGCTTATTACTTTTCAATAAATGAAATATTTAAAAATTTTCTCAGTTAACTTTCAATACAGTAAATATTGATGTAAGTCACATAAACAAAGCTCTTCAGAGGCCTCAACAATTTGTTAGCACATAACCAACACTTAAGAAAAAATTTAAGATCACTGATCTACCCAATCTAAACTGTTCAGTACTTTTGGTCAAGTTAAAAGAACAAAATGTAGCCTTGGCCAGTGTGGCTCAGACGGTTGGTGCGTGGCTGCCTAAACCAAAAGGTCACAGGTTCAGGGCACGTGCCTGGGTTGCTCGTCAGTCTCTAGTCCGGGACCATATGGGAGGCAACCTATCTAGGCTTCTCTCACATCGATGTTTCTGTCTTTCTCTTTCTCCCTCCCTCCCTCTTCCTCTCTCTGAAATTAAAAAGAAAAGTCATATACCATAAAAAATAAGCAGTACTACAACAGAGTACTAGGCCAGGTATGTGCTTCTCACTGAGACAACATTTCTTAAGTTATAAGTGATAACATTTGTTTGTAGTAATAACCTACGGTAAACCAAAATGACATTCCTAAAAGTACCCCTGCATTTCAAAAAAATAGCGACAGGTAGTAAAAAAAGAGATTCCTCAAAGAAAGTTCAGATTCAAATTGTGTATTTCAACACAATTCCTTTATTAAACTATGTAAACTACTGAAATATAAAGAAACTAAGTTTATAGGAAGATTACCAAGATTGATGTAACTGATTCAATCTGAAGCTTCATGTATTAAAACAACTTATCTTAATTTTAGAGCACAGAACCTTAATTTTTTTAAAGATTCTGTTTATTTATTTTTAGAGAGAGGGGAAGGGAAGGAGAAAAAGAGGGAGAGAAATATTGATTGGTTGTTTCTCACCCATGCCCAGACTGGGGGAACCACAACCCAGGCCTGTGTCCCAACTAGGAATCCAACCCAGGTGACTTTGCAGGAAGATGCCCAACCAACTGAACCACACCGGTCAGGGTGGAACCTTAAATTTTTAAGCTAAATAAAAAGTCTACTTCATATCAGTTCCCTGAACATGCCTTAAATATATCACTTGACATATTATGCAGTGCTACCCTAGTAACAAATAATTTAGCAATAGCTTTAACAAAATAAAACTAATTTTGCTCACCTCTAAAAAAAATACAAAATCTTGGCCAGTCCTTTTTTTAAATGAAATGGTGAAGGCTATAAATTATTGGGTTCCCCGCACCCCTGAGCATCTGCAGTATCCCCACATACAATCAAATAATGTAAGCATAAAATGTTATTGTTAAACTATTAACTGCATAAGGAAAAAAATGTAGACCTCTCTGTAGCAAAGATTAATATAGGCTACTAGCTTTGGTTACTTTTAGATTCAACCATCATTCATTCACCAAATATTTCTAAGTACCTACTACAAACCTTGGCACTATGCTAGGTACTAGGTATACAATGAACGAAAAAATAATAGTTTTTAATTTTCATGGGACTTGCATTCTGCTGTGGAAAATAGACAAAAACGAACACATAAGAAAAAAGAATTATAAATGTGGAAATGCTATTAAGGAGCCAAACAAGGCTTTGAAACATGTTAGTCTTTGAAGCTGAATTGTGGAATTCTAAAACCTGAAGATAAATAATTCATGAAGAGTTACATCAAGATGACATGGATTCTACAGACCTTTGCTAATGTACAAGAAAACTACAGACATTGCCCATAAAAACAGAGATCAACCTTTCATTGTCAAACCCATTGGATGGCATTGTTTAGCAACATAGTAGCCTCAAAAGATTTTAACCTCACAGTTCCACAGAGTTAAAAAGCATGTAAACAACCCTAAAATAATTCTAAAAAGAGCCTAAGAAGACAGGACAACTAAATGTAATGTGTAATCCTGAAACGAATGCTGAAACAGAAGAAGGTAAAAACAAAGGTATCTGAATCAGCTATGGACTTTAGTTAATAATGTATTAATATTGGTTCATTAATTGTAACAAATGTGCCATACTAATGTAAAATATTAATGATAGGGAAAACTGGGTGGGGCTACAAGGGAACCCTCTACATGATCTTCTCAATTTTTCTATAAATCTAAAACTGTTCTATAAAATAAAGTCTATTTTAAAAAATCTAAGGTGACTCCAGGAATGGGGAAGGAGAGGACAAGAAAGAAAGAAAGAAAGAAGCCATAACACTGTGATGTGAATTAGAACATAAATATTTAAGAAGTTCAAAGCAAACCTGCAGATACTAGTATAATCTCTATGAATACTAAAAACCTTTCTAGGACTGATATTAATGGGTTTTTCATGAAAACTAAATAGCTCTGCGTCGCAACATGAAGCAGGCAATAACATCCCTAGAGTGTACAATATGCACTTTAGATTCTATTTATCAATAATGATCAATAGGCTCTATTTTACATATGGCACTGGTCCTGAAATTGCCATGAAATACCCGAACCAGGATCAATTACATAGGTCTCACCAAGTTATTTAAAGAAACAAGTGTATACTTAGTTCGGGAAAATTCATAAGCAAAGAGAAGACTACATTTTTTCCTTGGTTGGGGGGAGGAAGAAGATTATGTACGAAAGGAGAAAAATAATTTCTCAGGTTGAACTGGAAGCAATTTCGCAACTAGTATTAACCTAGTTAGTATTAGTATATAAGTAGTTCAAGCTCTGAACTTACACCAGTTATCTTCTTTCCAATCAAAAGATAACAAATGTTTGCTATAACTTAACCTGAGATACATAGTGGGTAACTCAATGTTTGATGACTTGGGAGAAACTAATCTCTCAATGACAATTTTTAAAATGGTCATGAAAAGTGTGAGAAAAACAAAGGATGACAATCTTTAAATTGCCAAGTATCAAGTCTTGCATAATACAGCATAAAATTGGAATTACCACAAGAAGTAATTTTAGAGACAGCCATCACAAAATTAGGATCTTGTATCTAATACAAACTACAGGCTACCGCAGAAGCCTGACCAGGTAAATGAGGTAACAATTTCACTTATCAGATACTATGAAATATTAACCATAAAAGTCATTTAGCTGAAGCAGTATTACATATTTAAATCTAATTTAGAAAACTAGGTGATGAATCAATTCCTACTCTACTCCAATACTCTCTAACTCCAAAGATGTTCTATTATCAAGCCTTCTCTCACAGGAATCATAAACATACAACTGGAAAATACTCAAGAAATTAACATTTCCCCAGTAATTCCTGTTGGCACCACCATGAGGAGAATCAGACACTGCTTCATGTTGAAAGGAGAGGTGAGATGTGAAAAATTCCAAGTAAAACGATCATGACATAGCATCTGGCAGAGATCGGGAAAGCGTCGCCACTGCCAAAAGAATTGTTAGGGATGAAAGTCAACTGGAGAAATTGAGGTTTTCCAACAAGCCAGATCCTAATCCAAGGGGCAAAAATCGTTACTGCTGCCGCCACCCCTGTCCCCCACCCCCAAACACTCCATCCTCAAGTCTCCTCC
This sequence comes from Tonatia bakeri, assembly GCA_004024845.1. Lineage (NCBI taxonomy): Eukaryota > Metazoa > Chordata > Mammalia > Chiroptera > Phyllostomidae > Tonatia > Tonatia bakeri. The sequence goes on from PVIA01000384.1 coordinate 461,104, forward strand.
AATTCAGATATATATATCCACTCAGGTGAAAACCGTTCAAGGATTTTATACGACCTCCCGCCTCCATTAGATTCGCACTCTCAGGGCCAAGCCTCCGGGGAAAACAACGCCCAGATCCCACCCTTCTTGCCCAAGGTTGAAAGAGGGCTGGTTCCCCGTTCTCTGGACTGGGACTTGCCGCGGTGGGCCTCAAAGAGCTAACCAACTGGGGTAAGGGCGAGGGATAAGGGTGGGGCTCAAGGAAGGGGGCTGGGGCGCGGGAGACCGAGGAGACCAAAGGAAGAAAGGGATGGACAAGAGGCAGAGGCGGGTGGGGACCGGGGAGGGCAGATCGACGGAAAAGGGCCGAGCTGCGGGAAAAGGAGACGCCGGAGTCGGGGACGAAAAGGTCAAAATCCGACCGACAGATCGATCAAGGCGAAGAGAATCCAGTGACTGAGAGGGGTCGGCGACCCCGGGGAAGGGCTGGGGGTGGAACCGAGAGCAAAGGCGAGGCCGGCAGGAGCCTCCGCGGACGGAACAGCCGCACTGAGGGCGGTGCGGGGAAGCCGCGGCCAGCTGCCAGGAGTGGGGGAACCACTCACTCACCGCTCTGCTCTCCGAGGAACACCAGCTTGAATTTCCTCAGCGGATTCCCGAAGTCTCCGCCCGCGGACATGATGGAGCCGGAGGAGCTTCAGCCGCCTCAGCCGAGACCTCCCGGACCCACGCTGCTCCAACCGGCTGATGTAAAGGGCTAGAGGAAGGACGGGCACCGAGCTTTCTCGGCCCCTGCAGGGCCCGGCGGCGGAGCAAGGCTGGGGGGCAGGACTGCTCTCCACACACAAGCAACTGTCGCCGCCGCCTCCCCGCGGAGTCGCCTAGCACAGAACGAGGCCCACGGCTGGGTAGGGAAGGAGGGCGGTGTCGGAAGAAGCCGAGCAGTGTGCTGTGGATTCGCAAGGCTAGCGCCGTTTCGTTCTCAGCACCCGGCACCGACACTGGGGTGAGAGGCTGAGGGTGGCGGAGCCGGAGCCGCAGACGTCTGGGACCTTTGACACGCAGCGCCTCAGCTCCCACAGCACTCGCCGCCGCCGCCGCAGTCCAATCTGCTGAGTGCGCGTGCCTCTGGCGCGGCACAGGGCTAGCCCGGGCGCGAGCCTGCCGCCCCGCCGGCCATTGGCGTGCGTGCGTACTGGCGTGCGTGCGTGCGCGCGCGCGCCACAGCCAGCGCCTTCCTGCTTCAGCCTGCTCTCCCGGCTCTCCCGCGCAGCGGAGACAGGGCTCGTTGGCTTTCGACTTGCAACAGTGGAAGCTAAGAGGAGGCGGGGCGCAACGCCAAGGTGAGGAGTGAGTGGAATACGGGGTCGAGTACGTCACTTACGTGATGAGCCAATTGGGAGAGAGAAGAGGCGGGACGGGACAGGAGTGAGGTGGCGGCGCGAGAGCGCGCGTGGATCTCGCTCGCAGGAAAGCCTCCTACAGTATCTACCTTGCGAAGTGTGGCGCGTCACAGCCGGAGGGAGGGGAGGGAAGGTGTGGCGGAGGCGGGGCGGGAATGGAAGTGGAATTGCCTAGCTATGTGCACGTGTGGTCGGGGAGCTGAGATATGTATTAGGCTACTCTATCTGGATCTCTCAGCCTGCTTCACATTTCTCAGATCTGCCCTTCGCTCTTGCACCTAGGTACCTTCTCCATGTTCTTTCTTATCATAAATCATCATACAATATCTTACTAGGTACAGTCTCAGCTGTTGCTCCCAGGAGTTTCATAACTACCAGAAGCAGGGGCCTCTCCACTTCTGCAGATGAGGAAACTGAAGCTCAAAGGAAGGAAATGACTTACAGAGTCCACAAAGACAAAGTAGAGCCCAGGTTTTGTCTGCTCCCCCCCCCCCCCCCCCCAATGAAACTGCAAAATCTTTATTAATAAGCCCATCACTCCCCTGGCTTGACCTGACTTGGTTTTATGTTATTAGCCTTTGTTCCTCAGATGTTGACAACTCCAGGGGGCTCCCACCTTCTCCTGTGCCATCACTAAAACAAGCCTTCATTGCGTAGGTAGTGAAATTGAGGCCAACATTGCGGGGGGGGGGGGGGGGCGGTACTTCGCAAAAAGGTCACGCAATAAATTAGAGGTAGAGTCTGATTGAGCCCAAATGTGGGGGAAGGGTATGTTTTAAAGATCATCCATTCCTCCTAAAGCAGGGCTTCTAAACTGACTATAGGTGGACCTCCCTTAAATTAGACATTTGAAACGTGCATTTTTCTTTGGAGAGAATCCATAGTTTTCAGCGGATTTTCAACCCAGTTCATGACCCAACATATGAAGGTTAATGTCACAGTCAAAATGAGCCTAAGGAGACATGACAACTAAGTGAAATGTGGATATAACATGAAAACTGAACATAAGTTTTAAGTTGAATGGGATTCTGGAATAGAAAAAGAACATTGGCAAAAAACTAAGGAAATCTGAATAAAGAAGGATTTGAGTTAATAACCATTTAACAATATTGGTTCATTAACTGTAACGTGTACTAATGTAGGATAATAAAAGAACCTGAGAAAGGTATATGGGAATTTTCTGTAACATCTGCTCAATTTTTCTGTAAATCTGAAACTTTAAAAAAACAAACCCTATTACTAAAAAGAATAAGTGAATGGTTAAGAATCACCAAATTAGAGAATTTTGCATCCACATCTCACCATGCTTCAGCCACACCTCACCATGCTCTGGGACAGCATCCAAAAAAGTAATCTCTGCCCTTGAAGAGGGCACTTAAAAACAGGTATCAAAAATACTTTCCAAGTAGATAAAAAAATAAGTCCTTATTTTTGTGGATCGTGTCTTACCATATCCCAAGTACATTTATATACATTTTCTCATTACCTGGGGATTATTATTTACTTAGCTATAGAAATGGCAGAATCAAACAAGTGCCTTCTCAAACTAAGAACAAATTGCTGAACTAGAATCAATTAAAGGGAGGAACAGAGTTCATAAAATGTCATCTATTCTGGGCTATTAAGACAACAGTTATATTCCCAAATCATCTTCTCTCAGCTAAGTGGCAGAAGGAATTTGGAACATGCATCTAAAATAAAATGGTAAAAATCTGAGTTGTGCTATACACATTTGATTTATTTTATTTTTTATTGATTGATTTGAGAGTGAGAGAGAGAAAAACATTGATTTGTTGTTACACTTAGAGATACATTCATTGGATGATTCTTGTATGTTCGCTGACTGGGGATCCAACCCACAACCTTGGCATATCAGGACGATGCTCTAACTGAGATGCCAAGCCACAGCAAGTGAATATTGGATTTTTTTTTAATATTTGTTTTTAAAACTACCTTGTCAGGGAGTTCCAGCCAAGACGGAGGCATAGGCAGTCGCATTGTGCTTCCTCGTGCAACCAAAACTAAAGACAACAAAAATTGAGAAACAAGAATCAAACAGAACAGAGAGAAATTAATTGAACAGAAGTCGGGCTCCAGTACATCCAGACCGGTGAGGAGCGGCGGAGTCGGAGGCCTGTGGACAGGGGTCGAGGGGTCCTGGCGGGAGGAAGCGCTGGCTGGCAGGTGCGGGCGTGTAGGGCGTGGATGGCGGCGGACCCTGGGCGCGACTAGCAGACCCAGTGAGGGACACAAGGCAGCTAGCTGTCCACAGCCACACGTTTGCAAAAACTAAGCGAAAACGGGCAGAGCCTCTGCGTTTCAAAGCTTAAGAGCCCCGTAGGGGAACTGAGGCTGGGAGACTCTCTCAGCCTCACAGGAGACTTCTCAGGGAAGCCCACAGAGTCCGAGAAAGTACACCAGCCGGGAGCCAGCACAGGAAGGGCCCAAATTGCTTGTGGGAGGCCGTGGAGGGGACGGAAGTCCTAGAGAGAGCGGAGCAGGCGCCATTGTTCCCTCTCAGACCCCGCCCCCACATACCACGTCACAACCCAGCGACTGGGGTGCCCCGCCCCGTGAACACCTAAGGCTCCGCCGCCCTTACGAAACAGCCGCATCCAAACCGAAGGAAAATTAAAAAGATGGCTCAAACATATTTGAAAGCCCCAGAACCAATTTTTTTAAGTGACCAAGAAATTGCCGAATTACCAGATGCACAGTTCAAAGCACTGTTGATCAGGAAGCTCACAGAATTGGTTGACTTTGGACATAAATTAGATGAACGGATGCAGGCTA